>JADRCH010000035.1:5283811-5372045 GCA_019843965.1 Rhynchomys soricoides | reverse complement strand
ATGGCCCCACATGTAACAATCATGGCCGCTACAGTCACCACACATACTGCCATTGCAGTTGATGAGCCCATGTTTAACAATATCATATGCACATACCCACAGGAACACTAATGCACAACTGTATTTTATAAAGTAGGGAATGACAAGGTGTGGACAGCCAGGTATTGTGGTGGGAGTCTTAATCCCAGCTCTAGGGAGGTAGAGGCAATTTGATCTCTGTGAGTTTAAGGCCAGCTTAGTCTACAGAGTCAATTCCAGGCCAGCCAGAGCATAAAATAAGGCTCTTTCTCAAAAACAAACAGGCAAACAAAACCCAAACAACCACCTCCCTACCACTTAGATGTGGGCATGAAGAGATGACAGTGAATGTGACAGCCATGATCAACTTGGCAAACAAGAACCTAGAGGAGTCCCCTCCTTACCTAGGTGACAGATAGCATCTGTCCCTACTGCTGCTGCTAGTTTACAGTTGGGTTTTTGTTACCCTGGAAGGGTTGGGGGAGGGACATGTAGCATGTAAGACTCAGAGTAAGTTTTCTATATGATCAGAATCAAGAGAGAAGTGTTTGATTGAGAACTCGGTTGAGGGATAGGCCAATTACATCCAAAGGCTAAGTGCTGACACAGTGGCCCTTCCTTAGATCAAACTAAAATCTCTGAGATTACCATGTCATAATCTCATAGGTCACACTGCACCAGGTCTTTGAGAGGAGACCTGGATCCCTTTGTCTAGCCATGTGTGAACATTACGTGTGGAGTTTACTCATTTTGATCCTTCTTGCATATTGACTGATCTGCTGTTTTGAAATCTATATGTTTAAAACATTTATTCCTCAGAAAAAAATATGGAGAAAAACAAGGAATGTAGGGTAGAAAATGGAGAAGATGAGGCAGGTCGGGATAAAATGCAGCTAATAAGCAAGCGGTGTAGAATGCTAACAGTAGGTACCCACAAGTTAGAGTAGCTGTGCTATGGATGGAGAGATAGTTCAGTCACTGAGGCGTGGCAAGCATGAGGACCCAAGTTCCAGCCCCAGCACCCACTTAAAGAGCAGGTCATGGCAGTGTACACTTGTGTATCTCAGCACGCAGAACATGGAGACAGCTGGCAGCCAGCTTAAGCCGAATCAGGCAGTTCCATGTCTTAGTAGGAGCCCTACCTCTAAAAAATCAATGTGAATGGCACCTGAAGGTCTATCCCCATTGTTGACATCTGGCCTCCACACGTATACCTGTGCGTACGTACCTCCATACACGTATGTACCTATATGTAAACGCCCACCGCACACACAAATAAAAAATCACAAAAACGTAAGAAAAAGGAAGTTGCCGTAATTTGCTGAAGGTAGTGTGAACTGGCATGATTCTTTCTAGCTCTTTCCAACGCCGTGGAAGGGATGGCATACCTGTATCTTGAAATTAGCCATGGCGTGAATATTCACTTTATAGAAGTCATATAATGTGACAAAACCAAGTGCCTGCACCACTGGAGCTACCTTTCACATGCAGGCATTCTTCAGAAAAATCACACCCTCTATCCCCAAATAAGTAAAAAGTAAACGAACTTCTCTAGGGAGGCTAGAACAGGCTAATTTGCCCCTTTCAACAAGCTAAGGCTTGGGAAGTATAGGTTTTCCCAAGAAACTTCTGGAGGGTGGGAACTCTACTTGCTTGAGTTTGTACTGTGTTCTCTGCATGTAGCCAGAGATAGGAAGGGCAATAAATATTTGTTGAATAGATGGATGCTTTCATTTTAAAACATTTTCTGCTTCTCGTGTACCTTCCATGAGAGAAAACAATGAAAAATACATGGTTAATATTCTGCGAGAGGTTGCCATTAGCTCCTGTGGGGAGAAAGTATTTAACATATTGGGAAGCAGAAGGTCCCAAATTAATCCCATCTTAACCTCAGAAAATGCATAAGGGAAGAAAATTCACATTACTGATTACACACGGGCACCTGACAGATAGAAACGAGATAATAAGTAGATATTGACTTCTGTTGAGGTGAACATCAAGATCTATTGACCTGAGAGGTAAATATTGACCGAGGTGAAGTCCAGGTCAATATTTGCCTCAAAGAACAGGAAATCTTAATGCTCACCAATATATAAAGGTTATATGTGAATTTTTACATACATTTCCTGGCATAGCATTACGAAAGCTCCATAGGTTTCAGACAAATGCACCAAAAATCTGTTTTGAAAGTAAAAATTTTGTAAAATGGCAACTTTAAAGAATATAAATCCCTCTCTTCTCTTGCTGAGCCTATATTGGAGGGGAATCGGTAGGACTTTGGCTGTGGCACAACAAAAGGTTAGTGAGTTCACACCATAGTGAGTTCACACCGTCCCTTAGATGGGCACAACAAACATCTCACCAAAGCACCATGGCTTCCAGTGACATTGATGTCTCTGAACAATCTTTGTTCATCATGCCTGTCTATCTCCTGAAACAACAGATCATGAGCATGCAAGGGAATCTATGTAATCATTAGATTATAATTCATTTCCTGGCTCTAAAAAATGTTCTCTATCATGGATGATCCTAGGTCAGTAAATCCTGCTAATTGTGAACCTCTATGTAACATTAGTGAAGGACTGTGGAGGTTCTGAGGGAGTGAGACATCTTTGTTTTTCATACTTTATTTACATTTCAAATGTTTCCCCTTTCCAGGTCTTCCCTTTGGAACCTCACTATCCCCTCCCCCTATCTCTATGAGGGTATTCCCAACCACATACCCACTCTCGTCTTCCCTCCTTGGCATTCCCCTACACTGGGGCATCTAACACCCTCAGGCCCAAGGGCCTCTCCTCCCCCTGATGGCTAATGAGGTCCTCCTCTGCCACATATGTGGCCAGCACCATGGGTCCCTCCATGTGTATTCTTTGGTTGGTGATCCAGTCACCGGGAGCATCGGGAGGTCAGGCCTGTTGACACTGTTGCTCCCTCCATGGGGCTGCAAACCCCTCAGCTCCTTCAGTCCCTTCTCCAACTCCTCCATCTGGGATCTCACACTCAGCCTAATGGTTGCTATGAAGTGACTCTTGGGTATTCTGAACTTTTGGGCTAATAACCACTTATCAGTGAGTATATACTGTGTTCATTATTTTGTAACTGAGTTATCTTGCTCAAGATGATATTTTCAAGTTCCATCCATTTGCCTATGAATTTCATGAAGTCACTGTTTTTAATAGCTGAGTAGTATTCCATTGTGTAAATGTACCACATTTACTGTATCCATTCCTCTGTTGAGGGACATCTGGGTCATTTCCAGTTTCTGGCTATTATAAATATGGCTGCTATGAACATAGTGGAGCATGTGTCTTTATTACATGTTGGAGCATCTTCTGGGTATATGTCCAGGGGTTGAATAGCTGGGTCTTCAGGTAGTATTATGTTCGTTTTTCTGAGGGTCTGCCAAACTGATTTCCAGAGAGGTTGTATCCGCTTGCATTCCCACCAGCAATGGAGGAGTGTTTCTCTTTCTCCACATCCTCACCAACATCTGCTGTCACCTGAGTTTTGATCTTAGCAATTCTGACTGGTGTGAGGTGGAATCACAGGGTTGTTTTGATTTGCATTTCCATGATGACTAAGGATGTTGAACATTTCTTTAGGTGCTTCTCAGCCATTCGAGTTTCCTCAGTTGAGAATTCTCTGTTTAGCTCTGTTCCTAATTTTTTGATAGGGTTATTTGGATCTCTGAAGTCTAACTTCTTGAATTGTTTGTATATATTGGATATTAGCCCTCTATCAGATGTAGGATTTGTAAAGAGTTTTTCCCAATCTGTACGTTGCCCTTTTGTCCTATTTACAGTGTCCTTTGCCTTACAGAAGCTTTGTAATTTCATAAGGCCCCATTTGTCGATTCTTGATCTTAGAGCATAAGCCATTGGTGTTCTGTTCAGGAACTTTTCCCCTGTGCCCATGTGTTCGAGACTTTTCCCCACTTTCTCTTCTATTAGATTCAGTGTATCTGGTTTTATGTGGAGGTCCTTGATCCACTTGGACTTGAGCTTTGTACAAGGAGATAGGAATGGATCAATTCGAAATCTTCTACATGTAGACCGCCAGTTGAAGCAGCACCATTTGTTGAAGATGCTGTCTTTTCCCCACTGTATGGTTTTAGCTCCTTTGTCAAAGATCAAGTGACCATAAGTGTGTGGGTTCATTTCTGGGTCTTCAATTCTATTCCATTGATCTACCTGCCTGTCACTGTACCATGCAGTTTTTATCACTATTGCTCTGTAGTACAGCTTGAGGTCAGGGAGGCTGATTCCCCCAGAAGTCTTTTTATTGTTGAGAATAGTTTTTGCTATCCTGGGTTTTTTGTTATTCCATATGAATTTGAGAATTGCTCTTTCTAAGTCTATGAAGAATTGAGTTGGAATTTTGATGGGGATTGCATTGAATCTGTAGATTGCCTTTGGCAGGATGGCCATTTTAACTATATTAATCCTGCCAATCCATGAGCATGGGGGATCTTTCCATCTTCTGAGTTCTTCTTCGATTTCTTTCTTCAGAGACTTGAAGTTCTTGTCATACAGATCTTTCACTTATTTGGTTAGAGTCACACCAAGATACTTTATGTTGCTTGTCACAATTGTGAAGGGTGTCATTTCCCTAATTTCTTTCTCAGCCTGTTTATCCTTCGAGTATAGGAAGGCTACTGATTTGCTTGAGTTAATTTTGTATCCAGCCACTTTGCTGAAGTTGTTTATCAGCTGTAGCAGATCTCTGGTGGAGTTTTTTGGGTCACTTAAGTATACCATCATATCATCTGCAAATAGTGATATTTTGATTTCTTCCTTTCCAATTTGTATCCCTTTGACCTCCTTTTGTTGTCTGATTGCTCTAGCTAGAACTTCAAGTACTATATTTAATAGATAGGGAGAGAGAGGGCAGCCTTGTCTAGTCCCTGATTTTAGTGGGATTGCTTCGAGTTTCTCTCCATTTAGTTTGATGTTGGCCACTGGTTTGCTGTATATTGCTTTTACTATGTTTAGGTATGCTTCTTGAATTCCTGATCTTTCCAAGACTTTTATCATGAAGGAATGTTGAATTTTGTCAAATGCTTTTTCAGCATCCAATGAAAGGACCGTGTGGGGTTTTTTTTTTTTTTGAGTTTGTTTATGTAATGGATTACATCGATGGATTTCCGGATATTGAACCATCCCTGCATCCCTGGGATGAAGCCTACTTGATCATGGTGAATAATCATTTTGATGTGTTCTTGGATTCGGTTTGCTAGAATTTTATTGAATATTTTTGCATCAATATTCATAAGGGAAATTGGTCTTAAGTTTTCTTTTATTGTTGGGTCTTTGTGAGGTTTTGGTATCAGTGTGACTGTGGCCTCATAGAATGAATTGGGTAGTGTTCCTTCTGTTTCTATTTTGTGGAATAGATTGAAGAGTATTGGTATTAGGTCTTCTTTGAAGGTCTGATAAAATTCTGCACTGAACCCATCTGGTCCTGGGCTTCTTTTGGTTGGGAGACTTTTAATGACTGCTTCTATTTTTTTAGGGGTTATGGGACTGTTTAGATGGTTTATCTGATCCTGACTTAACTTTGGTATTTGGTATCTGTCTAGAAACTTGTCCATTTCATCCAGACTTTCCAATTTTGTTGAGTATAGGTTTTTGTAGTAGGATCTGATGATTTTTTTAATTTCCTCAGATTCCGTTGTTATATCTCCCTTTTCATTTCTAATTTTGTTTATTTGGATACTGTCTCTGTGCCCTCTGGTTAATCTGGCTAAGAGTTTATCTATCTTGTTGATTTTCTCAAAGTACCAGCTCCTGGTTTTGGTGATTCTTTGTATTGTTCTTTTAGTTTTTACTTGGTTGATTTCAGCCCTTAATTTGATTATTTCCTGCCTTCTACTCCACTTGGGTGTATTAGCTTATTTTTGTTCTAGAGCTTTCAGGTGTGCTCTTAAGCTGCTAGTATATGCTCTCTCCAGTTTCTTTTGGAAGCATTCAGAGCTATGAGTTTTCCTCTTAACACTACTTTCATTGTGTCCCATAGGTTTGGGTATGTTGTACTTTCATTTTCATTAAATTCTAGGAAGTCTTTAATTTCTTTCTTCATTTCTTTCTTGACAAAGTTATCATTGGGTAGAATGTTGTTCAGCTTCTGTGTGTATGTGGGCTTTCTGTTGTTGTTGTTGCCATTGAAGACCAGCCTTAATCCTTAGTGATCTTATAGGAGGCATGGGATTATTTCAATCTTCTTATATCTGTTGAGGTTTGTTTTGTGACCAATTATATGATCAATTTTGGAGAAGGTACCATGAGGTGCTGAGAAGAAGGTATATTCTTTTGATGCAGGATGAAATGTTCTATTGATATCTGTTAAATCCATTTGGTTTATAACATCTGTTAGTTTCACTGTGTCTCTGTTTAGTTTGTGTTTCCAAGATCTGTCCATTGATGATAGTGGGGTGTTGAAGTCTCCCACTATTATTGTGTGAGGTGCAATGTGTGCTTTGAGCTTTAGTAAAGTTTCTTTCATGAATGTGGGTGCTTTTGCATTTGGGGCATAGATGTTCAGAATTGAGAGTTCTTGGTAGATTTTTCCTTTGATGAGTGTGAAGTGTCCTTCCTTATCTGTTTTGATGACTTTTGCTTGAAAGTTGATTTTATCCTATATTAGAATGGCTACTCCAGCCTGTTTCTTGGGACCTTTTGCCTGGAAAATTGTTTTCCAGCTCTTTACTCTGAGGTAGTGTTTGTCTTTAACATGGAGGTGCGTTTCCTGGATGCAGCAAAATGCTGGGTCCTGTTTATGGATCCAGTCCATCAGTCTATGTCTTTTTATTGGGGAATTGAGTCCATTGATATTAAGAGATATTAAGGAATAGTGATTGTTGCTTCCTGTTATTTTCGATGTTATTTTTATGTTTGTGTGGCTATCTTCTTTTGAGTTTGTTGACGGATTACTTTCTTGCTTTTCTTAGGGTGTAGTTTCCCTCCTTGAGTTGTCATTTTCCATCTATCATCCTTTGTAGGGCTGGTTTGTGGAAACATACTGTATAAATTTTGTTTTGTCATAGAATATTTTGGTTTCACCATCTATGATAATTGATAGTTTTGCTGGGCATAGCAGCCTGGGCTAGCAGTTGTGTTCTCTTAGGGTCTATATGAGATCTGCCCAGCATCTTCTAGCTTTCATAGTCTCTGGTGAGAAGTCTGGTGTAATTCTGATAAGTCTGCCTTTATATGTTACTTGACCTTTTTTCCTTACTGCTTTTAATATTCTTTCCTTATTTTGTGTGGTGTTTTGACTATAATGTGACAGGAGGAATTTCTTTTCTGGTCCAATCTATTTGGAGTTCTATATGCTTCTTGTATATTTATGTTCATCTCTTTCTTTAGGTTAGGGAAGTTTTCTTCTATAATTTTATTTAAGATATTTACTGTTCCTTTAAGTTTGGAATCTTCACTCTCTTCTATACCTATTATCCTCAGGTTCTGTCTTCTCATTGTATCCTGGATATCCTGGATGTTTTGGGTTAGGAGCTTTGTGCATTTTGCGTTTTCTTTGACTGTTGTGTCAATGTTTTCTATGGTATCTTCTGCATCTGAGATTCTCTCTTCTGTCTCTTGTATTCTGTTGGTGATGCTTTTATCTATGACTCCTGATCTCTTTCCTGGATTTTCTAACTCCAGGGTTGACTCCCTTTGTGATTTCTTTATTGTTTCTATGTCTATTTTTATTTCCTGGATGGTTTTGTTCATTTCCTTCATCTGTTTGATTGTGTTTTCTTGTAATTCTTTAAGGGATTTTTGTCTTTCCTTTTTAAGGGCTTCTAATTGTTTACCTGTGTTCTCTTATATTTCTTTAAGGGAGTTATTTATTTCCCTCTTTAAATCTTCTATCATCATCACGAGCTGTGATTTTAAGTCTGAGTCTTACTTTTCTGGTGTGTTGGGGTATCCAGGGCTTGCTGGGGTAGGAGAGCTGGGTTCTAATGATGCCAAGTAGCCTTGGTTTCTGTTCCTTATGTTCTTTTTCTTGCCTTTTGCCATCTGGTTATCTCTGGTGTTAGCTGGTCTTCCTTTTCTCTGACTGTGGCTTGTCTTTCCTGCAAGCCTAGGTGTCAATACTCCTTGAAGACCAGTTCTCTCTGAGAGAAATTTGGATTTAGAGAGTCGTGGTACAGGATCAGCTCTGGGGTGCAGACAAAAAACAGAAGGATTTAGTCCTCAGCTGTCCCTTGTTTCCTGTGTCCTGATGGCTCTGCAAGGGTCCCTCTTGATCCAGTTAATTTGAACAGAAGTGGTGGTCTTGCCTGTGCTCGAAGGTGTATTGGCACTCCTGGGATACCAGCTCTCTCTTGGCACTATTTGAGTATGGAGCCCTGTGTCACAGAATCCGCTCCCTGGCCACTGAAAGAAATCAGAAGACCACTCCTAAGTCCCTGTGTCCTGGGGATTCCTGGTGGGTCCCTCTGAGTAGACAGGCTCTCCCACACTCCTGGGAGTCTAGCTTTCTCCTGGCACTATTTGGCTATGGAGCCCTGGTGGCTCAGGCAGAGGTCTCCTGCCACAGATGGAAACTGGATTGCTCCTTCCTCCCAGCTATTCCTCAGTCCCTGTGTCCCAAGGATTCTGGGCAAGTCCCGTTGAGCAGTGTTGCTCCTCTTACCCCCTCTCAAGGGCTTTTCTACACTCCTGGGAAGCTAGCTTTCTCCCAGCACTATTTGGCTATGGATTCCTGGTGGCCTAGGCAGAGATCTCCCACCACAGATGGAAACTGGAAGCAGAGTGAGCCATCTTAATTATCTATCCTGCACTTCTGAGTTCACTGGAGAAATCTTCAAACTTCTAGAAACTTCAAATTGTCTAGCACCTGATATTCAACAATTTCCAGTCCCTATGGGTTGGTTCAGGCCATGCTGGGAGGGACTGCCTTCCCCACAAAGTTGAGGGAGCCCATCACCTCCTCGAGGGCCACAGGCCTTACTCAACCTGAAGTGAACATCATTTATTGCCTCGCTTTCTTTCCTACCCCTGTCTTTGCTCTTGCTTCTTTTAATTCTCAGACCAAGAAACAAGATTAAAAGTCTATAAGGTAGACAGAATATCAATATTTTAACAAGACACATTTTGTGCCCCAGCTCCCTTTCAGTTCAGTTCAGTTTCATGAATTAGAGAGCATCCTAGACTCTTGGGTTCTCCCATATCATCTGTGGTGGATCCCAGACAGGGAAGATACCTGAAAGGGAAGGCAAGAGGCCCAATGAGTGCATGAATGAAAGCAATCTCCTCACCATCCTTTTACCCACTACTACCTGAAGCATCCACAGAAGCTCCACGAAGACAGAGTCAGGAGCATCCAAAGATTTCAAGCTCCCGACTCATGCCCCTCCCTCCCGAGGCAGTCTCTAATGTATGCATTGCCTGATTTCATACATGCTGATTGCGTAGCGATTTATTCTACAAGTGCCAAGGAGAAGAGTCACCCCCGGACTAAATGTAAAATCTTTATTCTCACCAATGTCTAAATCATTGTTTTCTCGCGGCTGAGATCATGTGGCACACATTATTAATAGCTCTGGTCTCTCCACCACTTGACACTGCGCTCCAGCTGTCATTCTGTTCCCTGGCTCGTATGATTCTTGCACTGGTGAAGTGCCAGGCCCGGGTCCAGCCCATCAGTCACTGTCACCCACCACCCAGTGATGAATAGCCTGGCCGTCGCTGTGGCAAGGCCTGGGCTCTGATTCACAGACGCCTGACTTTTACCAACTCAAGCACACCAGCTGAGGCCTATCGGAGCCGAGGAAGGCCGCAGTGACCTGGAAATGGCCCCGCCTCCTCTCCCCAACTATTCCTTGGTCCCTCCCTCCTCAGATTAGTTAAAAAATGAAACAAATCCTAATGTGATCATGTCACTAATTATGCATTTAATTCAGTTATAAGGAGCTAATGGCTCCCTCAGTGACAGCTTTTACTGCTAAAAGGCAATTCATCCCTGAAACAGAGAAATCTAATTACACAAAATGCTTCATCCTAATCCTTTCAAAGAATAATCTTATTTGTAGACATTAACATCCCAGATGCTGCTGCTGTTTGTCCATTATGACAGTGTTTGTCCTGAATAATGTATAAATAGCTCTTTCTGGACAGTTGCATGTCACTAAATCAATACAATTTGCTGCCTTCTGTTACATTAAGTCGGCCTGGGCAGGCTGGAGAAAATTAACCTTTTGTTTTCTTCCCCTCCCCCTTTCTCAAAGGGCCTTCAGAATTAGAAATGAGCGAAGGATCAAAGAGGGCTGGGGTGAGGATAAAGGAAACAGCGAGGAGAGGCAGGTGTGAGCCACAGCTAAAGGAGGAGGCTGGTGCAGATGCTGGGGACCGGACCACCAGTCCGGGGAGGAAGAAGATGGCTGACGTCTATGACGATTGTTTGGTAATTACTCCAAACATGGACTTGGACCAGAACACCTCGAGTGTTGATCCTTCATCTCAAGATTTCTTAATTTAAAGCGATGTATTCTTTGCTAGGGGGCTTAGATGCCGTGTGCAAAGTTCATGGTTCTGGATTTGGAGGCCTGCAATCATGTATATCATTGGCTTCAGTAGCCTTGTTCAGAATGTTATTTTTAAAACCTTGGCCATTGCATGTCTTGTGTAATCTATGGGGATAACAAAGGATTCATCCGGTTCATACAACCCTGAAGGGATGCCACGAGCCTCTCATCCTAAAGTTAGGAAATGGGGGTTGAACAAGTTGTCCAAGTGACTGGGACTCCACCTTCTGTCTCATGGTTTCAAATGGTATCTTTCCACTTCGGTCAGTCCCTCAGCTGACAGACACACAGGGCCTCTGGCTGGCCAGGAAGCTCTCACAGCTGGTGTGCTTTAGAGCAGCCACAGAACTCAGGGGCACATACTCAAGTGCACATACATGTCTCCTCTGTATTCTCTGCCACATCAAACACAAGGAGATGAGTTTTATTTATTGCAAGATCATCAAAAGATCGTATTTGACGTGAACTAGTTTCTGAATACTATAAATTCTCTTGGGAATATTAAATAAGGTTGAAAAAAAAACCAACCCTGCAAAGGGTCAGGAAGTTCTTTCAGCTTTGTTTGCCATACCGTCTCTACCATGACCACTCTGCTTGGCAGTTATAGGACAGACGCAGAGACAGACAGTGACTGAATGATAGTCATGAAGAGGTAACACCCTGAACTGTCCCAAAGAGACCCCTCAAGGGATAACATTTTAAAAAGCAATTGCTTCTCAGTTTTTTGCTAAATCAAGTATAAAAAATATGAACATGAAACAACCCTGGTTTGTCAACTTCATGTTTTGTAATGTCTTAGTCGTAGTCTTGTCCCCACATAGCACTTTTGTCATCTTAGATTGTCTTGTTATTGTAATACAGACATCTGCTGCCTTCACATAAATTCAGAGACATCCACAGAGGTTCCTGCAAATTAGAGCAATATTTAAAAAATGGGAATTTAGCCAGAGTACCTTGTATTTCTTGCCCCTGCCTTACTTTTCTGCTGAATTCACCATGACTGTTTTTAGGGGATGACCTGCCATTCAGTTTTACAGTCTCATTATTGTTTTGTCGTACTTTTGGGTGCCAAAGATGAGATAGAGTGCATGGTGCAATGTAGCTAAGGGTGTTAAGGCCTTCTGTTTGAATTAAATTGCCAGAATCTCCAATAAATGCTATTCAGGAACAATAATATCAGTATTAGGCAGGGCTATTTCTAAAGGACGCAGCAGTGGTGGATGAGTAATGTTTATACTGTCAGCTTCGAGATGTGCTACAGCAGTAGAACAAACAGATTTCAGGGAAGAAGAGAAAGCCAGGTTTGGATTTTTAACTGCCTCCCAGAGCTTGTATGCTAAAGGCTGATTGACAGCCTGTTGTCCTGTTGGGAACTGGTAGACTCTTTAGGAGGTGAGACTCCTTGGAAGGGGGTTACATCACAGCAGGTATGCCTTGGGGAGGGACACTGAGGAATAAGACACCCCCCCCTCTGCTGCTATTCCTCCTGAGCTGAGAAACCTGGGGTTGTCATGCACTCCTTGATATGATGCACTGTCACAAACCCAAAGGCAGCAAAATCAAGTGACCACCGACCATGAACCTCTGAGTCAAAAGAAGTGTTTCCTTGCTCACAGATAAATTGTTGGGATCAGGTGTTTTGCTATGGGTATGGGAAGCTGGCTGACACTCCAGGTCAAAAATAAGGTAAGATAAAATCCAAACCACGAATCTGCACCTTCATCTACGTTGTTGTCAAGTTTACAACACGCATCAAATAATATCAGAGTCCTTACTATGCAACATTTCTTGATTATCCAAAGCACACAACACAGATTTGCTTAAAGGCTTGCCACTGGTATGCACTGATGTATATAAAATGCTGTTTTGTATAATACTTTAACTACGGAGAAGACAAAAATAGTCTAATGTAAATCCTATGAACACAGAAGCTGCAAAAAAATTCTCAGAAATTTCAACCTAGTAGAGCATTCAGCTCTGTTTTTTCCTAAAACTGAAGGGGAACACCATGTGGGGGGAGGGGATTGGATGCAGGAGCTGCATTGTGCTAGACAGGCTCTTGCAGAATTCAGAAGTTTGCTCTGTTGCTTTTCATTTTAGCATAGCTCTTTGTCTTGTGCTATATTCCTTTACTTATACATACAAGAGTAACTTCTGTGTCTCCTTCATATTTCTCTATACATACATGTGAGACAATCCATTTTGAAAGCAAGCCCATTCCTGACATCGACAGTTCATTCTTGGGTAAAGTTGTAGCGCATAGTTCACATATTAGTCAATTCTAAGAAAAAGTCTTGATTCTCCAACTATCAGTCCTTTGGAATGAATTTTTAGCATCTTAGGAACGATTATCAAATCCCTGGAAAAGTATGATCTGCATCGTCAGACTTTCAAAACGGCTATGGCTAGTCAAACGGACACAAAACAATCCTATTCCTACTCAGAATGTGAGATTTTACAAGTGAAGTTAGCCAGTCAATTGAGGCAAAGGCTGACCCCAGTAATAATAGTCTCTTGATGTAGGCAGGACTCCTCCAATGACATTGAGAGCTTGCTGTGGGGAAGGGGTAAGATGCAGAACAGAAAGCATTATTTCTGGAAGGTAATTTGTTTGGGGGTGCCCCTTTAAAGCATCAGGGCCAGTGTCACTGGAAAGGGCTCAGATTAGCTGATCTGGTTGATTGGACCTTAATCCATCACTGCTTGAGCCCCCTCAAATGTGTTATCACCAGGGATTTGTCTGGCTACATATGATTTCACACATCTGTCATCTAAATCACAGATCCAAATGCAAAGTCCAGCACTAGGAAACGTCACAGGCATTTGTGAAAATCCTTGGAGGAACGTGGGACCATAAATCAATGGAGGGATTACAGTTCAATAGCACAACCTTCTCATTTATGATGAAATGATGTTGTCCACATGAATGCATAGGTGTTATGGTGATGAAACCATGAAGATACATTTGAGTGTAAATCTCTGTGATTCTTCCCTAGACTAGTCTTTTGTACACTATGCCCATCACAAGAACCTTTAAAAGTAAACCAACCTGAAAAAAATAATCAGTCATATGGAAGATTATTGACACTACCCTTGTATATAGGCCGGACAAATTCCTATTCCCCAACACCTTTTTTTTAAAAAAACAAACAAACAAACAAAAACCTGGAATATTATTTGTAGTGATGGGAGCATAAATAAAATTTAATTCAATAGTTGGCGTATGATTGCAGTCCGTAAAACATTTTATACGTAACTACTGAAAAAGAGAAGATCAGTCTCTGGTGGACAAAGCTAGAGTGGGAGTCTGAGCTAGGATGTTATGGTTGGAAGATGAGACAGTGGGCTACACCTTGGTCCCTCTTAGTGATGGCATTTGGGGAGGTGATATAAACTTCAGAAGGTAGGTAAGGCTTAAGTAGAGGAAACACATTGTCTTAGTCAGGGTTTCCATTGCTGCAGCGAAAGATCGTGGCCAAGAAGCAAGCTGGGGAGGAAAGGGTTTATGGGGCTTACACTTCCAATTGCTGTTCGTCATCTAAGGAAGTCAGGACTGGAACTCACACAGGGCAGGAACCTGGAGGCAGGAGCTGTTGCAGAGGCCATGGAGGGATGTTACTTACTGGATTGCTTCCCCTGGCTTCCTCAGCTTGCTTTCTTTCCTCAACCCAGGACCACTAGGCCAGGCATGGCATCACCCACAATGGGCTGGGCCCTCCCCCATCAATAACTAGTTAAGAAAATGCCTTACAGCTGGATCTTATGGAGGCATTTTCTCAGTTGAGGGTCCCTCATTTCAGAAAACTCTAGTTTGTGTGTCAAGATGAAGAAGACTAGCTAGCATACAGGTCAATGTCCTTGGGGTCGTATCTTGCTCTGTGCAGGTCTGTATCTCTCTCTGCTTCCTATCTACAACCAGGTGAATGATTTCCTCTGTCACATGCTCCATGATGGTTTGTCCACATGGGGCCAAGTCACCATGGCTTGAACCTGGTTAAACCATTCAACAAAGTAAAATTTTGGTCTTTCAAGTTGTCTGCATGCATATTCCGATCAGAGCTACCCAAAGTAACTAATACCACATGGAACTTGAACGTACGTCTCCACTGTGTCCACCCTATGCCTTATGACAATGAAAGAGAAGCACATATTCTTTGATTTATTTAAGAAGGAAAGATTAAGAGGGTTAGAATTTCCAAATATGCTAACCTTTACAGCAACCTGTTCAGCAAGCTAAACATTGTTTGTCAACCCTCAGCATGGAAGAAGTTATCTGTGGGAAGAGGGCCGCTGTGAATGTTGTCATCCATGCCCCTGTTCTCCTGTCTGCACAATAAGTGTGCTGAGCACCTTCCTTTGCATGACTGCTGATTCAGATGGGGAAGGAGTGGGCTTACAGAGAAGCCATTTGTCTCTGGAGTCATTTGGAAAGTGTTGTCCAGTGGAAGGCTTTAAATGCTCCCAATCTGATCATATCTCAAAGTGGGAGACATCATGTAGCAGGCCAGGAGCCCAGATGTGAGAAAAGAAGGGTGGTACTCTGTACCCATACGCTTGACTCTTCAGGGGGAGGGGCTTGTTTTTGCTGTCGACATCACCCATAAACATCAAACTCCAATTTCTTTAGCCTTTGAATGTGGACTTGTGCCAGCCACTCTCTAGAAAGCTTCCAGGCTCCCAGCCTCGGATCAGGGTTATGCCATTGTCCTGAGCAAGTCTCCAGCTCCCTGGTTTAGCCAACCACGGTGGCATTTTGGAGCCTCTGATTTTATAAGACAGTCAAATAATCTTCCTCTTTCTACTGAGTCTGTTCCTCCAGAACCCCTGATTAACACAGTGTGAGATAACTTGGATACTTAACTTCCGTGAATGAGAAGATTCATTCCTTTAACACTTTCCATAGTTAAGAATTAAACATTTTTCTTGACTGAGATTGATGTGTGATTGGGCTGAGGGGACTTTCTGATGTTTCATAGAAGGTAGATCTTATTTTTTTTCTTTCATAAATTCTGTATGAGAATGTGCATGCATTCAATGTGAACTTCTCTGAACATTATTTCTGTTCTGAATTTAAATTTATGAACTAACAACTAAAGATCTTGGGCCTTTATGTTGTTGTTTATTGATATTTTATTTAATTAAAATGGTTCTTGTGTATCAAGCATTCTTTATGTTCCCAGTGTCGTGCTATGTTGGTTAATTTTTATCATCTTGACACAAACTGAAATCACCTGGGATGAGGTAACCCAAGCTGATATTTTTTTCCCCATCAGCTTAACCTGTGGGCTTGCTCTGTGGGACATTTTCTTAATTAATGACTGATGTGGAAAGACCTAGTCCACTGTAGGCAGTGCTACCCCTAGGCTGGTGAGCCTGCGTTGTAAGAGAAAGCAGGCTGAAGAACTCTTAGCAAGTCAGTATCAACATTCTTCCATGCTTTCTGCTTCAGTTCCTGCCCGAAGGATCTTGTCTTGGTTCCATTCAGGGATGTACCATAACTTGTAAGCCAAACAAACCATTTCCTCTCAGCTGCTTCTTGTCAGTGTTTAAGGGCAGCAAGAGAAAAACAAATTAATACACATGTAAAGGATTCATTATGTGCATTATCTCATTTAGCAAGGCTCCAGTCGGGTAGGTAGCATGCCAGAAGCTGTCTACCTAACTAGGGCCAGAACCAAAGTCTGCACTCAGACTCGCTGGCTTCACCGTCCTGTCTCTTAACTACTTTCATTTGCTGTTCAGTATCCAAGAGGAGTAGCAGCATAAAAAGAGGAAGGTTGAAAGGATTGTAAAGCTCAGAGATGCTGTGCAGCAGAGCAAAAGCCTGGGTGTCGTTTGTTGCCTTAATGTCCCTAACTGCTGAATTAAGACCGAAAATCATGGCCATGCCAATGTGACATTAAATACTGTATCAGCTCAGTTGAATATGCAATCACAATAATTTTTTGGCATCGAACAGACTTTTTAAAAAAGTTGATTAAACCAAACTTCCACTTTGCAATGTTACTCTGGGGTAAGGAACTCAACCCTAGACAAAGGATCAAGACCTTAAAATAAATGCATTGTAAAACTGATGACTCCAACCATTTTGGATCCCGGCTCTATGCATACGCCATGCTTTATTTAATGCTACAGAAAGTGAAAACTCTAATCCTCTCTTTCTTATTTAATTCAGAGGCTACAGGATGGCAAGTAGCTTTGCCTTAAGTGAATTGAGGCAGACAGAGTCTGTTTAGTCCTTTCAAGGCTGCCAGACTTCCTCTGGAAATAGGCAAACATCTCTATTCTCCTTCTAAGCATCTTTGAAGGCATCATGATTCTTTCTGTAATGACATCTCTAATTCCCTCTGCCTTTGTCAGTGCAAACTTTTTGAGCTTTCTGTCGTAGAACCAGGAGGCCAGGGAGCTTCAGAGGATGATAGAACATCTGATAATCTAGCCACATGCATTTTACGTCTCTGTAAATAAGCTCCAACACATTCATCACAAAGTCAAATTAGGCCACTTCCCTCCGCACCCTTGATCTACCCTCTGCACAGAGGTGTTGCAACTAGGTGGGCTTAAAAGACAGGGCCCACACACCTCAGGTTTTGCATTGGCCTGGCAGCGCTGTATCTATGGAGAGTGTCCCTTGACCTAGACATGGAGGCAGTTGGATGTAGAGGCTATTGACAGGGTTTCAGTTTGAAAGCCCCAACATGCCTTTTCCGAAGTCACTTTTCATATGGTGACAGCAATTCACACATGTTTGCCCTGTGGCACCATCAGGCATTATGAGAGAGTCAGGAAACCTGGAACTCAAGACATTATGGGAAAATAAAAGGAAGTTATTTTTATGTTGTTCAATAATGTTATATTATCTTTGTGATAGGCTAATTCATATACTCTACAGAAGACCATTTATGAATTAATGGCTTGAGATTCCAAATTTGATTTAAAAACATGTAACTTTAGCTGATGGATTCAATTTGCAATTTAAATGAGTATTTTGTACAGTTGCCCAGAGTCTTTAAGTCAATAGGCTTAAATAGGTAAACAAAACTTCCCCAGTCATTTTAATAGCGTTCTCTTGGCTATAATGCTTCGAGCCATTGTGACCAGAAGTGACATCACGGACATAATCATACTCTGATATTAGCCCAGTGTTTCTCCTAGCTAAAGCACGATATTCAAACTTCTGTTTTCACTATGCAAAATACTCCCAGCAAAGTTCTATGTTGGGTTTTCTTTTCTGTCTTTAATCCTGCTCATTTTTAAACCAAACACATATTTTAAGAATGAACTTACTTATTTAATGAATTTATGCTGGAATAATTATATTGTTTTTATAAAAAAAAACCCTCCCAAACTCAATATCAGAAAGAAACGTAAGCTTAGACCCAGTGTAAGATGGCAGCATCTAACTTTAGTTATCTCTGTGTTGAGGGATCGGGCATAGCATGTAGCTTGTCCTTGAGCCATCTGACCCAAGAGACAGTCATGGGCCAGAGAGATGGCTCAGCAGGTAAAGGTGTTTATAGATCCCCAGAATCCACATGTCAGAGAAAATCAACTCCACAAAGTTGTCCTCTGGCTTGCAAAGTTGTCCTTGTGCAGTGTGACATACATACATATAATGTATACACACACACACACACACACACACACACAGACACACACACACAGAGATAGAGATAGAGAGAGAATACATAAATAATAAATGAATAGTGAATAAAGTCATTTGAAAGATAGTCATGGTGTATGCATTCTAATTTTGTGGCTGAGCTCTGGGCAGAATAAGGGTCAGGATTCCTTACACTGTCAGCAGGTAAATGACACTTTACTAGTTGAACTTGTATGTTCTTTTCATGTCAGCTAATTCCGTGACTGGCTTGACTTTGGGCTGTTGTCCTGTTTACTAGCTTAACATTGCTCCTTAATTCTGTCTGTTCACTCACTCATTCATGAAGACACCTCCTGTGTTCTGTGCATTTTGCAAAGACACAATTGTGCAATCCCTCTGGCTTCATGTGGCCATATGGGGAAAGATAAATGGTACAGAACTGAATAACACAGTGTGAAGGTGCTTAGTATTCTAGAGGAAAGAGAGGAAGATGTCGGAGACTGGCAGTCTGAGGAGACACACCATTTTGTTAATAAGGCCAGAGACTTGATCAGGAAGCATTTAATCAATGACACGAAGGAGGCGGAGACATCAGCTGCGGAGGCCCTATGTGCTTCAAAAAGGAGAACAAAATGCAGAGGCTTCCCAAGCAAGGTATGCCCTGCCATTACGGTCCTAGGATCTCCTTGCTGACCAATCCTGGTCTGAGTGTCTGTACTTTCCAGCTTCTCCATTGGATATGAGCCAGTAGATTTCCTGGGAAGAACTAGAATTGGACAATTTTGGAATCATATCCAAAATGATACTTTTGAAAGCCTTTGTTCTTTAGTGAGATGGAGCGCAGATGGGCTTGCTTGTCAGAGGAGGAAGAGAAGAAGACAAGGATGCTTGGGGGGATAGATATCTTTTTCATCTATGTGCGATAAAGTTTTTGCCTGACTGGCCTGCTACTCAACAATACTAAACTTCAATATTGTGATAAGGATCCTTATTTAATTAATTTGTTTATAATTGATCCCAAAATAGTGCCTTGGTCTCTTGGCAAGTCTCTTGGGATGGTTAGACCTGATCATATGTTGATAACATCCTCCGACTGTTGGCACACACATTTGTACAATGACAGTCTGAAAGGTAAAACAGCCTTCCCATGAAGGGAAAACTTGCTTAAACAGGGACCTGCCATCAGGGGTGCAGGGGACAAAGTGGCTTGTTGCATCAGAGAGGGACTGAACTTGATGGAATATGGAGAGAAAACAGTTCCCAAGTTGATCCTGAGGATGGAAATTCCTCTTTCACTTACTGTCTATAACAAATGGAAATTTCAAATATCAGTGCACTAGAGTTTAGAGAGGGCATTTTAGTTTGCAATTCTTAGTGAGGCAATTAATTTTTAAGCTGTCTTTTAAATCATTCCATGGGTTGAATTGTGACTCCCAACCTAACATATTTCTATGTTGGAAGAGTCCTATTCCCTGTTTCCCTTGACATGACCATGGCTGGCCTTTCGGAGGATAACTAAGGTTTGGCCATAAGCACTGAGGCTTGCCTGATAAGAATAGAGATTTATAACGAAAGGAAGCTCACTGTGTGTGAACACAGTGGGATCGGTGGCAATTGTCTGTCAGGCAGGAGTGTCCTCAGCCTATCCAACCCCTACTATCTCACTTCAATCACTCGGCCTCCAGATCGGTCTGAGTTGCCAGTGGGAGGCAAACTGAGACAAATGAGCATCTGGATCACTACCTTGTGATCCCAGTTAATACTGACTCTGTATCCAGGGGAATGGCAGACTAGGGCTCGGGGATGCTGGGTAACCTGGTAACTTAGCCTTAACTCCTAAACCTTGTGGGCTTCTCTGAGCTCCCTTCTACAAGTGAAATACGTGTGGACATAGGCCCTGAGGGTTTTTCAAGGCCTGCTAGTCCATTTGACTTTCTAATTAGCGTTCACCTCTGTCCCTGATCAGCTACTATAAAGGCAAGCAAGCCACTTGTACTGTTACTTAGCTCTCCAGTCATATGGGGATTTGTGAGGGACCCGTACCACCATGACCATGAGAGCATTTTGAAAATTCACAAGTTGGAAAGAAAGGCAAGGTACTAAGAATTTGGTAGCTGTGTGCTGTATTTACAGACTCTGGAGAAGCCCTGAAGTCTGGAGGCAGAGCTGTGCTCTAGTGGTGCCTGGCAATCAGCATCTCTAAATCTCCTTTAGCCAGTCCCTTACAATCCACTTGATTGTTTCGGGCAGGAGACCCTTGCAAACGGTACTGTGGAAGCTTCAGAAGACAGGCTCTCTCCATCAGCACAAGACTCAGAAACGGGGTTTTAGTGGCCTTGTCCCCGAGTTCTGTGGCAAGTGACAGCAACCCTGAGAGGTCAGGCAGCCAGCCTCACAAGGTATCCAAGGCCTGCCAGCTCTCTATCATTGTCAATAAGCGAGATGGAGAGACCTGTACATGATTTCATTTACTATTGCAATGATTACATAGCTCATTGCCTTCCCATTGTTTCAGTGATAGATTTAATTAACTTCTAATTAATCATAGAGGGTGATATTTAATGCTCTGCCCGGCACTGTGCACAGTGTCACAGACCAAAGAATATATTCTGAAGGCTTCAGTAATCAAGAGGTCATGGAAGATAGATGTTCTTCACTGAAGGAGAGGGAAGATAAATCTGTGTGTCCAGACCACTCTGGCAAACTGTTTTAGGGTAATTGTTTAGCATCCAAATGATAACTTTCCATAAGGCCCAACCAAGCACAGCACAGGAGAGATAGATGGGGGTGGGGTAATAGGTTTATAATATGGAGAATTTGCTTGGCTGTAATTCCCATCTGATGCCAACCAAGCTCAGCTCATTAGGGAATTCTGCTTGGATCTGCAACACTGCAGAACTTTATGCTGAATAGATGCTCTGCATGAAGGAGGTCCAGACAGCTCGGGCCCATGAGCCACGTTTTAAACACTCTTCAGGGATATTTTGCTCCTTCTGTGAAATCACATCTGCTTCTTGGTAATCACATGATTCATTTCCAACCTTGCAATGAAAAACTTAAGTCTCTGGGTGCAGTGACAGGGTGGTCACTCTGTTCTGCATTCCTCAAAAGGACAGGAACATGTGACAAAGGATCCTTGGGCTAGCCCTGGCATCTGAGATGTCTTTAATAAATAGAGCTCAACTTCTGAGGAAAGATCTGAATTATTTCATTGAGTCAGAACCCAACTACACATTTGAGAAGCCTGGCTGGACTTGTAATTGCAATCACTTTCAAGCAATGGCCCAGTGACAAATGCTCAATGCGGTATTCTCCACTCCCCTTTCCCCCCCCCACCCCGCTCCCCAGTTCCCTTTCATTCCTCCTTCCTCCCTCCCTCCATGCATCTATTCACAATTATGTGACAAATGTTTTCATATAAAGAAAAGCAGGAGTCAAACTGAACACGACGTGACTGGTGAGGGCACTTTACCCAATGCAATAATACAGACATAGGAAAATACATGATCTACATTATCTACAGCATTAGAATAGATATCATTGGGGGCAATAATACATTCTATGTAATGCAAACTGTTGTTTGGGAATATGTGTATTTTTGAGAGACTATATCCATGACTTTGATGTAGTCAATGACTGTGAAAGGCTAAGGACCCCGGCCCTGCAGCCTCTTACCCCAAATGTAATATATCTGTGTCAAGTTGTATGAAGTAAAGGTCCATTAACCAACTTCATACACTTATATAATCTCTTATTTTCAGAAAAATAAAAGATCTCTTCCTGCCTGGCATCTATAACTAATTTAACTATACAGAATATGATTTTTGGTTAGTGTATACATAAGCCAGACTTTGCATTTGCTGCATGATTTAGCTCTCAGGAACTATGCCTCTGATGGAGGACCCACGAACAAACACAGCTGACCATGCTCACAATTGTGGTTGGAGTATGCACACCCATGTGCATAGGTTTGTGCTTTTGCACACATGTGTTCACATCATAGGGCCCAGCGTGGTATAAATAACGCTACAGAGAGATTCAAGGGTGGGAAGCCTGCACAATTTGCTTCGTTGCACACACCAGGGGTTAAATGCAAAATGAAAGTCCCATGTCTCACTAGGGGTGCCCTTCTTCACTCTGCAGTGAACAAATTGGAGATGGAACAAGAATGAACTCCTGTGTCACCTACCTGCCCTTTCAGTCAAAAGCTTGACATCTGAGCAGGGCCATGAGATTACAGTCATGACCCAGTGCAAAAGGATGAGAGGCAGTTGCCACTCTTGTTTCAATTCTGGTCATAAAAATGCATTGAGTTTGGCGTGGGTTTGTTCTCGTTGAAAGTGTCATGGTAAGAAAGCAGATTCCGTGGAAGCCTCTAGAGAGGTTTCCAGGTTGTATCACCACACATACCTGGTCTGCTCCTACTGAGGAGTTGAGTGATTTCTCTCTGGATCACAGGAGGTCACTAGAATCTATTTTGGGGGGCATGAAAATGAAGATTCTTTTTCAAGACAAAGTACTTCTTTGAAGAAGCAATGGGCTGCTGGCTGTGTAGCCAACAACTTCTCTTGGGTAACTTCACCCAAAGGAAACAGCAGGAGAAACATAATCCATCAGGGCAAATGATACAAGGCACAAATGGCTCACTAGTTCCCAGCCACCTTTCTAGATGATCTGCCTTTAGGAGCCAGATGTTCCCTGCCCTGTTCAAAGCCTGCTACAGGCCTGCCCTCCCCAGGTACTGTTTCCCACATCCCCAACTCTGTCCAGTGCTCTGTTCTGTCCCCTTATGGCTCTGACATCTTTATTATTCTGATAATTTAATTCCTATGGGGGCATTTGTGTGTGGTAACAGTTTGATGTTTCTTATGTTAGTCAGCTTTCTGTCAGAGTACAAACATACTCAAGATAAGAAACGAGTTTAGGTTAGACTCATAACTTCAGTTTGTGGCACCTTTGGCATATTCCTTTGGGACATGGTATGTCATAGCATATCATAGCAAGAGCCTGTGGTTCAGGAGGCAGTCACCTCATGGTGATGGGAGAGAGAGAGAGAGAGAGAAAGAGAGAGAGAGAGAGAGAGAGAGAGAGAGAGAGAGAGAGAGGCAGAGGTAAGCAGAGAGAGACAAAGAGAGTAGAGAGAGCTAACTTCCTTTTACTAGCTCTACCTCACCACCACCCACCCCACTACCATCTCCTGTACACCATAGGCCGGTGAGCGAGCCTTTATTATATGGGCCTTTCAGGGGGGAAACTTTTTGTATATAACGTTTAAGTGTTCTTTTCAGAAAAATCCTGCCTTAGCTAAAATGAATGAATACTGTGGTAACAACTCACAGTTTATTTCAGGGGCTGAGAACTGGGGATATGACAGAGGAGTCACAGAGAGAACCTGATTCATGTGCTATATATAACTATGCAGTTAATCACAGAACCAGCGTTTGTGTGTATGTGTGTGTGTGCATGTGTGTGCATGCATGCACACGGTCTACCCAAGTGGGGGTCAGAGGTTTATCTTGAGTCTCTCTCTTTTGCTTTCCTCATGTTTGAGACAAGGTTTCTTATTGAGTCTGGAGCTCGGGGATTGGTTACATTTTACCCATGGAGTCATTTCCCCTCTAACCCACTACGTTTTACCCAGGGAGCCATCTTCCCACTGGCCGGCTACACTTTACCCACGGAACTGTTTCTCCAGCACCTTCACATATCCAATTTTTAAATTGTGATTGAGGAAATATATCTTTTTAAGGTTCTCATCTATATTTACCTATAAATAAGATTAGGATTTTTCAAAGATATCCTACAATCTCTTTTCACAGATTTTTCACAAATGGGATTTAAACTTCGCAAACTGGGTTTTATGTAACGCGAATTTTAACATCCTCATTAATTCTAGTGGGTTGCTGACCCAGTTTGTACTGAGATACAAAGATGAACGAGGTACAATCTCCCATTACAGAGGCTTTAGCTTAGTGTTGGAGGGAGATAGGAAGGCAGGTCACCTCAGTACAAGTGCTAAATACTATGCTTGAGTTACAGAAGATGGTGCCCAATCCCGTAAGGAGACAGCAAGAGTTTCTGGTGTAAGGGATACCAGAAACTGGACATTGGGTAGGGAATGGGCATTAACTGGGATTCAGGCTGTAATTACTAATTAAGAGACTTCAAAATATAGTGGTTTATGTTGGCTAGAAGTGGATTTATCTCCATGAAAATCTAAAGGTAGGAGTTGTGTGCTGCATGTATTCTGGGCTGTGCTACTCTGAGCACAGGTTGAGCATGGAAAGGGCCAGGGGCAAGAGAGGCCAGCTGCTGAGGTGTCTATTACACTCTAGGACTGTCGCAAAGTGTGAGGAGAGGCACACAGCAGAGCTGAGTGGCCACCTATGTTCAGTTCAGAATTCTTCTGGTGGGGATTGGGGTTAAAGTTAGGGTTCATGGTGTTTTTTTGACACAGAATCTCATTCTGTAGACCCTGGCACTTTAGAACATTGACTCTTCCCAGCTACAAAGAGTGGGTCAGAGGAGACAGTGGCTGGTCTTCTAATTGTCAGTAACTTTCAACATTCAACAGAAGGATATAGAGAACACCAGGTTATGTTTTCCTTTTGACTACAGCTCACATTAGAGTTCTCCTTGGCTATGTCTATTAGGAAGTTTTAAAAGCATGATTTGGTAATGCACAGAAAACATTTTTAATTTGCTATTATAGGAAGGTACATACTATTTAAAAACAATATTCTTCATGGCCTGATCATACAGATAACTCATGTTTATTGCTGGAAACTCAGAAATGAGCTACTTTGAACTCCCCAGTGTAATGGTGATTGGGGCTGCACGTATCCATTCCTCCAGGGAGGGCACGTGGACAAGCTGGAGCAGAGTGGTGTGGGAGGCATTTGAGAGCAGACATGGTAGGGAAGAATCTCTGGTCTGATATCAAGGAGAAGACCAATGTCTAAAATAATCAGCTGGACTTTCCGTTAATGCTGACTGCTAGGCTAATAAAAGTGACTATGACATTTTTGACACTCTTGTGGGACTGGCACATAAAAGATGGAACATATGGTCAAGAAGGATGTGGACCAAGTAAACCATCTCCTTTGGATTGAGACCCAAAAGGCTCAGTTCTGTAATGAACATGGCTGCAAGTTTATTCATAGCATTGTGGCTTAGGTCAAGTTTGCTCACTGAAGAAGTAGGGGCTCAGTGCCTTTAACTGAACGTATGTGACTCCAGATCACTAACTCCCACAAAAACCTTGCAGACAAATGATAATTCTCCCAGAAAGAAGTTAGCATTGTCCTGTCTCTCAAAGTGTAATCTTTATATCAACAGTTTTTAAAATCCAACAGCTGCTTCACAATCAAGGAGAGTCAGGCACTTAAGATAAGTAAACACGATCTAGAATCAGAAAAGCACAGCTCAGATACTGGAGTCATCTAATCCAAGGGAGAACAGGAGCCTGGGACACAGACACACATGGGGAGAAAGGAAACCTGAGGGGAATACACAGGAGAAGGCAGCCGTCTTCAAGCATGGCAGAGAGGCCTTACTGGAAAGCAAGCTTGTTCACACCTTGACATGTACTCCCAGCCTATAGGATTCTGAAAAAAACACGTTTGATGTCAAAGTCACTCAGGCCATGGTACTTTGTTATGGCAGTCTTAGCAAACTAGGACAGTCTCCAGGACAATCCATATGTGCCTTGCTTTCCACGGAGAACGCCAGTGCAGTCTTACTGGGCATGGAGGGGGGGTAAGCTGAGATATGGCCAGAGCCATTCATATGTGCCTTTCTATGGAGAATTCCGAAACCGCTTCTGAGCCCAAGGACGGAGTCAGCAGGCTTAGCAAGACAATGCCATGGGTTTGATTTCTCTTCTTCTGAAACTACACCTAGTGTAGCATTGAAAGAAAGATTCTCCTGTCAGCAACTGAAACTAACCGGTCTTGGGGTTAGAATAGGTCATTCATGGAAATGTTATTTTAGAAAATGATCTGACGTTTCATTTCTGCGTATGGTTGATCTCAGAAGTGACTTAAGGAGAAGTATGAGTTAAACTTGTTTTTTTTTTTTTCCCCTAGAACTGCAAGTTCAAGTGTGGAGTAGACAAGTCACGCTGCATGGGACTGGGGCTGGTGGATGCCTTGGCTTCACGGGCTCTCTTTCTTGAAACACTTTTGCATTTTCCCAAGAATGGGGGGAAATATATGGGTATTCCATACCCAACTCCAAGATAACCTTTTATCTCCACGTTGCCTGTAGTCATATCTACTTTTGAGTCTGGTTTTGTGCACGTGTATTATGTATGTGTTCCTGTGTGAGTGAAGGTGCCCATGTGCTCTGACATGCATGAGGAGGCCAAGGACAACGTCCGATGTTGGTTCTCTTTTTTTCGTCTTGTTTGAGACAGTGTCTCTTTGCTCCTTGCCCCTGTATATGCCAGGACAGGTGGCTTGCAAACTTCTAGGAATTCTCTTGACAGACTTGTGTTACCACATCTGGCTTCATGTGGGTTCTGGGAATCCAAGCTCAGGAATCCAAGCTGGCCTCACACATCTCCATGTCTTCCACGACTCCAACCTTAGGATACTTACATCTCTCTGTGTAGTAAATGATCTCATTTAAAACTTGCCTCTCACAGCATCAGAGCCTGGCAAACACATTGGGAACAGAGGTAAAGAGGTAATAGTGGCTCAAGGCCTAACTGGAGACCTACATGCAGCACCGAGTGCAGCACCGAGTCAGTCCCAATGATTTGACAACAGAGAAGAAATGGACTCATTTATTTAAGCCAGCACACCTAATTTTGCTACACTGGAGTTGGCTTTAGGCTTGTAAATTAGAAAGGAAACTTTATATGGAAAAAAACATGGAAAAAAATGAGTAAGAGACTATTGGCAAATTTGTGATTGGGGAATATGGAGTATTTCAGAGCTCTACTTGCAGAAGTATATATACATATATATGTATATATATGAGCTTAATGCTGGGTTTTCACATTGTGACACTGAAATATAATTTAGTAGTTTTTTTTCCTATGACATAAAGCACACTCAGCTGACAGCCAGGAGGAGAGATGGAGAAACTACAGGTGTCTTTTCTACAGGTTTATAGGAAGTGAGACATTGCCTGATAGAGCTGCTACTGCTTTCCCCTTATCTCTGATTTTTGAAAATTTCACAAAGGCATGTTATCTGATGGCATGAAAATACTATTATTTATTATTAGGAGCTGGGCCATGGAGCACCCATTGCCTTCCAGAAAGAGAGAATTTGATGAGACCATGGTTCATGTGGGTGACTTGATTTCCAGCATCATCAAATATGACTCTGACCATGAAGTACAAGGTGTTCAAGTCAAGAAGAGTGTTCTGTCTCTGATGAACTGTCTCCATTCCTGATCAGCAGACTAGAAAGATAATCTGGGAGGATTCAGGTGAGGTAAGGGCTGATTTGAGAAAGTACCATCAAGAGTTGCCCAGTTAGAGCAGGTAGATGTTTGTTTTTGACATGGCTTTGCCCAGCACACGCTTGGAATCAGAGAAGGAAAAAAATCAACACGTGATCTCTATCTGCCTGTGATCTCAAAGTCAATTCATTTTGGCCACTTGCTGAAGTCCCCTGGGAGAATGTCTATATGAATGGACCCTGCTTACCTGCCCAGAGAGATGGGCTTCTGCCATCTCCTCCAGCATGTTTGCCTTGTCTGTCACCAGTTTGACTATAAAGCTAGCAAAATGGTTGCTCCTTCTTCCTCTTGCCTAATCCATGGAAAAAGTCATTGGTTTTCAACGGTTCTTTGATGTTTGAAATTCACTAAGAAAATATCTTTACCCTCCATCAAGCAGGAAGAAGAGAGACTTTTGAGATGAAGGACAGAGAGGAGCTTGGCAAGGTGGCCCACAGGTGGGAAGCACATGGACCCATTACTTGGGCTAATGCAGTGGTTACTTACGGGCCTCTGTCTTGTCCAGATATGGGCCTACTGTATGGAAGACATTTGTAGAGAATATTTGTTTTTCCCATGGGCTTTTGTGTAATCTTAATATTGCTCTCTCAGAGCTCCAATCAATAGAAAGCTTGAGTAAACCTTTCTGATCTCCCTTTCTGTCAACATTTCTGTATGCAGGTCTCTTTTCTGTAGACATTTTCAGCTTAGCCTAATTAACTCAAAACTCTTCTTTTGAGCTGTAATGACTTTTCTTGGATTTCTGTTGTCTAGATCTTCCCAGACATGCAGCTAAGTCTTTCTAAACTTCTGTAAAGGTGAGGTGTGCACGAGCTTGGGAATCAGGGGTCCTTGACAGAGTTGAACATGCTTGTCTGCTAACTTATGATTCAATTCCAGCTGAATCCTACTCCCCTGCTAGGTTTTAAACAATGGCTTTAGACAAGATGAGAAGGTAGCACCGGTAGTAGCCAGGGTGGTCCTGATGAAACGACCAACCATTGGCAGCTGTATCCATTGTCAACCAATTCCACTCCTCTTCTGGTCCTTACAAAGATTTTTCCAAACTAATTTTGTCCTATCCATTAATTAGCAATATAAATATATATGTTTAAATTAACAACTTTTCTAAAAACAGTGGACCATTAATAATGAAATTTTATAATCATCGTAAAACTGTCTAGGGCCTGGAAGATGGTGCAATAATTCACACCTAATTGCTTTCAACCTTGGGCTCACAAACACAGTAGTGAGAGAAATGAGTTCAGATGCTGTAATTCATGCCAGGTCATGTTTTATTATTTAACTCATCTTTTGGGGGTCTAGGGAAATCGCTTAGTGAGTAAAGAGCTTGCTGTGCAAGCTCAAAGTCCTAAGTTTGGATCCCCAGCTCCTCCATAAAAGCCAGGTATAGTGGTGTCTGGATCCTCCGGCACTGGGGAGGGTGGAGATAGATGTACTCAGGGCTTTCCTGGCTAGCTAGTCCAGCTCAACCAGAGATTTTCAGCCACAGACCCTGTCTCAAGAATAAGGTGTAGAAAAATGGGAGACACTGGCATTGAGTCTTGAACTTCACATATGTGGTCACAGACACACAACACAAGACCCATAACAAATGAAGGTGTCTGAAAACCTAAAAAGATAACTCTATTTTGCAAGATTAGTGGCCACACCCTTGACAAATAATGAACACTGTGGAGAGAGTATCTTTTCACTCACACATTCATGACTCAGTGGGACCAAATGTTTCAGAAGCACCGTGGCTGTTAATTAGCAACTCTCCCGTCATCACAGGCCCCTTCAGCTTCTCTACCATCTTGGATGGCTGGACATGCAACCTTGTTCTATTTACCACTGGAAATCTAAGCTACGGCTGGATAAGTGTAATCTCTATACCACAGGTTTGTTGTCCCGCTTCAACAGCACAGGTACACACACATGCGCTCTCTCTCTCTGTCTCTGTCTCTGTCTCTCTCTTTCTCTCTTTCTCTCTCTCTCTCACATACACCTTCACACAGAGAGATACTATGTGGTGCAGGCTGCCCACACAGTTCTTTTCCAGCCGGTCTCCCAGGTGCTATGATTGGAGTCATGTTAACTTTCCCAGCTGCACACAACTTCTCTTAATGTTGAATTTTTGCAGCCACTTCGAAGAAGATGACAGCCATGTGAGTCTTCTTACACATCCACCTTGCTATAAACAATGTTTCATGAGAAAACATGCCACTCAGAATTCTGGGGTTAGGGAAAACTTGTGGAGAAAAATGATAGCTGTATGCTCTGAGCAATGAAGCACGTTTTTACTATTATCGTGGATAACAAGGGCACCAGTTTTTTACTTCCATTTCTACCTACTTTACAAGGCTGATTTCTGCTAGAATCAAGGTGAGTTTTCTCTGCCTTCCCCCAAACCTCTAATTGACTGTAAATTAATCGATATCCATCCGTTTCACAAGACAAAACAATCCTAATCAGCTTGGTTATCAATGGATGAGGAGGCATCTATCTTGCTGGATCTTTACTTCAGATTTGGGAGAAGACTACCCAGTTTGAGCCAAATTGTGGTCTGATTACAATGCTTTATTGATTCGTGGAGTGGAGAAAGAATTAAGAAGTGACTAGCCTGCCAAATATCTACAGCATCGATGGGAAAGGGAAGGGTGGTTCTGAATGGAAGCCTTCTTCTATACATACTTCCTCATTAAACAGCGTCTGTTGAGAATAAATGAGTTTTTTTGTTGGACCAACACCATTGTTTTATGGATGTCAGTTTCTGTAATATTCCCACCCCAACTGCTTGACTTACTGGTCTTATTTCACACCATTCACCAACTGTCTCTTCTCTTTGTTAGAGTTTCTAGCGGACTCCTCAGCCCTGATATTGTCTAGCAGCCCCGTTAGCTGCTCTGGCTCAATAACAGAGCTCCGGGTAGTAGTTACTTTTCTCATTGATGTAACAAAATACCTGACAAGGCAACTCCTGTTTCAACTATCAGCCATTGGATGTTTTACCTTGTGCAAACTCTTAGGGTTCTCTCAGTTTCCTGCTAGTGAAACTGACAAAGTAACCATGATAACCCCCCACTCTTCCCCGCCCTAGAGCATTAGGCCATTGCAGATACATGGGCAGACGATTTCTGAAACACGGCTGGCATCTTGGCATCCTTTCTGCCAATCAATACTTGGATACAATCTGTTTTAAAACAAAAGTAAAGTAAAAAAGAACTAGGAGGGAAAAAAATAACAATTAGAGAAAACCTGCTAGAAAAAAAGAGAAATTTCCAATAATACCAAACTGTCCCCCCCCCAAGTCTTTAAAAATTCTCTGATTGAAATAAATGATTATGCAAAAGTCCCTTATTGACACTCTCTCTGAACAGGAGTGAACACCTTTGAAATCTTGTAGAGGTAATTGTGGGTAATTGTGAAGGAAGTAACATGCATAAAATTACTTCTCTCATGCAGTGAGGATCCTAAATCAGTCATCTGTAACTCGCTTGGTTTTTCTTATTTCCATAGATTACAGCAGAAATAAGCTAGGGTTGTGTAACTGGCAGACCCTGGTGAGACCACAGGTCCTTGCTGACAAATATTCGTGTGATGAGGCCTGGGTGAGATTGCAAGGAGGTAGAGCGGGCATCAGAGAGGCTACTATAGCTTCTGCATCCTCTACTGTCTCTCGGTTTCTTGAGAAGAGAGACTTGATCTTGTCAGGGACGCAGGGTCCTTCTCTACTTCCTTCGCCTCGCACTATATCACAGTGGTTGAAGTGTGTCAGTATCTGCAGCCATTGATGCTCACGAGGGTTGCTGGACCTAATTGTTTCCGCTCATAGAAGCATCTCTGGCTTGAATGTCTGTTGTGGAAACTGCTCAGGGAGTTTCCTTAGCTGAGCTCCACTGGCTTGTCTGGAAGGAGACTAGAGGGGGAAAGTCTCTTTCTCTGGTTACCTCGGAGTCTGTAAGTGGCCACATGGTGCTTCGTTTTGTCCTTGGGAAGACCCCATTGGCAGTCCCTCAGATATTTCTTCTCGGTGGCACCACTAGCCAGTCATGGCAGGAATATTGATTGGGAGTTACCAGATGAAATATGCGTGCTGGTGAACATGTTAGAAGAGCAGATTCGGCCCATGAGAGTCACATCGGAGAAGAACTAGGCAATTATGCGCCTTGTTGAGTGTTCAGGGGAGACAATTCTTGCTTCATGAAATACACTTTGCTTTGCCTTGTGGAGAATTTATTGTTCTTTCATTTGATGCGTTCTTTTAAGAGGTCGGCTTTGGCTTTCGTCACTCCGAGAATTTATTCCTTAGTCCACTGTCCTTTGGTAGCCTCACTTGTTGAAGTCTTTTCTGTGTTTGAGCTGCCTCAGAGCCGGTGCACTCCCGAAACTGCTTTATATGACGAACGGGTATTTTAGGATCGGGACATGATGACAAATCAAACTTACTCATCCTAGATAAAAGGAGACAGTTGATGAGCCTGGTCTGTTTTCAGAAATAAAACACCCCCAAACCAACGCACCCATACAGGTGGCCTGACCAGTTCCTTGACCATAGAGAAATCTATTGCTCCGTGGCCAGCATTGCTCAGTCAGCACTGTGCTTCCCAGTGAGTTTTCAGTGCATTCTATGAGGGGAACGTGTATGCAGTTTATATTTTCCTCTTGAGAAAGCTGAGTCAAACCAACTAAGAGAACCCCAACTGGGAGTTTAACAGAAAGGGGCTCAGTCGTTTGGAAACTGAGGGCCTTAGACTATCCCAGCTCCATTCTCTTTTCAGTTTTACTTTGTGCTTCCTTCACCTTGGCTCCAAACCTCAGCTGCCCTGAAGTTTGTCTAGGCCTCCCAAACCACAGAGGTCATTTACTTCTTACATTTCCATCACCTGGAATCTTTTATCTATATTTATCTTCCATTTTCTCATTCAATTACTTACAAACTATTTTTAAAGTTAATCCTGTTTTTATAAAAGCATTTTGCATGCTACCTACACTCTCACCATACTTTTGATGGAATAATGCAGAATCCCTGATACAAAGGTCCCTTGCTGTAACCAGATTCCAAGAACACTTACTCATATTGCTTGCATGCAGCAATTTCTGATCATCTCCCATTCTCTGCATGCCCGCGTGGTCTGACTTAGCTTCCCGGTGTAACTACAGTGTTATTCTGCATGATAAACTGTATGTCTGTCTTCTTCAACTTCAACCAACCGAGTCTTGGCACGAGGATCAAATATAATTAATTTTTGTGGTTTGGAATGTGTGTATTTTCTCACAAAGGAATGAACAATTAAGTGAATGGTTGAAACTAAAGCCAGAGAAATGAATGTTGATTTTTTTTTAACCCTAAGTGGAAGTGACACATATAAGACCCAGATGCCTCTGTCTTCCTTCCCATGTGCGGAAGGGATTTCCTGATTGCAGAAGGGTTAGTTTGATTGGCTCAATGGGTTGAGCTGCCTGAAGCCTAAGCATTTGGAGCCTCACAGTTCTGGTGTGGTTTCTCAGATCAACAGTGCCCTACATTGAGACTGCTTGGTTTCCTGTAGTAATTATGGAACTAGATGCCTATGTTAGTGCAGTTATTCAGAACATGCTTATACTCACTAGCTTTTTAATCTGAGTAATAAGTAGAAACAGTTGAAACAGTTGTGGTGTGGCCTGTATGAGTAGCCTCTGCAGAGCCCTCTAGACTGTATGCGGAGATTGGCCCAGGTAGATGGCACCCTTGGGCTCACTTGTCCTCTGATGATCAGCTGAGTCCGGCAAGGAACATAAAGGAATGCAGAGAGAGGCCATGTGCTTTTCTCTATGTGAATTGGCACTTTTACTGAAGGCCACAGGCCTTGGCATTCTTCATTGCCTGCCACCTCCTCTCTCAGTTGCCTCTCTCCTGAGTCACCATCATGTCTGCCTTCTTCTCTGTGGCATTTGCGAAGCGTTGGTGCCTACAAACTTTTGTCTCTACATTAAACTTTCCCCAGTTTACTCAATTTGAGGAGATCTCTGCTCCCTCTGGTGATCTTGACTATCATCCCTCCAACATATGTATGATCCTTGCTGCTTTGTACACATGTACACCACCCACGTGAAGTCCTGTCAAACCTTACTTTTTAATAGTTTAACAAGAGATGGCATGTTAATGTTTTCTTCCCCATCCCAGGTGATCACTTTGTGTCCCTGTCATTAGGAAACTATCAGAGCAGAAACTGGCCATGCAGATCACCATTTCCATGCCTTCCAGTAAGGCTTGGATAAGTGCAGCTCCAGAAACATGAGAGCTGTAGCAGTTCCTGCAGCATTTACACATGCAGAGGTAGACCTGCACACACAGGATGTGCTCTCTGCAGTTGCTGCTGTGGTATTTCTCTCAAGTTCTGCGCAAGGCAGGTAGGAAAGAAGGATACCGATTAGGGGGGGCCTAAATAGTGCTTGAGTTGCAGCCTCTCATTCCAAAAAGACTTACTATTTAGTTTAGTTTGTGTGTATGATGTAGTGTGTGCCCGTGCCTGTGTGTGGGTGCATGTGTGCATGCATCTGGAGACCAGAAGTTCATGTTGAGTATATTCCTGGAGACACGGTCTCTCACTCAACTTGGAGTTCACTAACTTGTCTAGGCTGGTTGGCCAGTGAGCTTCAGGAATCCACACATCACTGCCTTCCCAGTGCTGAGATTACAAGTGCATGCTGCTTCCACCTTTAAGTGAGTGCTGAAGATCTGAATCTCAGCCACCCATGTTTACACTTTGCCACCTGAGTCATCTGACAACCCTGGGGAAACAATGTTAAATAACAAATGAAATTTTCAGACTCTTTGGCTTTGAGATTTTAAACTCTCCATCCTTACTGAGAAATGCCTCTCATCCCTACATGTCCCCATTCTTGCCCAAATCAAAGACCCTGTACTTGCAATGTGTTTGGACAGAGTTTGCAAGAATCTGATTAGGATTTACAATTGATTCCATTCTAAAAGGAAATTTTGTCGATTCAGGATCTTTTGGAAACAATTGAACCGTATTTTTGTGATTTGGATGCATTTTCAATTGTAGAAACTTTTAGAAAAAAAGTTTACATCTTTTGTGTTTTGGCAAAATGCTATATAGTTATATCTTATGTTAATGCAAACATTTCTTCAAAGAGCCTCACAGCCTCTGAAATATTTCACTAATTCCCCAATTAAGATTATGAACAGGACTTGCTAATAACTGGCCTCTTTAACGTTTGCATAGAGCTTGATACTTTATAGATTTTGATAGTTTTTAGTCAGAGCATGAATAAACTCTTCTCCTTTGAAATAAGGACTGATTATTCCCATCTTGATGAAAACTTCAATCTGAGCAAATATGAGCAAAGCAGGGTCAACTTGGCTGAGAGAAGAACTTACTCCGTGTCAAGCCAAGTAGTCCACATCAAGATGGGCACAACATCAAGATGGGCATAGAGTCTGCAGCAAAGAAAAGATGTTTGAAGTGCTCGGGAGAGGGATAATCATCCTCAGGGGTGTTCTAGCTCTTTTACATCTTGCTTAAAGCAGTTACAGAAAAATGAACTCCGAAGAAGGAATCCGATATTTTGGTGTAGATTATTAATACAATAGATACTCATGGACTATTAGGAGTTGAAGGGGTGGTCTTGCTATTGACATCAGTATTTAAAGTCATTGACTAGACTGGGGACCAGAGACTTTGGGTGACCTCTATGAGGAGCGGATGAATAAGGCCTTCGGTCCTTGCTTTGACTCTCCAATCCAACACCACTTCTTCCGTAGATCAAGTACATTCAAGTTTTAATCCAGTTTAAATAACGTTCTTGTCAATAGTGTCAAAACATGCAAATTAGAAATCAATTTAACCAGAGATGTTCAAGTTGCTAAACCCAGAAAAACCAAAGAAATCTTATATAAATCAAATCATATTTACGTATTGGGTGACTCTATGCTAAGATGACAATTCTTCCCAACTTAGTTATTGATAGCTAGTATATTCCCATACAGTTAATGCAATTGCAGTACAGTTCCGTTTGGTGGAGACTGACAAGCTAGCTCCAAAGGTTATGTAGAAAGAAAATAGCTGACATGTTTAGAAACAGACATGAAAACAGAGCACAGTGAGAATTTAACTTCCTATATTTATTGACTATTCTTTCTCTCTCTCTCTCTCTCTGTGTGTGTGTGTGTGTGTGTGTGTGTGTGTTTTTTTTCTGCCCTTGTTGAGAATTAGTTGACTGTGTGTTTGGGCTTTGCTCTGCTAGGCTGACTTATACATCAGTCTTATGCTAGTATTTTATTGCTCTTAGTGTAGAGCCTTGCACCCTGAAGTGGCGGTGTGGATGAGAAATGCCCCCTATGGTCTGGGTATTTGTACACTTGGCCCCAGTTGGTGGCTGTTTGGGGAGATTTAGGTGGTGCAGCCTTATTGGAAGAACCACATCACTGTGGAAGGGCTCTGAGATTATAAGCCGTGGGCTACTTCCACTTCACTCTCTCTGCTTCATGCTGTGGTAAAGGATTGCAGCTCCTATTTCCTGCTCTGGGTGCTAAACCTGTTGTTGCTGCCCGCTGCCACTGCCTGCTGCCCGTTGCCCGCTGCCCACTATTATGCTTCTGTTTTATGCGCCCTAACTTTCTAGAATTGTAAGCCAAAATAAACTCTTTCTTCTAAAGTTTCCCAGGTCCTAGTGTTCTACCACAATAACAAAAAAGTAACCAATCACATAAAGCTTTTAAAGATTGAATTTATTTAAAGATTTAAAATTTTTAATTCATGTGTCTGTGCAAGTGTCTGGATGTGGGTCTGTGGGGTCTGTGTGCACATGTGCACCTGTGACACTGAGATGAGAGTGTCAGTCAGACATCCTGGAGCTGAACTGACAGGGATGCTGTGAACTGCTAGACTGACATGGTGGGAGCTAAACTCAGTTTCCCTGCAGGAGTGCACTCTAAGCTAACGAGCAATTTATCCACCATCTGTATTAGAAGTTTAAATCACAAAATATGATGCCTCTACCTATCTTTTGTGGTTCCATATATATTTTAGACTTTTTAAAATTTCTATGAAGAACATAATCAGAATATGGAAGGACCCATTGAATCTCTATGCCCTACTTTTAGTATGGACAGTTCATTATTAATTCTTCTAGCCTCTGAGCATGTACATCCTCTCTGACAGATCTTGCCAATGTACCTTTGTATATTTTGTACCTTTCAGTGTACTAGTTTCTCACCTTGATTAAATTTAGCAAAGGCGCTTCTTTCTACAGTAGATAGCGATTAGTACAGAAACCAAGGAACAGAGAAGGGACTGTGGAGTGCTCAGTTCCACTTGGGATGTCTACATTATAACCCCTTTCCCCAAGGCTCAGGGATCATTGAGGAAGAAAGGGCAGGAAAACTGTAAGACACAGAGGGAGGGGAGATCTGTAGCAAAGCAGTATTTGTCAGACACAACAGGAGCTGTGCATACGACTGTGCGTGCACACGATCGGTGACTGGTTGCATAAGGCTAGCACAAGTTCAAGCCAGCCAAAATCACGCGAGAATAGGACAGGGGTTAAGGAAGTCCCACCCTGTATGAGGAGGAGCTATTGGCAGTTGACGGCTATGGTGAGAACCAGAGTCACATCAGGGATGCAGGCCCAGTGAGGCTACTCATGGTCTGGTGCCTTATCCCATAAGCACCAGGTGGATTCAGAGGATATTACATTTGAGAGAGGAGCATGTTTGGAGGGAAAAGTAAAAGGGAGGGAAAAAAGAGGGATAGGAGGTAGGGGTTGGTGGGCAGATTAGATCCAAGCACACTACATGCAAGTATGAATATTCTATAAAACTTTAATACAAGAGAAGCATAGTGGTAGTTAGAGGTCAAGAATAGCAGAAAAGATGGGCAGAGAGAGGGAGGCTGGTAAACAGGTAGAAAAATACAGTTATATAAGAGGAATAAGTCACAATGTCCTAACGTACCTCAGAGCGGCCAAGTTCATAACACTTATGTCTTATGAACTAGTAGAATAAAGAAAACCAATGTTCCCAAACATAAGCAAATTATCAATATTTAAAGAAACAAAAATAATGATGACTCTGATTTAGCATTGTGCATTACACATCCACATTGTCACACTGTAACCTGTCATCCACTGTAATGTGTTATCCACATTGTCACTGTAACCCGTTATCCACATTGTCACACTGTAACTCGTGATTATAGTTAGCTTCAGTTGTCAACTTGACACACCTGGGAAGGGGGACCTCATCTGAGGAGTTGCCTTTATCAGATTGGTCATTAGGCATGCTTGTGGAGTATTGTCTTGGTTTCTAATTGATGCAGGGGATGCAGCCCACTGTGGGTGGCACATCTCTAATTAGGTGGGTCTGGGATGCATAGAGAGCTAGCTGAGCAAGGCCTGGGGAGCAAGCCTGGAAGCAGATTCCTCCATGGTGCCTGTCCCTGCTCCTGCTAAAGCTCCTCCCCTGACTTCCCCTCAGTGGGGGAGTTGCTTTTGCTCACGGTGTCTTATCACAACAGTCGAAGAACAAGACCCATCCATATGAACCATTAGCATATGTCAGCAAACTGTAAAGCTGTGTCTATTTTAGTGCATATCTAATAGTATAGACTGCTAGACACCTTCGGTTTTTTAACATAACACATTTGCTTATTCTCTGGGATATCGCCAGCATGAACCCTGATCACACTCATTTCTCAGGTCTCCCATGTCTACCTCTATTCTTGGGACCTCACCCCAAGTAAAACTAAAAATAAGAATTAAACCATAGGGAAAAATCCAGAAAACAAGTCCAATTTTTATTATCTCTCCACTCACTGGAGCATGATCAAACTCTCAGTGTCCTGCTCCTCAAAATGAACTGAGTCCTTCCCTTCCCACATCCCCACCAGAGGCCATTAATGTGGCATCCCTTGAGCGTCCCTGTCACACTTTTTAAGAGTTCTCTTCAGGAGCTTCCTTTCTGGGCTGTTATACTTTTTATTTTATTTTATTTTATTTTTTTTGAGGAGGGAGGGTTGGGTGGGGATATGTGTTGTCAAGAGAAGCCTTCCATGTCCCCCTCTCTCAACTGTGGATCTGCAGTCATCAGAATCACAGCAAAAGAATCGTCTTTGTTCTTCACAGAGAGAGCACAGATCATAGTACTCCACACAGTTTTTGGCAACAGCACCCAACTCCTGGCTTCAGTAGGACCAAGGACCCCAACAAGGTCCCTGGAGGCAGCCCGAACCACAGACATCAACATGACCTCAGGCAGTGCCAGACACTCAGCTCAGTATGGCCCCCTGGCAGCAGCATGGCCTGCCAGCATCAGTATGGCTTCAAGCTACAGTACAGACTGTGGACAATCACATGACCTTCAATGGTAACACAGCCACAGACATCAACATAGACCCTGCCTTCAGCAGAGCAGGACCTCAGACCCAGACATGGCCTTCCATGGCAGCATGGACCAGGCTGTCTCCATAGCCTCGGTGGCAGTGCAGACCACTCACATCAATATGGCCCCCCATCAACATGGCTTCAGACCACAGCACAGACTCTGGACAGCTGCATGGCACTTGGTGGTAAAAGAGGTCATCAACACAGCCTGGTTTATATGTTTAATTTTTAATAAAATAGTTTATGCATATACAAAAATTGTCTGAGGTAGCCTCTAGTAATACCTTTTATTTCTAGTATCTGTTTTGAATGTCTTCACTTAAACACACACACACACACACACACACATGTTTATGTATGTGTATGTACATATATATTATATATATTTGAGTCTTTTCAATTTTTATGACTTATTTATGAGTTTGTTGATTTTATCTTTAAAAGTCTATTAATTTTATTGGTTTCCCCCAAGTTTTATTTCTCTATTTAAATTATTTTATAGTTTATATTGTAAGCCTGGAATCTGATCTGTAATTATTTTCCTGATGTGAATGTCAGGCTGTTTATTTGGGATCTCACATCATTTTTAAGGTGGGGAGATACCAGTATAATGTAGGTGTAGAGAACCATAATGTGAGTGTCTAGTACTACAATATGGGCATACACTACCATCACCCTTTTCTTTCTTAATCTTTCATTTTTGAGATTATAATGTGTAGTTACATCATTTCTCCCTTCCTCTTCTTCTCCCCAAACCTTCCCACACACCACTCTTTGCTTTTTTTCAAATTCATGGCCCTTCCCCCTCCACTATGGTTCAGGAAACATTTTGGAAGAGGGGACAGAAAGAGTATAAGAGGCAGAGGGTCAGGGAGTTTTCTATGACACTGTGACCATGTCCATAAAGTCTCACCAGAATGACTCTTATCATTCTTATGAGCACACTGTAGCTGTCCTCAACCACACCAGAAGAGAGCATCGTATCCCATTACAGATGGTTGTGAGCCACCATGTGGCTGGTACCGAACTCAGGACCTCCGGAAGAGCAGTCAGTGCTCTTAACTGCGGAGCCATCTCTCTGGTCCTGACATTCTCTGGTTAAAGTTGCTTTTGCAGCATGCCACAGGGAGCTTTGTTATTCTTCCATTGCCGTTTCATTTGAGATGTTTTAAATTTTTGCTTTTAAAATTTATTTAATCCTTGGGCCTCTCAGAAGAACGTTGTTAAGTTCACACACACACACACACACACACACACACACACTTGTGCCTTTTCAAAACCTTCTCCCAGCATTGATTTCCAAGTTTCTACCATAGCTGTTGGAAATAATACAGATATCATTTTGATCTTAGAATTTGTGTTTTACTTTGTGATGTACTGTGTGGTCTATCCCAGAGAGTTCATGGGCAGTATAGGAAGACGCTGGCTCTGTCTGTTCATTCTTTCCCTGGATGTTGTGTTAGAAAGCTCCATTGAGTCCTTGGGACAGAGAAGGCACCGTCTGAACACCAGGGCTTAGAATCAATCATTGTGGGAGTCCTCTGATATCTTACATGAACTTAATGCAGTGCTCTGTCCACTCTTCTGCCACAAACTGCCAATGTTCTCTCAACTGCAGATCTCTCCCACCACCTCTGCTTGTGGCCTCTCTTTAGTGAGGCAGTCTACACAGTGGTGGGGCTGTGGTAAATATGGACTCCTTTCTCTTTCATTTAAAGTAGATTGGTAGTCTTTTCAATAGACCATTAGAAGAGTAGCCACTCTGTATGATTTAAGGAGACTCTGAACTTTGACTGTGTACTCTATAATATATGGCTGGCTTGAAGCTCTGGGGTCAAAGGTTAGAAGTAAAGAATTTATTGCTAGATTATGTCTCCTCTCACTTTTAAAGAGATGGTATATTTAGAACATTAAATTATGACTATTTTTCCTTCCAGAAATGGTCTTAGAGAAGATATACTAAATTAATATTTTCCAGTTGCGTTCAAACCCTTCTCACTATTTGCCATGTGCTCAGAAGTGATTGAAGAGAGGAAGACCGAGAGTAAAGAAAAACAAAACAAAACAAAAACCAACCAACCAACCAAACAAAAACAAAGCTCTAGTCTGTGCTGTTGAGTTTAGAGTCAAATAAAAAAAAAATGGCACAGGCGCTGGTAAATTTGTACTTCCTGGAGCCTAGGTTTGAAAACACTTCTGGTTTTGAATGTGCCAGAAGGCAGCAGTAGGCGGAAGCATTCCAGATACGATTGTACGAGAAAACATTTGAAAGAAAACTCTTCATGGTGGAACCACTATGGGCAATGCAAAGTACAATCAAGTCACTCCACCCCAGATCCTTCTGAGGGTGACATGAATATCTAGGTGCTGAATGGCCACTCACACTGTTCTGAAGGTGCTCAGGAGCCGGATGTCAATCCCCTCGCTGTCAGATGCCATGTCAAAGAGTGTGGCCTCTGGAAGCTCAGTTCTCAAGCCAAGCTAAGATGATGTGGAGTTGGGGCCATTCTTATGTGGACCATTGTCCTCAGATGCTTCAGCTCTGTTCCCACTGAACCCCTCCCCCCCAGTGTTAGCCCACTCAACACTTCCTTGAGATTAAAATAAAGCAAACAGAAAACTCCAAATGATTATGGGTGGTGCACACTTTTCTTAACATGCTTTGGTAACTCACTTCTATGAGAATTATGAAGACTATTAGACTTCCTTTTATTATTCATGTGCCAGCTGTTGTGTTGGGCATGTTACTTAGAGTATTTTCTTCACCCCTACTCAAATCTCATGAGACAGTAACTCTCCCTTTCCTGATGAATGTCAGTTCTCAATGTGTTCCAGCAGATGAGGAAGAACAAGGATTTGAACCCAGATTTATAAACTAAGTGACTTGTGTCTTCCCAGACATTCTTCCTGCTTCCCACAACAACAGAGCCAAGGCTCCTCCTGTCTCAATATGCGGGTTCATACAACTGTCTATCCCTCTGTGAACCCACCTGATACTCCTCTCATCAGAAATTCAACATGCAATTAGCATGATCTACAAAGATGAATTCACAGGAGCTTACCCAGAAGCAGGAGGACAGGAAGTAGTGTAAATCTTGCATGTAAAACTTGCATGGAGAACCTTGCATATAAAGCTTGCATGGCTTCCTTCCTATGGCCAGACTAGATGGAAACACTGAAGAACAGGGATGAACTATAGTAGAGAATTACAACTGCAGAAGAGACCACTACTGTGCTTAGATTTATGTGAGCCGCATCTTGGTCAGGCAGCCATTGTGGTGGGAGGGACTTCTAGGTAAGAAGAAGCCAGAGAGGGGGTTCAGTATATTAACTCGGAGAGGACAGCAGAAGGCAGAGGAGGTAGAGTGGAGAGCAAGCAGATAAAGCACGGGTGCAGTCATCACACGCACTGCTGGTTTTCAAAGGTGAATCTTGCTTGCATTGGATCATGAAAGTGAAGATGGGATTTGTCCAGAGGACATCTTTCTCCACGCTTCTCATTCAGCCACACAGATGGCCCTGTGTAGCCATGTTCTAATTCCCCCCTTGACCTACTCTTATATCGTTATTCAATGAAGTAATAATGTTAAAAGCAAGACAATCTATAATGCACTTTCAATAAAACTCTGAAAAACAGTCATTGATCTTCCCGTATGTTGGCTACCTACCCCCAGCTGCCTTATGGCTCTTGATGGTGGAGGTGGTTAAATGACCAAGATACTTAATATGTAAGTTATGAAACATTTCCACTTCCTTATTTACCACTTAATGGTCATTAAAAGAGAAGGAACATCATCCTTTTCCAGGTGATGTAAGATGGATCTTGGCTTGAATAGAGTACTCATTTATCAATAATCAATTACTCAGTTAACCATTAAAGATAATAATCATTTCCACCACACTTACAATAAAACGCTACAAACGTCAATGAATCATTATTTTACCCTAGGGTAGAACTTAAATCAATTTCTTATTACCATTCATTTTACTTCTGCAACTGTGATGGACACTCAGAAGGCCAGGGCATAAGAAAACCCACAGCGGATTACAGTGTTTGAAGGTAAGACCCCGCTGCTGTGATTTGTGGGAGCCCTGTAGGTATTCCTGAGGACAGGGCATGATTGTTTTCAACACGCACAGAGCATTTTGACTCCTGTTTCAGTTCTTTCCTGTGTTTTCCCATATCTTCAGGAACGTCCAATGGGGATGGCCAACTGAATCTGACTCAGACTCCTTCAGTTGATGCAGTACTCTTTCCTCAGAATAAACCCAGTTTTATTTTGTATGTGACATTAAAAGTACTAGGTAACAGCTCACAGCGGCAGGATCATGTGGTGGAGGTGCAAGGTCATTGTCCTCCCATCCTGTTTAGAATAAAATAAAAATGCCTTGAGACTGACAGGACCCTGAAGGATCTGGTGTCTATATAGCCTCGTATCTCAGGTCCACTACACTGCATTCGTCTGCTGACTTTACTCCACGTCTCACAGTCTATGTCACTGTCCTTCCACAAAGGACCTGAACTTGTTACCCCATTTACCTATTCAACATCCATTTTCCCCTCCAGTTTTTGGGTCAAGGCTTTCTTCCCTGAGGACATCGCCCCTGCCCTGTTCAGTTCCTGCATTTACCACAGCGTTGGTTTTACACGTGGTAGACTGATGGGTTGATGCCATTTCCGAGTCCCCCCACTAAAGTGTGAACTTCTTCGGACAAGGTTGTCTCCACTTTAAGATACATGTTAGAACAGCAGCTAGTCTATCGAAGGTTTTCGATAGTGGTTTGAAAAGCAAATCATGTGTCAGTTTAAGAAGGATCCAGAAAAGCATACAGTTAAAGTCAGAGTATAGGAACTATAGTCAGCAGCTATGAAGAAAGGTCACTGGATGTACTGAGTAGGCCTTAGTTTGCTTTGTATTGCTGTGATAAAACACCACATCAAAAAGCAACTTGGATGAGGAAGGGGTTTATTTCATCTTACCGCTTGTAGTCCATCATCTGGTAAAGTTGAGGAAGGACCTCAAGGCAGGAGCCTGGAGGCAGAAGCTGATGCAGAAGACATGGAAGAGTGCTGCTTAGTGGCTTACTGATGGGTTGATGCCATTTCACTGTCTCCCACTGAACTGAGAACTTCTTATGGCAGTGTTCTTACATACCCCAGATTACCTGCATGTGGATGAGCACCACCCATGTGGGCTGAGCCTCCCACATCAATTGCTAATTAAAGATGCCTCCGCATTGAGTAGGCTAGCCCATGCTACAGGGTAATCTTTTTTTTTAATGAATAAATCTAATTTTTTATTTATTTATTTTTTTATATGAGTACACTGCAGCTGTCTTCAGACACACACTAGAAGAGTGCATCAGATCTCATTCCAGATGGTTGTGAGCCACCATGTGGCTGCTGGGAATTGAACTCTCGACCTCTGGAAGAGCAGTCAGTGCTCTTAACCGCTGAGCCATCTCTCCAGCCTCCAACAGGGTAATCTTATGGAGGTATTTTCTTAATTGTGGTTCCATCTTCTAGGATAGCTATAGCTTGTGGCATGTTGACAACCACAGCAAAAATCAACCATGACATCATGATAACACTGTAAGTTCATTAAACTTTGATTAAGTTCAGAGGCCAGAAAGATGCTTCAGATAGTAAAGGTGCCTGACATCCCGAGTTCTTATGTCCTTAGGACTCATGCTGTAGAAGGGGAAATCAGACTCCTGCAAGTAATCTTCTAACCTCTGAGTGTAAGCAACGGCACACAGACACACGCCCATGTGCGCATGCGTGTGCGTACATGCAAACCGACCGGCCAACCAATAAATCAGCCTTAAAGTGTGATGTTTGGGATAGGGGTGGCTCTGGGAGGTAGGGCAATTGCCACGTGAGCATGAGGATCTGCATCAAGGTTCCCAGCGCCCACGCAGTCAGGTGTGGTGGCATACCTGCAATCCCAGTGCTCGTAAGACTAGGCAGGGGTAGAGAAGGGAGAAACCCTGCAACCTCAGAGCAAAGCAGTGAACAACAGACCCTGCCTCCAGTGAGGTGGAAGATGAGAACTACAGGCATGGTGCTTTTTTGTGCACTGTGTGAAAGTTACCCTTGTGTTATTCAAATGCTGATTTCTCTGTCTTCATATCTTGTTTCAATCTGGACATGGCATTGTAATGCTTAGGTCAAGAATCTCCTGTCTCAAGTTTGTGTAAATAACTCTTAGCATTTATTCACTGTCTTGTCAATAAATCCTGATCACCCAATGGCTGGGCAGAAGAGAAAATAGGGTGGGATGTCCACCAGCCAGGAGGAGAGGAGGTGGTGGTTGTGGTGGATTCAGATCATCAGGAGGAGAAGAGAATTCAAGAAGACTCAGTGGGGAAAAAAACAAAACAAAACATCTGAAGCCTCAAAAGCCAGATTAATAATAATAATAATAATAATAATAATAATAATAATAATAATATGCTAGTATCATGAGCTGGCCATGGGGAGCAGCCAGATTAGCATAGGAGGTTAAGATAGATCATTTAACTGCTCAGCTATTGAGATGCAACTTGAAATAAATCTTGGTTTCTCTGTGTGGTTATTAGGGACTAGCAAGGGTAAAGAAATACAGATGGCAGATTAATTTATTGCTTATGTTTATATGAAAATAATTAATTTTACAGAGAACTGTCACTGGAGGTTGGTCTCTGACCTCTCTCTTTGTGTACACTCTGTATATACCACTAGTACTACAACAGAGAGAGAGAGAGAGAGAGAGAGAGAGAGAGAGAGAGAGAGAGATGTTTATTCTACCTCTGCTCTCCCTTATTTCAAGCATCCTGCCATTTCCCCCTTCATCAGTGGAAAAGCGAGAGCTTTCTGATGACCATGGCAGCTCTAAGGTTCCCATGTCTTATGAGTTCTCTGAAATGCACACATGCTATGAATCACCCATAACAACCACTGACTTTGTGAAGAGATGCTTCTGACTCATGGGTCAATGAAGAAGGCTTTTCATAGATGGACTAGCACATGGAGAAGGGTCTGTGATGCCACTGTCTTGAATCTGGTCGTTTAAGAAGACCGGTGTATTTTCAGCACTGCCTTCATTCTGTTGGATCCACTAACTTAATTTGGAATTATTCATAGCATGCCTACTCCAACTGAAAAAGTGCAACTTGGATGTGAAGGCAGCTTGGGTTCACTGAGAAACGAGGCAAAACACTCTACTCATCTTTTCCTATGAGTCTGGAAGTTACAGACTGGTTTTCTCAAGGACAATACTCTGCAGATAAATAGTCACAGAGTAGTGACCAATATGAGTGACCAAAAGACAGGAAAACTTACAATGTGGATTCTGAGGTGACCTGAAAAGTGTGGCTTGGACTTAATTACAATAATAAATGAGCTTTTAAGACGTGTAGAGCACATGGAACAGAAAAGCACTTCTATTATTTTGTAGCAACTAAAGAAGGAAAGCCATATATAGGTTCAATGTTCTTGACCATCATTTGAATTAGGAATTCACTGATTAGTGTGAACTGTCAATCATAGTGTGAACTGTCAATCATAGTGTGAACTGTTGAGTTCACCAACCTTTTTAGTTTTAAAGGTTTTATTTTTACTCACGCACATGTGTATATGTATCTGTGCCCATGTCCACATGTTTGTAGGTGCCCCAGGAAGCCAGAAGAGGGCATCAAATCTTCCAGAGGTTGGAGTTAAAGGGAGATGTGAATGACCTGAAGTGGATGATGGGAACAGAACCTGGGTCCTCCAGAAGAGCAGCAAGTACCCTTAACTGCTGAGCCATCTCTCTAGCCCCCTGTTCTGGAGCTTCTTAAAGTCTGCTACGTTGGGTTAAAATGAGTCCTAATGATTAGAATTTTTAAGGTAAATACTGAAACTTCCATTTGCACTTCAGGCAGCGGTTTAGACACAGGGTTACCAAGGCAGGCAAGAATATACTTGCTGGGAAGACATCAAGAAAACTAAGGTGAGAAAGGAAGCCCTGGTTCATTAAGTGCTCATCTGTCCTGCCCTCGATTGAATATTTCACTCATTATGCGGTGAAATCCATTCCAAGTCAAGGGTTGTAGTTAAAATTACTATCTAAATTTTAGAGTGGGAAACTGAGGCAAAGAGTTTTCTATAGAGATGGAAAGGAATGATTCTGATTGACACTGCTTGGTGTGAGGAATTGTATCTGCATTATCTACATTACTTTCTATCGGGAGCCCTTTGTAAACTCTCTGAAGGAAAGGGAGGGGGGTTAGGGTCTGTTGGCAGATTTTCAGGCCTGCCGAGGCACAGAATGATAAGAAATAGTGCACTTGAGGCTCAAGGTGAGGGGCTGAAGATTTTATTGACCTTGTTGGAAGGAAAAGGGAGGTTTGGGGATGGGAACAGATGTCTCGTGTGTATATTTCAGCAAATTGTTAACGCTAGCTTGTGGCTTTGCTCTCCATAGTGCTGAAGTATCAAAGGGAATGAGAGCCACACTGGGAGCTGGTGTGACGACGACCTGCAGCCCTCCCATGTCTGTCTCTTGCATCATTTTGTATCTTTCCTGTAATCAGCCTCCCTCCCCTTGTAGGACCATCCAACTTTGTACCTGCTGGTCTGGTTCAACTCCCATTAGCTGACAAATGATCATGAACATGGCCTTTTTGTAGACACCTAAAAATGGGGGATTACATAATACAGAATGGTTAAGAAAGACTCCTAAAGGATGAAATTGAAGTTGAGCTTGAATACCAAAACACTACACAAAAGGATCCATTTCTTTCCTGATAAATGATATTCTTTTTCAGGGTTCCTTTAAGTCACCAATTAGGAAAAATATTATTATTTATTTTAAATATAAAAATATTATTTTGTCTCTTGCCTATGCTTACCTAGAGAAAGAAAAGGAGCTGGGCCCTCTGAGTGGCTCAGCCTTGTAGTAACAGGGACAGAACTGCAGGTAGCAGGTTAAGCAGCTTCCCTGGGCTTGTAGACAGGTTTGTTGACTAATGGTTGTGACTCAGACTCCCTTTGGGCTGGGAGTCCTGAAGCTCTCATATTGGAAGGTCTCCCAAATACGTTCATTCCCTCAGTTGTGAGGGTGCTAACATGGGACCATAAGCATGAGCCACCAGTTCCTGAGTAGGTCCATTTTGTGGAAAGATGGCCATGTGCTCACCACTCTGAGGACCATACACTTACAACTAATCACATGACCCCACCTGAGCATGAGCACAGACTTACAGCTAATCACATGACCCCACCTGAGCATGACCACACACTTACAGTTAATCACATGACCCAACCTGAGCATGACTACACACTTACAGCTAATCACTTGACCCTACCTGAATGTGATCACAGACTTACAGCTAATCACATGACCCCACATGAGCACAGGCCCTAATGTATGATGAACACTTAAGCTAACACCACTATTTTAGGTAGTTTTACTTGGATGCACTGAAGTTGTTTATGAGTCAGAACCTATCATTATGGTCTATTAACAGGTGAATAAATGCACAGGTGCCTCAAACATTAATAATATTTTTTACATATTTTACTAAATTTAAAATATTTTCATGTTGTACTGGTTGGCTTTGTGTGTCAACTTGACACAAGCTGGAGTTATCACAGATAAAGGAGTCTCCCTTGAGGAAATGCCTCCATGAGATCAAGCTGTAAGGCATTTTCTCAATTAGTGATCGAGGGTGGGAGGGCCCATTGTGGGTGGCGCCATCCCTGGGCTGGTAGTCCTAGGTTCTGTAAGAAGACAAGCTGAGCAAGCCAGGGGAAGCAAACCAGTAAGCAGCATTCCTCCATGGTTTCTGCATCAGCTTCTTCCTCCAAGTTCCTGCCCTGTGTGAGTTCCAGTCCTGACTTCCTTTGGTGATGAACAGCAATGTGGAAGTGTAAGCTGAATAAACCTTTTACACCCCAACTTGCTTCTTGATCATGATGTTTTGTGCAGGAATACGAACCTTGACTAAAACACATGTGTTTGTGAACCTGAAGTAGAATCAGAACTAGGAAGGGAATTAAAATTAACTGAGTATTGTCTAGTACAGTAGCTATCAACCTCTGTAATGCTGAGGCCCTTTAACACAATTCTTCATGTTGTGGTGATGTTGGACCCAAAGGTCGCAAATACCGTTAGTTCCCCCTCGCAAAGACATGGAGATCGAGAGCGATGCAATTATTTATTATTTCCAATGCATTGGGGTCGTCCTGCACATGAGGCAGAGGTGACCCCATGGAGCCCATTCAGGGACCTTATATAGGATTCTAGAGCAGCCGCAATTAGTTACAATGTGATTGGCAGAACAGTGTGACTTTTAAATTGATTGGTCTTTAGGGAATGAAGTAGTAGGGGCTTAATCAGCCACTCCCTTCCAACCTACCTGCTTTCTAACCTGTTTCTTCTGTGTGCTTGGGGGGAGGGGGAATGCCGGTCCTACTGGAAATATCTGCTAGCTAGGTGGCCTCATCTCCAGAGAGGGGAGGAGGGGAGGGAAAGCATGTCTCTCAGTGACCCAACCATAAAATTATTCCATTGCTACTTCATAACTGTACTTGTTGTTACTATTATAAGTTGTAATGTAACTGTCTGACATGCAGGATATCTGCTATGTGACGCCCAAAGGGTCATGAACCACAGGTTGAGAACTGTTGTTTTCCTAGCTCTTTTCCACACCTCTGAGGTTTACCTCAATGAATATGGAGTCTCATGAAAGTTTCTTTCTGAAGAAAACTCCTGCTTTATTAATGAGAAAAGTCTCTTTCCCTATATAGTTATTTGATATTTAAAAAAGGCTTTAATTATAATTACCAAGTTAAATCAGCCTTATAATGAGTTGGAAATCATTCTGGAGATGAACCTCTTAGAGCGGTGTCAGTCAAAAAACACATTAACATTCCATTATACACAAAATTCTCTATGATTTCAGAAGATGTGATTGAAAGGCCGTTTTTGTCTGTGAGGTCTTGATGAGACGTTGTTAGTAGAAATGATCTCCAAGACGTCTCCTGATGGAATCATCATCTTATCACACTCTGTCTTGTCCCAAGAGCTTTCACTCCTTTTAACACAATTTTAAAATTAAAAGTTGTATGATTCAGCTTATTATAATGTCTTGCTCCGAGAGAATTAATATAATTTCTTCTACCTTCCTCTTGCATTGTATTTTCATGTTAAGAAATCTTAAATCATCTCCCATTGTCTATACATAAAACTCTTTAACATACTGAATCACACACTCATTTTAAATATCAAATAGTTGTAGAATTAATCCCAAATCTATTTTACGTGGTAATAGGTCACATGTTTTCAGTCATTACACTTCTTCTAATCAGTTCATATGCTCCCTGAATAATTATATTGTAGGCACACTGGAAGAGTATATAGTATTTTCAATGCATTGGTTGTCTAGGATACCTATGTGACTTAATTATTAGTAAAATACAGCAATGAAATTTAATGTCTCTAAGTACAAGTTATGATTTGAGTCTGAAATCTTCCCACAGGTTTGTGTGTTTGAACAATGGTCCCCAGTCAGGGACTTGTTCAGGAGGTTGTGGAAGCTGCAGGAGGTGGGGCTTGTCTGGCTGAGGTTGGTTGCTAGGGAAAGGCCTTACTTAGAGCATAACACCCTGGCCTTCCTTCTAGTCCAGATTTCTGCATTGTGATTGGCTGAAATGTAAAGAAAGTCAGGATATGATTCTTCCTCTGATGAGTGGCTTTGCCATGCCTGCCTCCTTTGCTATGATGAACTAAGAGAGCCCAGAAAACATGACCAGGTAAACCTTATGCTTCCTTTACTATGATGGACCAAGAGAACCCAGAAAACATGAGCAGATAAACCTTTTCTACCGAGTTGCTTCTGTCAGATACTTTTGTCACAGTACATTTAATCTGTATATTTATTTACTTCAAAAACTTTATTCTTGAGGGTTTTTTTTAATTTAATAAGAAAAGTAGAGGATACTTAGTGAGACACGATTGTTTTAAAGCCTTCTTTACATTGTATAGAATCTATGTATGGTTAATTACTAATCAGCTCATGCCAAAGAGATATGCTGATAATTCAATTAGGCTACCACCTCTATTACCCAAATGTGTAGACCTGTGATTACGTTTATAAGGTACCAATTTGACACTATTTAGTAGTGACAAGTCTGTTCTTCAACTAAACCTTCCCAAATTCACTTCCAGATTCACAACCTAGAGCAGTAGTCTCCAGATCTTTTTAGTTTGAGCTCATTTGCACTTGTAAAACTTGATCATCCCATCCAACAGATCTTCTTTTTTATAAACTGCTACGCTTATGAAATTAAGAATTGACTTGGAAAAAATTAAAAGGCAGTTTTACCAATTCATTTATCAATAAGAAAAACAAAGATGTTAAATATTAACAAAAATCTAAAAAATAATTCTATAGTTCTAAAACACACAAAGGAAAGGGTAAGGGTGGTATTGTCATCTCTAAACATTCTGTAAATTTCTTTAAGGTATCATTTCCCTAAAGGTAGGTGGATTCCATGATTTCTTCTTCTTACAATCTGATGGCATCTATAGCTCTATGTGAGGCATATGAGGAAAAGTGGTTTTCCACATGTAGTTTCAAAGCAATGTATTAGTTCACAGCTATTTTCAGAAAACTACAGTAATTCTTTTTGATACTCTATTAAACTCCACATTTTCATAAAGCTGGTTGCAATGTGAGATTTAATATTTTTAAGTTAAAATCTTTGTACTCTTGTGTAGAAATGAATTGTGCTGTCTTGTATTTTAAGAACTTGGTCCTAAACTTGTATGTGAGTTCATAATGTCATATATTAGTCTTTTGGACAATATTGGTTCACTGAGCTATCGAGCTGTGGTGGCTTGAATAAGAATGGCCCCCATAGGCTCATGTATTTGAATGCTTAGTCATCAGGGAGTGGTACTATTTGAGAAGGATTAGGAGGTGTGGCCTTGTGGGAGGAATTGTGTACTTGGGGATGTGCTTGTGCTTTTAAAACTCATGCCAGGCCCAGCACCCCCCCTCTCTCTCCCATAAGGCTGGAGCTTTCAGCTACTGTTCCAGCTTCATGGTCATTACCATACTCCCTACCATTGATAATGAACCGATTCTCTGAAGCTGTAAGCTAGCACCAGTTAAATTGGTTTCTTTTATGAGAGTTGCCTTGGGAGTGGTGTCTTTTCAGAGCAATAGAATAGTGACTAAGTTGTTTGCTATCAGAAACACCAATGTATGTGTAGTCAGTGTGGTTTACACGTCACATCAGAAAAGTCTTTAGATAGGACAGAAAGTTCTCTTCAAAATTTTAAAAATTTTTCTGAAATTTCAACTTTTGTATGAATGATAAATTTTTTTTTCAAAGTCACAAACTCATGTTGATGAGTATAATTCTTTCAATTCTTTATGTCAAAACAGCTGTTCTTTTAAGAAATGTTACTTGGTGGGGGAATTCAGAGACTAGTGGCTGCTTAAGATGCTAAGAATCAGTGTGTATTGAGTGCTGAGCCCTCTACAGGATAGTAATCACCTCCTCTGAGGTCCAGATGACACAGGGAAACAGGGAGAAGAAGAATATAAGAGAAATATGGTCCAGAGGAGGACTGTGAGTTGTTGCCCTCTGGCATGACACATCTTTTTCAATACTGAATCCATAGAAAATGTCTGCCTCCACTGGGCCAGCACACGACTGAGCCTACGGCCTTAACTGCCCTTGATAAAGTACTGGCTTGGCTACTGATGCATGTTGAGGAAAAACACCATTGTGTTCAGTTGTGAGGTCACTGGGGAGTCCACCAGGCTCAGCTGGGTAGCTCTACAGCACAGTTACCAGTAGTCCTGGTTAACTCAGCTGGGTATAAAACGAAACAAAAGACACGACGGTGGAAAACATGGAGGGGCACGGAGAGCAGTGGGGAGAGATGAGAGAGGGTAGGAGGCGACAGTAATCAGAATCTATTTGAGAAATTGTTAAAGGGCAGGTTTAATGAATAAGAAATGATGTTTCCAAAGAGTGTACACACACACACACACACACACACACACACCCACAGTTTTTCTTTTCCTGAGATGACCACCATCTCACACATAGCAGAAGTGCTTAATGACTCCATGCCATGTTGTCACAAAGAATGTTAAAACATGTGTGCCTGAGGTTGAATGTTAATAGACTTCATTTGTGTAGATTTATAAAAGAGCTTTTTATTTTTTTCAAGAAATTCATATTAAGAAGTTCAAGTCATAGCTATGAAAACCATAACAGTAATATGGCCAATTATTGTTTATAATAAGATTACAGATCTCTGCCGTACCTTCAGTACTAACACCTCTATTACTCCCTTGGCATTATGTCTTTATTATGAGCTCACGGATGCCGTGACAATTGGTGCTGCCATTGTCTTTAAGCATGGATGTGTTATTTGTTGCTTTCATATTATCCGTACTGTCAATATAGGGTAAAGAGAAAATAATGCTCTTATATTATGAACATTGTTTAACCTTGTGGACTCTGGTAGATTCCCAGAGATTTGTAGAGATTTGGAGAACTACTGCTGTTGAGAAATTTTTGCATGCATGTCAGCACAGTCAGGTCCATTAAAGATCATTGCAATGCCATCTAAATGAAAATGGGGAAGACACCCTTTGACAGAATAAGTATGTGTGTATTACACATAGCATACATGCACACATATGCACACACATGTAATTTCAGAAACACAGGGATGTAGAGATAGGGAGAAAATGGATCAGGTAGGGGAGGGAAGGACTAGATAAAAGAATCTAGTACAGAAGTACTGTACAATGAAAATGACATAAAATGCAAAATTTGCCCAGAGGGCTCTGTGGCGTCGGACAGACGTAGGGAAAGAAGGCTGCAGGTGGATCTGGTTCTGATCTTCGTTATTGGTAAACAAGGAGAACAATATAGAACAGTAGAGACACAACTCATAAAATGTAACTTTGAATGATAGTGAGAACTAGCATTTCAGAGGTTAGGAATGCGTTTTAGTAGCCCAGCCTAGACAGAGGTGCCTGGTCTACAAGAACTGTTTAGGGATGTCAGTGTTTCTATGGAAATGCAAAACCTTCAGAATCAAGAAGACTTGGGATTCTAGGAACAGAGCAATTTAAATGAGATGGGGGACCACATATGACTTTTAAATACGTTATTTATGTACCATTGTAGCCTAGAGTTATTCTGAGATGTAAATTGACTGGAGAATTGCTCACAAGTTGTTTCAAGGTATAAATGTATTTGCAGCTTTTTAAAGTCTCTTCTTACGTTCCATTCTAAAATAACCCTATGAGATATTGCTAGAAAATATTTGACCTACGTGAACTTAACCTAATAGGTTTCTCCGCCAATGAAATGAATCAGTTGAAGCTAAATCAGAAATATAAAGGAAGGTTTATTGAACGGCAGCTCTTGGGCAAGTTCACTGATCTCACAGGTGGAGGACAGGGAAGTCATGTTTTAGACTGGGCTAAAACAAGAGGGTTTTATGGGGGTTGGGCATGGGATGATGACGTTTGAGCTAGGAATTTGGATTATGCCTTTATAAGGTAACAAAAAAAAAAAAAGCTCACAGGTAGATAACTGGAAACTTGGAGATGGGAGAGATGACATGTTAGCCCCGTATTTTCTCCTTGCAGGTGGGGTTGGGGGAAAAAGAGCAAATGGGTTTCTTAGCTTGTGCAGGGGATAAGCAGGAGTTCCAACCAAACATCCTACATTTGAATTCAAGAATCTAGGTTTTTGGAAAATCCAAGAAAGCAACACCAGCCACAGAATGTTGTCTGAATATGGCTTGTTTCCTTTTGATGCATATACGGATACACGGATGATGCCTGCCTGCTCACAGTCCCATATGATACAGCACAGACCCATAAAGAGGTGGGGGTGGGGGTGGCTGAAACTTTGCTCTGTGTGTTTTCTCCCATGTGGATCTGGGATCCAACCTACCAGTCTGTAGTTTGACAATCTACAAGCAATCTGTAGATTGTTCAGGTAGGCTAGACTGATCAGACATTTAATCTCTCTCTTTTGTCACTGATTTGGACTGAAAGGAGCAGATGGTCACAAGCGAACTGAGTGGAAAATTTAGAGACACCTGAAGTAAGGTTCTGTGACTCAGGACTAAGTCAAAGATATGGGGCCGGGAAGGAGGATGGGAACTGTCATGAGATGAGAGGAAGAATGGATTAAATGTATCCAAGAAACAAAGACATAAAATAAAGCACTATGTGTCCATTGCAAGCGAATACAGACAATAGCCTGTTTCAGAGCTATCAACATTCTTGATGCCTTAGCTACATCGGGATCCAGCATCCTCACTGAGTGCATGGGTTTCTAGCCATAGGACTCCTTAAGTTTGATGGTATACCTCTGACTACTGGGTGGATTTGTGACTTTAAAATGAAGGTATTGGCAGCAGAATATGATTTATATCCATTCATTATTTATGGAGCGTATTTGCCAATGACTCTTTACTTAAAATAGCCAAAATCTAGGAAAAGCAACTTTCAGAATAGAAATGCAGAGTCAAGTGATAATTGGGGAGGTGCAGACCTTCTTACTTTAAAAAGAGACTCTGAGAAGGAAGTTACTGTTTATCTAGGTTCTGGGAAAATAACTAAATCCTGGCTTTGTTTGTTCAGCTGAGTGTCTAGAACTGAGTTTACCACTGTAGTGTGACCAAAGACTGTCTTCCTAGAAGACTCTCCTCCAGACACAGTCTGGAGCCTTTGAGGGAATTTAGCCTGGAAGGAACTCTCTTTTCTTCACACATTCTGTGAATATCTCATGTTAAAATGGGCACAGATACACTACTGGCCACACTGCTTTGCCTAGAATAGTCTGAAAGTAAATTAGAACCTGCATACATTCAGAAAAGAGGACTACTCTATACAGTATTAGTATTAGCAAGTAATCGCTGTAGACTTTCTTCAGCCGTTTTATCATGGATTGTACAATGCTACTGATGCGTTCAATGTGTTGATTCAATCCTTCAACAATCAAATGAGACAGATAATTAGGGTCATCCTATTTTTAGGTGAAGGAAAGGGCTTGTGGTTGCCTAGGTCACACTGCTACAGAGGGTCGAAGGGGAGTTTGTGTCCAGGCAAACTGGCTCCAGAATCTGTTATCACAACTAATACATGGCGCTTTATTGACATATTTATATGATCCATCAATGCATGTATTAAAAATCTAGATAGTTCATTCTCTGTTCTCTCACATACATGGTTTGTCTGTGGCTGTGTCATTGTTAGGGGCACTGGCTTTTATTATCGTGCCCAAACTTCTTAATTAAATATAAGAAATGATAAGGGAAAGTTGTTGATAGTTATTTTTTTATTTGATAAATGTTCTACAAATCTATTTCTGGCTCTGTTCATACTGATTGCATTTTATCCTGGATGTTGATATTATCTGGCTTCAGAGGCCATGTCTAGTAATTTTTGAGCATTGAAAACTATGAATTTTAGATTGCTGAATGTATGGCTTTCATTGGCATATTTTAAATGGTGAATAGTCTTTGTTTTGGTCAAGCAAATCATTTATTCAGTTTGACCATGTGGAAAACTGACCAGTGTTACATAGCAGAAGAAATCCAGGGTAACTTGTGCCCCAGGGATGCCTTGATCCCGCTACCAAGGCAAAGGGGGACTCTGGGATGCACACAGAGTGCTCGGATATGCAGTTTCCACAGACTCCACAGTCACCCCGAACTGATTGCTTTGCCCCACTTAAATTGTTACCTGCTAGTTACATGTATCTTTGTTGTGTCGAAGTACCTGAAGGAAGTAATTTAAAGAATTTACTTTGTTACAGAGTTTTGGAAGACTCAAGGTATCATGGTCCAGAGGATGTGGCTGAACAGTTCCTGCTGTGACCTCTTAGCGAACGGAGAGAAAGAGTCCTGCTCCAGACTAGGTTTGTTTGTTTGTTTGTTTGTTTTCTTTTTATCTTTTATCTTTTCTTTTATCTAGATCCCTCAATCCAAGGAATGGTGCCACTCACATTCAGGACAGGCCTCTCTCCCTGAGTTAGTCATCCCTGAAAACGCTCTGACAGATATAACCAGAGAAGTGTCTGGCAATCTTCCAGGTGATCCAAAGTCCAGACAAGCTGATGTGCATAGTAGAAAACAGACCTAGCTTCATGGTGTTTCATGCACATGGTGCTGAGTTTTCAACAACAATAAAGTATGATCCTTGTTTACATTTGGCAATTTTGTGTCTTCCAATACTGTGCACCACACGTTCTAGCCACAATCCTTCCAGTCCTTCAGCTCAGGGAGTTCGTGGTCATGACATTCTGCTTGTCTTCTCTTCACCTCTTTGAAATTCCCCAAGGAAGAAATAAATCTAGGCCACTTTTTATTTACCTCCTTTTTTTTCAAGATCACAGGTGAGTGCTGAGTCTTTGTCTCGTACTTGGATAGCACTTCAAATATTTACCTAGAGTAATAGAATATGTATTATATATTATGTATTATATATTATGTATAATATATGTTATTAATATACAATATATCAAATAATCATTTTAGAAAGAAATATATTGATAAAAGTCAGTTACTTCATGTGACTTTTTATTCATGGATGCAGATAAGCAAACAACATTAAAATGTGTTAAACTTTAAAAATTCTAACAAATAGCAACATTTGAATTAAAAGTAAACTCTTCTAGAAGTGGGAACTGCTGGGAGTCTAAGCCACCAGGGTTAATTTATGCTGCCTTGAGCTTTAAATCATTCTGGTTTTGAGAAAAGCTACCCAAATTCTTTTACAGACCAACAGTCTTGGCATTCCTGCCCATGGGAATCTGATGATAGCTAGATTAAAAGTGTGAGAAACCTTCTCTTCTGTGGGCATTCTGTGGAGGAGACAGGAGTTGGTTGGCCTGGCCCTGTTTTTCACTTAGTGAGAACCTCCAAGACTTTGTTTATTGACTTGGATTTTATTTTAATTCTCTTTGCCAGTGGATCCAGCTTGGGGGCAGGGGAAGGAGGGAGCGGAGCTACCACGCTTTAAAAAACACATGAGTAAAAACTGATGGAGCCTATTTAAAGAATGCCAAGCTCAGAAATACTTATCCTAAATCTGATGGCTGTAAACAGTCCCTCTGTCACAACTCCCTAGCTCTCTCTTTCTCTCTCAAAATTTTTCAATGGCAAATGTCTCTTTTCCCAAGCTTCCTTCTGGCATAAGATGGGTGACAAGTCCTCCTTTGCTTATCTTTTCCTATAATCTAGACATTCACAGGCGTCAGAGCTGTTTTCCACCCTTGCCATGTGATGGTGGTACTTCTCAGTCTGTACTGCTAGGGCAGATTCTCCAGGAAACTTCCAAGTTTGGCAAGGTTTTGTGCTTAGCCTGTTACACAGGTTCCCAGTGTCCCTAGTGACCGGTGTCATAATTTGGGATATCTATGTTGTCTAGCAGAAAAGTTTAGGCGCTAAGATTTTTGCCTGCCAAAGCACACAACCACCATCTTCAACCACGCTCCCTTCATCTATTCCTGCTTGTTTTTCATACACTTGAAAATGGCTTCCTAAGGTCTTCCACAGTGCTGATAACTGTTATCACAGGCAGTGGATACTTTTCCATCTGTTTAGTTTATGTGTATTTCTACTATTGCTGTGTACATGACACCACCACTTGGCTGAATTGGCCCACTTTAAAGAATAACATCTAGATGATAACTCCAGGTGGGAAAGCACATGGGTTGGAATGTTGTAGGATTTCAACAGAGCCTAAGTGGTTGTCTTTCTTTCCTGTCTCTGGCACTTCTTTAGTATTTCTGGAAGGCAGAGACACCCAGGGTGCTGGAAACCCACATGTGCAGCACTCTCCTCTGCTTGCATTCTCACACGGGAGGTGAAGAGATTGACAGGGCATGCAGTACTGTGCTCATAGGCAGGATGCTTCTTCCTTGCATAAATTACCCATAAAAGGAGACAAGAGAACTCATGACATTGCTCCTGACAACATGGAAATTCTTTTTAATGGGGGTACGACCTAAAACAAACCTTTGATACCTGATCATGATGATGGGTTGTTTATTTATTTCTTCTCCTTCGTCTTCAGCAAGAAAGATGATTAATGTACCTACCTTTCCCACAGTGGCCTCTGTGTCCAAGGTGCTGTCCTTGAAGGACATTCAATGCTTTAAAATGCTGATCCATCTAATTTTCTGGTCCAGGCTGTCTGGGGGAAGACACCAACAATAACCCCTGAGGATTGCCCTCCAACCTGTGCTTGAGAGGACGGATTGAAATGAAAACTTAGGGGACAGTGGCTGGGGCCTTCTGAACGTTTCTGGTACTGTGGAAGCTGAAACCGAGACACATAATAGTACCAGAATAGCTGATGTGTGGAGGTCTCTCACCAAGACAAAATAAAATACGTCAAACAATAGCTCTGGTTCTTGCACTGATATGTTGAAAGATGCTAATATTGATAAACACAATTGGCCTAAAACTCACTATTTAAGACATTCTTAAGTGTAAATTCAGTGGAATTATGAGATTCACCTCGTTCCGCAGACTAAGAACCTTCATCCTATCCAGCTGGAGTTCTGTACCTGTGGGGCAATTGTTCTTCATTTGGACCCCTCCAAGGACTTGTCACCTCCCAGTCTGTTTCCATTTCCGTGAACCTGACTGGTTGAGGTAGCTTGTCTCCTGGTGACTTGCTTGTCTCTCCGTAACTCCCTGGGGCTCATCCCTACTGCAGCACCTGTGGAAGTTTTTGTTTTAAGGTTGACTCTTAGTTGCTGTGGTGTGTGTAGTACACCAGCGTTTGCTTCCTCTGAGGAGGACTCAGATTGCTTCCACCCTGCACCTATAGATAGTGCTGCTGTGAGCACGGCTGAATTAAATATCTACTCCAATTCTTACTTTCAATTCCTAGGGGGATATAGTCATAAATAGAATAGATAGGTACTAGGAATTCACACTTTGAATTTTTCAAAGAACCACCGTAAGGTTTTAAACTGCAACTGTACCATCTTATCTTAATGCCTTAATTACTAGTGTTTGCGATGGCACTTGGTTATACTTTTAAAAAAATTATATTACCGTTAAACTACAAGTAGTTTTAAGATGTTTCTTGGAGTGTTGGGCTATTTTTTATTTATCTTATTTAACTAATTATTTTGTTACATTCCATCCATTGTCCCTAATCCCGGTCCTCCCTCCCACAGTTCCTCATCCCATTCCCCATCCCCCTTGCCTCCTAGATGGCACTCCTCCCACCCCACACCCCAGGGCAGCCTCCTTCCCTGGGGCCTCAAGTCTCTCTTGACTAGGTGCATCTTCTCCCACTGAAACCAGACCAAGCAGACCTCTGCTGTATATGTGTCCGGGGCCTTGGACCAGCTCCCGTGTGCTGCCCGGTTGGTGGCTCAGTCTCTGAGAGCTCCTGGGGTCCAGGTCAGTTGAGACTGCTGATCTTCCTATGGGGCCACCCTCCCCTTCCCCTTCTTCCAGCCTTCCCCTCCTTCCCCTAATTCAACCATAGGGGTCCTGACTTCAGTCCATTGGTTGGGTATAAGTATCTGCATCTGTCTCAGTCAGCTGCTGGTAGGACCTCTCAGAGGCATACCCCTAATAGGATGAATCCCAAGTTGGGCCTGTCGCTGGACCACCTTTCTTACATTCTCTTCTCCATTTTTGTCCCTGCAGTTCTTTTAGACAGGAACACTTCTGGGTCAGAAATTTTGACTACGGGTTGGTAACCCTGTCCCTCCACTTGAGGCTCTGTCTATCTACTGGAGGTGGACTCTTTGAGTTCCCTCTCCCACTGTTGGGTATTTTGGCTAAGGTCACCCCATTGAGTCCTGGGAGTCTCTCACATCCCAGGTCTCTGGGACTTTCTAGAAGGTCCCCCCACCTTCTACCCCCAGAAGCTACATATTTCCATTCATCCTCCTGGCTCTCTGGGTTTCTCTCCTGTTCGCCCATACCTGATCCTGTTTCCCAGCTCCCCTCCCTGTCCCCTCTCCCACCTAGGCTCCTCCCACCTAGGCTCCTCCCACCTAGGCTCCTCCCTCCTTTTGTCTCCTATAATTATTTTGTCCCCTGTTCTAAGTGGGACTGAAACATCCTCACTTGGGCCTTCCTTCTTGTTAAACTTCTTACAGTCTGTGGTTGTAGCACTGGTATTCTGTCCTTTTTGGCTAATATCTATTTATCAGTGAGTACATACCATGATTGTCCTTTTGGGTCTGGGTTACCTTACTCAGGATGATATTATCTAGTTCCATCCATTTGCCTGCAAAATTCATGATGTTCTCATTTTTAATAGCTGAATAGTACTCCATTGTGTAAATGAACCACATTTTCTGTATCCAATCTTCAGTTGAGGGACATCTGGGTTGTTTCCAGTTTCTTGCTATTACAAATAAGGCTGATATATGTATATGTATATATATATATATGTATATATATGTATGTATGTATAATATTACTGTTAAACTACAAATAGTTTTAAGATGTTTCTTGGAGTGTTGACTATTTTTAAAGTTGCACCCCTGTGCTCCCGAGCCTACTTCGTTCCCATTGGCCAGAAAGCCACACACGTAAAGCCATACACCACCACTAGGAGGCAGATATGAGAATCTTATGAATGGAGCTACTGGGGCATGTGTCATATGCTGGAGACAAGGATGCAATCCTACAGGCCAGTCACTCCATGCTGTGGCCCAGAGGCTGCATCTGAACTCCTCAGGAGCTGCTTGAATGGCAGCCACAGAGAAAGAGCTGGAAACTGGAGGTGGAAAGCTTGTGTTCAGAATGTTCAAGTCTTTCTAAGTTCACTCAAGCTTAAAAGCTGCTAGGAGGGATGGGATAGGGGTTTCCAAAGGGGAGACATGGAAAGGGAAAACATTTGAAATGTAAATAAAGTATCAAAAAAGCTGCTACAGGTTCCCCCCTCCACTCTAGTCTGTAATATGGGGTGTTTACACTCTCTCTGTTTCTCTCTGTCTCTGTCTGTCTTTCTGTCTCTTTGTCTCTGTCTCTCTGTCTCTTTCTGTCTCTGTCTTTCTCTCTGTTTCTGTCTCTGTCTCTCTCTCTCTCTCTCTCTGTCTCTGCCTCCCCCCCCCCCCGGGATCTCCATGGCTTGTGAGAGATTGTCATTCTGTTTGGGTGTAGCCCCATCAAATTTAAGTCTTCTATTTAATTACCAAAACATCTCTGAGTGAATCCTTTGTGTCATGATGACTGTTTAAGGTCTGTTTTCCCAGGTTCCAGAGTCCCGAGCCCAAACTGCAGAACCTAATCAAGCAACAGTACCATCCTGAGGACAGACTGGTGACAGGCCTGGCAGACACTCAAGATTGCCACAAACTCCATTAAACAGAGGACAGTCTTCTAATGAACTAGATCCCAGTGCATGGGTTCATGGCTCCTTAGCTTGGGTGGGATCTAGGCTCAGGATGGCTGAGATGCCTCCCTCATTCACCGCCCTTTTTCTGCACCCAAATCTGAGTTCTCCATGCTCTTAGCATTTGGACGGTGGGATCCTACTAATTCACGAAGAAGAGGGTAGTAACTGAGCAGTTACTTGGTCACTTAACTGCTAGCAGCTGAAGCACTCTATCTTTGACTCAATCTCCTAAGACACAGTGTGGGCTGAGGGAAGGACAAAGGCATAGGGGATCCCCTAGAGACATGGCCAATGACACCGAAGCACAGCAATATTCAGCCTTTAAGACCCACCACAGTCAACAGAAGTGACAATACTCTAACAAACAATTGACTCCTGTCTCTGGAACCCACCACCATAGTGCTGAGATCACAGGGAATGAGAATCTGTAACCAAGTTTCCAAGTCAATTTCTAAGAAGCTGAGCTGACCTCAGCATTGCTCTGTCTGGGTTCAATTCACTCAGTCAATGCAGTTGATCATGCAGTTATTATACTTGGGAAAACTGGTGTCTTCCCACATAACTGTTCTGTACTTACTATGCAAAGTTCTGGGTATATGCTTGTGACTAAGGCAGGTGTAGCATCTGCTAATGTGTGTGGAAGTCTCTAGTTAATAAATAATTATTAGCAATTGTCTGAGTCTCTAGACAACAATGAAGAGGAGATGAGCTAGAGCTTAAGTGGGGTGCATTCTTTGTACATGGGCTCATGGTGAGGACACTACAGCCAAGACCTAGACAATGGGACAAGAGCATCCCATGGGCAGAGTCACAACTAGCTTCAGTTGCCTTCCTAGACAAAGCCTCAAAGCTAAGGCACCAGGAGGAAGTGGCTGGAGACCAGAGTGACCACATTGGCAGCAGTGAGCACATCAGACCTGTGAGGTTATGGGGAGGAGTGCCAAGTTGTGCAGGAGAAAGAGGCACAGGACTGGAAGCAGGAAGTTCAGGGGAAGCTCACTGTCCACCCCAGCCCGCAGCCTATCTTGTGGAAACCATAGTGCTGGGCTTTTTGAAATCAATTCATTCTTGAGATACCTCCTTGACTACACTTTCCCAGACCAAGGACTGTGCCATGTTATGAGTGTGACCTATGGGATCCTGAAGGGACCATTGTGATTAAAAGCTTTGCTTAAGGGTGACATTCTTGGGATTTACCATGCAAATCTCAGGAGGTACAGCCTACTGGGAGCCCTAGATGACTAGGAATTGCTAAAGGGGAACAGTGGGTTTCCCCTCTCTACTCCCCATTTGTCCATATGTCCCCATGGACAGACATGACTCCTATGTGCACCACCCTCACCAGAGGTCACTCAATCCTGAACTTGAGTATTTAATATCATAGATTAAGATCCTTTCTCTTTATAAAGTTGGTAGACCCAGAAACCTCTTTATAGTAACCCAAGGATGACTAATACAGACTGTGATTCAGAATTTATTTTAAAATCTATCAGCTAAATCACTGTTTGTGCACTAGGTTGTCTTCCACAGACAGTTATCTTAAGAACTGATGCTCTGTCTCTCTCTCGATCTGGTCGGTACTCTACAGGGAAGGGTGTGAGTAGAGGATTAACTCAGGAGCTCCTCACAAGGACTACACAGGAAACAGTATTGTATCTGGTATTTCTGCTTACTTCACCATATAATCTCACCTGAATAGAGTTAGAAGCATTTTTCTATGAATTATTTATTTGGGCACATGCCCCGTAAAACACATAATGTTCCTAACCCTTTGGGATTGCAGGGTTTCTGCCACAAAGATCCAGAATACAGTCTCTGTGGTTGTGATTTACCAGTCACCTGCTCAGCTCATTTGCAGCTCTTAGCTCATGTAGGTAAGGAGGCCAGACTGCTTTCTGGGAATTCATGGCGTGGATCTATATTCTTTACTATCGTGCAGAATTGTTGTGAATACAGTTCGGCCACAGGATTATAGCTCTCTGGAGGAATACTTCAGCAATAACTCTGCTGTCGTCCAGCCGAGCACACAGTCCCACAGGAACATGCGCATTATCTTCCAAGAATGGCTCTGAGACGACATGTCCTTTCTTTCCCCATGAGCTTCTTCCAGGATGCTAACACGACGTGCAGCCAGATGCCAGGAGAACTTTTATGTTCCAGGAAGGTTCCCCTAACAATTCATTGCCCTGGGCAACACAGGCTTACTCCTCAGAGTGGCAGTCTGGGAGGCACAGCTGTTCAGAACTCTGTGTGTGTGTGTGTGTGTGTGTGTGTGTGTGTGTGTGTGTGTTGTGTGTGTTGTATGTGTGTGTGTGTGGTGTGTATTGTATGTATGTGTGTGTGTGGTGTGTATGTTTGTGTGTATGTATTATGTGTATTGTGTGTATGTGTGTTGTGTATGTGTGTGTGGTGTGTGTGTATGTTTGTGTGTGGTGTGTGTGTGTGGTGTGTATGTTTGTGTGTATGTATGGTGTGTACTGTGTGTATGTGTGGTGTGTATGTGTGGGTGTGTGTGGTGTGTTTGTAGTGTGTGGTGTGTGTGTATGTGTGTGGTGTATTTGTGGTGTGTGGTGTGTGTGTGTGTGTGTGTGTGTGTGTGTGTGGTGGTGGTGGTGGGGTCATTCCAGCTTTGCACATACAAATAATGATCTAGAGACTTCTGAGAGGAGCAGCGCCCCTATGCAGGTGAAGGGCTGGGCTTGTCTCCAGGTCTCTGGCACTGCATCTTTGTGGCTGTTATTTTCCTCTATGCTCATAATTCTCAGAGACAAGGCTCAAGACACCACCCATAGTGAGTGAAATCCAGTGAACTTAGTGTTCAATAAAACATACTCTTGTAAGCCAATCTTACAGGATAGCGCACAGAAATCCAATCATTTTCAAAATTTGAAAGTAGAGAGTTTGGATTCTTATTTCCTTATAAATTAATATATATTCCACAGATATTTATTAAGGGCCAAGGTTGTGCTAGATACCAGAAGTGCATGGGTGGACAACAGAGACTTGAAGTTTACGGTATTCTGGGGATCCTGTTGTTCTTTGTCATCTCCCCCCCCCCCCCCCATCTGGAGTCAGAACCAAAGCTTTCTATGTGAAGCAATGTGCAGTCTAGACTCCGGGTTCCTAGTCTGGCTTAACAAATGATCAAATGTTGATGGCTTGAAACAGTAAGGACTTATTTTCTCCAAGTTCTGGAGGTTAGAATATAGCTGCTGCCTGCCATGTGTCCGACTCCTTGGAAAGCTGGAGGGTTCCTTGTCTGTTACAACGCTTAGCATACCGTTCTGTATCCTCCTATGGCACCCTTCCCTGGCCCTCTCCACTGAGCTAGCCATTGCACTGAGGAAACACTCTAATCCAGCATGAACTTTTCTTAACGGAGCAACATGCAAAATCAATAAAGTCACATTTTTGAGGTTCTGAGGGACATGAGTATATATTGTCAGATATCGCCTGTACAGAATAATAAGCTTCTTATATTTTGTATACATATCCAGGGCACTTCAAGTATAATCATCTCCCATCATGCTCTCTGGGCCCCCTCCAGCTAATTGCTCTGCCTCAGATTAGTCCTGCTTCAACCTTCATGGCATCTCTGACTGTCTTAGTCAGGGTCTGTATTCCTGCACAAAACATCAGGACCAAGAAGCAAGCTGGGGAGGAAAGGATTTATTCGGCTTACACTTCCACGCTGCTGTTCATCACCAAAGGAAGTCAGGACTGGAACTCAAGCAGGTCAGGAAGCAGGAGCCGATGCAGAGGCCATGGAGGGATGTTGCTTACTGGCTTGCTTCTCCTGGCTTGCTCAGCTTGCTCTCTTGTAGAACCCAAGACTACCAGCCCAGGGATGGCATCACCCACAAGGGGCCCTCCCACCCTTGATCACTAATTGAGAAAACACTTTACAGCTGGATCTCATGGAGGCATTTCCTCAAGGGAGGCTCCTTTCTCTGTGATAACTCCAGCTTGTGTCAAGTTGACACACAGAGCCAGACAATACACTGAATTTCTGAGAACGGCTTGTTTCACCCGGGATTATGATCCCAAGTTCCAGCCATTCTGGCAAACAGCATAATTTTCTCGTCCTTTATGGTGAATAATGTTCCAAATACTCCAGTTTTGCTTGCAGTGCATCTGATGGGCATCTGGACTGACGACATGACTTGGCAGTTGTGAGTGGCAGAGAAATGAACACATGTATGTGACTGTGCTCTGTGCAGACTTTGACCTCTTCTAATATGTACCGAGAGGGGTTGAATCACATAGTGGCCCTAAGTCTAGTTTTTCATGTCCAAAGTGACAGCACCAGTGTCATTTCCTCTAGCAAGCTATGACAGTCCCTTCTTGTCACATCTTCATCAAGGCTTCTGGTTTGTTTTATTTCTTTTTTCATTCATTTTCTCCATTTAATTTATTTATTCACTTTAAATCCCCATCACAGCCCCTCTTCCCCTTCCTCCCAGTCCTCCCCTCCTCCCCCTGCCCCATCCTTCCCTTCTCTTCTCATTGAAGAGGAGCCCCTTGACCCTGGGTACCACCCCTCCCTGGCACATCAAGTTTGCAAAGTGCATCCTCTCCCACTGAGGCTTGACTGGGCAGCACAGCTAAGGGAAGGAGATCCAATGTCAGGCAACAGAGTCTGAGTCAGAGATAGCCCCTGCTCCAATTGTTAGGGGACCCACATGAAGACCAAGCTGTGCTTCTGCTACAAATGTGTAGAGGGCCTAGGTCCAGCCCCTGCATGCTCTTTGGTTGGTGGTTCAGTCTCTGTGAGCCCCCACAGGACAATGTTGGTTGGCTCTGTAGGTCTTCTTGTGGTGTCCTTCACTGCTCTTGTTCACTCAGTACTTCCAGTGAAGCTTCCATTCTGACTGGAGAGATGGCATAGCACAAGGTTTTAGTAGGTGTTTCCCAATGGCTAAGGATGCTGAGCTTGGTTCAGCTGTACTTTAAATGACTGCCTTGTCAATGATCTTGCCCCGTTGTGGACTGGAGGACTTGCTGTTTGGTGCTTAATTTTTTCATTCTTTACATGTTCTCGACATTGGCTGTTCACTCTGGCAGTTGTTTCCTTTGCTGTGCAGAAGTGCTTAAACTGGAGGCCAGCCTATTCAGCACTCTTGCTATAACGTCTTGAGCGATTGGAATCCTGCTCAGAACATCATTGCCTTTGCCTGTGGCTTGAAGTGTTTTCTTTAGTTATTTCAGTTTCAGGCTTCCATTGAGTCTTTGATCCAGTTTGAAGAGATTTCTGAACAGGGTCAGAGATAGGGACCTGGATTCACTTTTCTACAAGTACTTGCCCAGTTTTCCCAACCCTATTTGCTGAAGAGCCTGCTTTTACTCCAACAGACAGTTTTGGTGCCTTCCTCCCTAAGCAAATGATCATACCTGTGTGGTTCTTGTCCTCTGTCCCATCCCATCAGCGCCAACATCCTCGTGTCTTGATAAGTGCTTCTGCAGTGTCTTTGGAAGTCGGGTGCTGTGGTACCTCTAATTGTTGCTCCACTTGCCCAGGATTGCTTCAGTGATTCAGGGTTTTTGTTTGTTTTCTAGCGCTGTTTCAGAGTGCCCCTGGAAGGGTGAAGCTAGGGGGAGGACAGAAAACATAGTTATGCAAATAATCACAGTTTCAATCAAAGAGTTTTGAAAGAGGCAGGTAGACCTCCATGACACTGTGCATATGATGAAGCATTGGCCTAAACATGAAGGCCAAAGATGCTTTTCTCAGGACCAGAATTAAGCTGGGACACAAAGCTTGAGTAGAGTGGGCCAAGAGACGTAGGGGTTTGGCATAGAGCAAGTATCAAGTCACGGAGGTGGGAATCAGTTCAGCCTACTCTAAAACATTAAGACTAGTGGTCCTAGAGAAAAAGCAAGAAAGTAATCTTCTTTCAACAAACCCCAAAGAAGATATCCACACAAATATAAAAATAACATCAAAAATAACAGGAAGCAACAATCACTATTCCTTAATATCTCTTAACATCAAGGGTCTCAATTCCCCAATGAAAAGACATAGACGTTGACAGAAGAGATTGGTGATGGACTTTTCCTTTTCTCTCTCAACTTTCAAAATCTGAAGATCCACCATCTCACCCAATGGACCAATCTTAACAATCTCTAGGAGCTGGGCAACAGTGAAAGAAGAGGATGCTGCATAATCTTGGCACATAATTCATAAGAGTATTAGGACATTGCACGCCTTGGCCTGTTTCATTTTAAGTCGGCGTCTCTTACTAAAACAAGTGTCTAATCCAAGATGTAAATGACATCAGAGTTTGAGTGTTTGGTCCCTCCCTTTCAACCTCATTTAAAGTCCTGTCATTTTTCTCCCCCTTTGTTGGATGCTTTTAAAAACTTTTGTTTAGAAAAACAAATCAGGCAGAACAGTGCATAGTCTCTCTGGCCTGGTTTCCCAGTTCATCAGGCTGACTCTCACTTGTCATTTTGAATCCTTTAATACAACAAAATATTATTTTAAAGCTGCTCTAACAGTAATTAGAAGCAATTGAGTTTTATCAACTAACACAAACCGTGGGATTTCAAACTTGGAGTTTTGATGGTATTTTAATGAAGTGTGTGTTAACAGCCCCAAATCTTCTGTCAGGCGAGCAGCTGACTTGCATATACAGACCTTTGATGGAGGACCATGTGTTAACGCTCACAGGTGATGGGTGACAGGCTCACTCTCTGGCTTCTCACATCCTCACTTCACAGATTTGTCGCCCAGGCACATTTTATTTTCTCTTTCTCCTAATGACTATTAGGCTGGCCCCCACATTTACTCTTAGAAAGTTTTAGGGATAGAGATGAGTATTCCCATGGGCACCTTTTAGTGCTAGATGCTTAGGCATGAGGAAAGGTGACTTAGGCTTTCTTTTTGGCCAACTGCCTCATTTTAGCCTGCATCTGAAAAGGATATATTCTCGAGAGTACCCGGACTGGTTTTGTGAGAAGCAGGAGCTCAAGAAAAGTAAAAAATAAAAGAAAGAGGAAGGACCCTTTCTCACTCAGCATGGAGACTTTCAGTGGAATGAAAAGCTGCAAAAAGCAAAGTCTCTTTTTAAGAGGAGAATCTCCTTGATCATGGACCAAGTATCCCTAGAAAAGAGCCTCTGCTGCACTAAGAACAGCTACGAACAACCAACACCAACAATGTTCCTATCACTATGCTGGAGCTGAACTTTTCAAATGATGGAAGCATGTGCCTATCGGAATAAACATTAGCCAAGAGATAACTAGATCATAGATTTGCACAAAGATTTGGGTCCACTCAGCATGCAATTTAAAATAAAATCTAGCACCTTCTGTCGGCCTTTTTTTTTCTTTTAACCTCAACAGCTATCAGAAAATGATATGCACAGTGCATGATGCCATTCACCCAGTGCAGTTACCCAGGTGCTTGAGGGATTTGTCCTAGAACGGGCAGCATTTAGGACTTGTCAAATCCCAACCTGGAGGTGTGATGGAGTTAATACACACAGGGTCATCCTTGACCATCAGGGTATGGAAACCAATGGGGCACACTTTCTTCTTTCGTCCCTTGGCTTGACATGTTTGAGGACCTTCTCAAAACATCTCCAGACAGTCCAATGGAACTGAGAACCTGTGGGAGTGGCTACTATGCGATCAATCTTTCTGTGGCCTCTTCTTCCTTCCCTGTTCAGCCACACTAACACGTCTGCTTCTCAGAATCACATTTTTGACACTTGTCTTTGGTTCTGGTTGCAGAAGAAGCAGCAGGACCAAGGCAGCAGGGTTTAGAGAACTGCTCAGAAATCTGGCTCTTAGGATGGGACCTAAGATTAGGATTCAGACCCATCTATGGCAACATTTAAAGAACCCTTATGTCCTTCAGCTATTGAAAATCATGTCTAGGCTATGAGAGAAAGAACAGTTGACCGACAGAGGATACTGAAAGCAAAGCCTTGTCTATTGTGTGATGAAGCCAAGATCCTGATCCTAGAATAGTGGGGTCCTGGTCTCCACCTTGAGGATCTTGGGTGGTGAAGTCTTAAGCCCTGGATTCCTTTAATCCTTTGGTCACAGGCAGAACACTGAAGGATGGTTGTGAAACTTAGTCCCTGGTTAGAACCGAGTGTAAGAGGAAGGAGAGAGAGCCTGCAGGAGGATAATACACACACGTGGGTGGGTGTGCTTGTCAGCTGGCAAAGTTAAACGTTTTGAAACTGCCTTTACAGAGGGTGTGGGAGAGGTCAGAGGGCCTACAGAGGAGGGAGTAGTGAACACAGACTCCACGGCCCTCCACGGTTTCCTGGCAGCCATGGCCCTTAGCACCATTACTGAGGTAGAGTGGATTCACTGGTTGAGGGTCTCTAACACTTGGGAGAAGCTCTGTGGCATCCCTGTTTACAGGTGAGTTGACAATAGAAGCCATTACCATGAAGTATAGATCTTTGGAGCCAGTTTCCAGAGTGACAGAAGCCAGGTGATACAGTTTATTGTCTTACGAATGGTTGATTATCCTAATGGGAGATAAGGCCAGAGGGGCAAGAAAGATATCAGACCAGATGATCACAGGATCATGGTTGGATCAAATGCAAGATACTCCCGGTGTTCCCTACAGAGGGGCCAGAAGAGCTAGGAGTATCTATATCATCCCAGGGGTTTATTAAAACTGCAGAATTCACATTTCAATAAGGTCTTCTAGATTACCCAAGCCCAGAAAGCATTGCCTTAGAGGGTTTCGTTCAATGAGTGGAGGAGAGAGAGGAGGTGTTCAGCAGATTCACAATGTGAGGTAGGAGATGACATCAGGGGCATACTACCAAATTTTGTGGACCAAGATGACTCGGCAAGTGGGAAATAGGCAGAAGTTTGACCAGTGGAGATGCTTAAGGTACACTCAGCAAAGCTAAAGAGCTCTACATCTGGGGCAGAGGGATGGCTCAGTGGGGGATGATGGCTCAGGGGTTAAGAGTTGCTGGCTGCACTGCCATTCAGATCCAGCATCATGTGAAAGATTCCTGCCCTGCTAACCCCTGTAACTCCTGACTTGCTTTCTTGGCCTCAAGATGAACCCCCTCCCCACTCATGTGCCCTTGCACACATGTGTGTACACACACACACACACACACAGATATCCATTGTTACCAAATACATGGAATATTCCACAGAAATATACTAACTGTGCCCGAGTATTTTCTTCTTTCTGGGGATCTTTACTATGGGAATTACCTGGGATGGGATCAAGGAGGGGAATCCACAAGTTGTCACCATAGATGACTTATTGAGGGCTTACTCTGTACAGAGCAACACTGGACTGCACAGGGATGGATTCCTGCTCTGAGACTTGGATGGTTATATTATCCTAAGTTTACAGAACTACTGAGTAAGAAGACGTGTGACTGACTGCAGATCTCTTCAGGATGTTGAGACTCTGTTCTACACAAATGTCAAAGTGCTATGCAGCCACTTAAGATGACGTTTATAAAGAGCTTTATGATAGCTAAGAAGACAGTGCCCAACAATAATGATAATGCATCATTAAGTGGGAAACGAATGCAAGGCAAAGTTATCAGGAAGACTGGGGATGTGGCTCCATGGTAGAATATTGGCCTAGTGTGCACACTGTCCTGGGATCAAACTCCGTAACCCCCACCCTCTTACACACACACACACACACACACACACACACACACACAAGTGCACAAACATACAGAAAGAAAGACAAAACAATAAAATAAAGAAAAAATATCAGGAGGACATTACAAGAATTAATCCCACATTGCTATCAGGGTTGTTCTATGGTATGTGGAGAGTGATCATTTTCCGTTCTGTGCCAATTTTCCAATCTTTTCAGATTTTTTTAAAACCATAAGCTTGAATTACTTTTAGTATTTTATTTTCTTTGGAATTGTGTGAGTCTGTGTGTACTTGTGTGTGTATGTGTGTGCATATGTCTATGTGTGCATTTGTCTGTATGTGTGTGCTTGTCTCTGTGTATCTGTGTGTCTGTGCCTGTGCCTGTGCCTGTGCCTGTGCCTGTGCCTGTATGTCTGGGCCTGTGTATGTGTCTGTGTCTGTGTCTGTGTGTCTGTACCTATGTGTGTGTGCCTGTGCTAGTGAGTGCAGGTGTCCAGAGAAAAAAGAGCATCAGATCCCTTGGAGCTGAAGTTACACACTTTTGTGAGTCACCGGATGCAAGTGCTGGGAATCAAACTTGATCTACAGGAGCACGTTAGTTGCTGAGCCATCTCTTCTGGCCTCAGTCCACAGCATTTTTAAGGAAGAAAACACAATGTCCAAGAAGAGATGGTTCTGCGTTTTCCTAACAGTCATAGATACCTGTGGCTCCTCTTGCCCTTTCTTTGCTTCTTCCCCCCTCCTCCCCTTCCTCCTCCCTTAACAGAAGAGGTTGAGTTGACCAAATTGAAGCTTTTTTTAAGGTCAAGGACTTATTTAAACCAGTCCGAGCTCCCATGGCAGATCTTAATGTATCACAGAGCCATGCCTGCCACTACCCAGCAAGGAGCAGAATCAAGCCCTGTGCAGAAGTCATGTGCTGAGTGCTCGCCCTCAGCAAACATTGAGGATTATTACATCGGTGGCACACCTCCTCTCTGGATATTGAAATTCCCCATGCCGCCTTCCAATCTCACTGCTTCCTCAAAATCGGCACAATTCCTTCCTTTCTGCCCCCTCTTCCCTTCCCCTCCTTCTTTTCTTCCTCCTCTCCAGTGAGATCCTCTCATGTACAAAAGCTATTTCTTACTGAGTTGTGTAACTCAGCTGAAATAAAACTTGAGAAAATTGTAAGAAAGACCCTTTCTTTTAAAGAAAGAAAGAAAGAAAGAACCCAAACCATATCCAGCTGAAGTGAACGTGTCACTTGCAGCATCCCTGTCATCTCAGTGGATGACTTTTTTTTTTTAATCCTGTTTCCAATAAAATTATCATAGCCTTTCATGGATCGCTGCAGAGGCCGTTAACTTCTCCCTCATTTACACACAGCGTCTCTGTCTTTCTGTCTGATTTTGCATCACTTAACCCAGTGGAGTGTCCTCAGACAAAGGCTGCCCCAAAGCTGGGGCCCACACCGCAGCTCTGCTGCATTCATGGCCGCGATTGTTTTTGAGGACCATCTGCCTGTCATTTGTTTGCTGATTGAGTTAGTGCACCTAATAATATATTTTTTATTGGACTGTGCTAGCCAATGAAAAGGAAATTATACACTCAACAGATGGGTCACAAGCCTTTCTACCCCAGTGCATCCTCTCCTCGAGTTGGTTAAAAGCAGCCAGGAAAGCAGGTCTCCAGGAGAATAATGGCCTGCTTACAAATGGTTTTCAAAGTGGCTCCTGGTCGCGGCACCAAATGTGATGGTATCAGATGCTTCCTACTCGATGGGTAGGCTTCCCTTTAACAACGGTCTGAAATGAGGAGGAGACCCGCTGGTGATCATGAGAGCCAGAACACAGGAAAATATCTATGTAGAAAGGGACTGACTTCAAGAGGCCCACATGTGGCCCATGTGTCCATTCTGAGACGAAGGAAGCATGGAAAAAAGATCATGGGCCATGTTGGAGCCACAGTGTGGTCTCCCTTTGCTTTTAACCTGTGACTAGAGAACGTAGTTTGTTATCAAAAACGTTCTCCGTTCTTGTGGGATGAACCCGAGAGACTCTAGGAGACTGAGGGCAGACACTACACATCAGGTTGGATGTTAGACACAACAGTTCTACCCTTGGCATGACACCTCCCCCAAGATGTTCGTTCCTTTCTGATATTTGTAACTTCTGTCATCAGAAACTCTCTCTGTCCCTCACACTGTGAAATCTTGTGGTCTTCAAAGAGCATGGGGCGACCCTCCCTGACTAGGATGTATTGCAGCAGATCTGGCCTAAAGGAATTATGCAGAGGAATCTGCCTCCAGGCACTTACACTTCCTCTCTTACTGGGAACAAAATCTACAGTAATAGGCTTTTAAGCAACCACAGGGCTGGTCTTTGTACCCTCTTCCTATTGAGGATGCACTTGGAAAGACATTGCTATTCTGCATTGGAAAAAAGTAGAATCTTCCACGAGTTAATAAAAAAGAAGGGAGGAGCCAGGCAGTGGTGGCACACACCTTTAATCCCATTACTTGGGAGGCAGAGGCAGGTGGATTTCTGAGTTCAAGGCCAGCCTGGACTACAGAGTGAGTTCCAGGACAGCCAGGGCTACACAGAGAAACCCTGTCTCGAAAAACCTAAAAAAAAAAAAAAAAAAAAAAAAAAAAAAGGAAGATTAAATCAAGACACAGGCAAGTGCAGTTGGAGCTCCGTGAATCCGTCTGGAGATTGTTTATCTCTAGCTCACCCTTCTGGTTTGTTTTTCTTTGGCCTCCTGTCTCATCTTGACTTCGTAGTCACATGGTTACTTTGACTTTGGTTCAAGAACATGGATGTGTGTGGGCCAGGCTATGGACTGGAAGCAAAGGCATAGGCGTAGGTATAGAGGGGGAAAGTCACAGGCAAGGGGTTATTGGTAACAAGGTCAGGGACACTCTGTGAGCTGGTGACTCCCACCACTCACCGTCTATCCCCTTTGTCATTTGTTTTTCTAACTGAGGAATATAAATATTTAAATAGTACTCTCTGGGTTTGTACAGCAGGCTGAACTTACCCTGTGGCTTTGCAGAGTCTGTTTGAAACTAAGTATCTTCATAGAGTTTAACTCTTCCTGTTGGGAGTCACTGAAGTTCACACACGGTGCTGGCCAGTCTGGGGGCTGTGCCTCATTTCCTGGTAGGAAGGAACCAGTGCCCTTGACTCAGTGTAGGATTCTGGGCTCCAGCGTAGCCAGATGTTTGCCCAGATGCAGCCCTATGAGATGCAGCTCAGCCCCTTACATGAACCTCCTGAGGGTCCCCATGCTTCTGCAAATCTACCACAGCCCAGTGATGCCTGAATTCTCATCATGGTAGGCTCATCTGGCAGGTTTGCACTTATGCAAAACTGTGTATTTCTGGGAGTGTTTTCATGCCAACTCCTTATATCTAGATGTGATTGAATTTAGGATACATGCTTGAACCTCATTCAGGTGACACATAATTTAATGAGAATATTAAAAGCCTCCCAAATGAGGAGCCAGGAAAAGCCATCAGCCGGAAATGGGGAAGCACTGACATTGGGCAGGCAAGTGTACTTGCTTGCTACATATTATGACTTACCAAGGGTTGTAAACCCAATCTCAATGACTATTGGCAATTCAGCCCAGAGGAACATTTTGTCTGTGATGGCTCAAAATTAATAAAATTGATGGGGGAACGACATTCTTCATAAGAACTGCTTTGAGGTGTGAGGACGCTGGCTATTGACCAGAGGATAGATGTTTACAGAAAGAACAACAAACTCGATAGACATTCCACCTGTTCCAACCTACCCAAGGCTTCTCCTGGCCACCCGTTTCGATCCCCAAGCACTTAGCAGTCTTCTTGCTCTGTGTCTCTAGAACAACTCATCCAGGTAGGTGCCTGCTTCCAGAGCGGTCTTATGCCTGGCTCTCTTTTTTGGCTTTATTTCGAAGGGATTTGATTCTGCGGAGGATTTAAATAAAACCAGAATCTGTCAGTGCTAGAGGAGATGAATTCCCACCGAAATGGAATTCATCAGCTGGGTCAGTAGCTGGTTAGCCTCATTACCTCCTGTGTTGAGCTAAGAGGAAATGGTACCTAACCCACTCCAATTCGTTCACCCACTTTCAGTGGAAGGAGCCGAGGGTCAGTGCCAAATGGGAGGGAGACACAAAGTTCCCTTTCTTTCCAAATTTAACACTTTAATAATTTTGTCCTTAAAATATCTCTTCCTTTGCAAAAAGAAGTGGTGGAGGTTTTGCTAAAAGTTAATAATGACACCTGTCTTAGTCAACGCACATGGTGCACAGTAAACAAAGGTCCCCATGGAAAAGCTCAAGTAAAGAGGCCATGTTGAAAGGAGAGGGGGCATTAGACAGGAGCCAAATGCACATCATGCAGGGAGGGCTAGAAAAGCAGATGTCTTAGGCCACTCCTTTGGTCTCCATCTCCTAGACAACACGAGTTCTGTTTCCCTGGATACTCAGGTTTTGGTTCTGGCTCCTTCAGATTTTGTCTTTTTGGCTTTTCTTGCCCCATACTCTGGCTCCTGTCTCTCTCCTTTAGTAAGCAAACTGTTGGAAGAGGGGGAGCCAAGAAGACCTTTGTGAACCCAGATCCAACTTTGACCACAAAGCCACGGTCTACATCTTCCTGAAGGTGACGTGGTTAATAAAGATATTCCTCCAGAGGAAAATGACGGGATTTATTTCACTCTTATTGATGAGCAGGCAGGGCTAAAGTAAACCTATCCAAACAAACAAACAAAAAAACTGTCTGCACATTAATCCCAGCTCTAGACCATCTCCAGGAAAGAATATGCTCTCAACTTACTGTCCAGCAGACAGCCTACGAAGGAACAAACGCTGAGGGACAGGCTCTGTGTCACTTCAATTAGTTATTTTTATCTGGTAGACTAATAGTTTTATCTAACTTAAATTCAAACAAACAAACAAACAAAAGTGATACATTTTAAATGCCTACAGGATACATTTTAAATGCCCACAGAGACACAGACACAGCGCTGATCTCACTCCCCAATGTCAGACCCAAGAACCTGGTACCTTTCACAGCAATGAGCTCATTTAAATGTATCAAGAGAGAAGACTAAAATAAACATCAAGGGAGTCAATTTCCTTAGGAAAAAAGAACAGGAAGGGGAAATTCACAAAAAAATATAATAAAAAAATTAAAACACCAAGAAAAATACAAAAGGAAGGATTTTCCCCCTTTTGTTAAAGGCAGAGAAAAGAAAAGATCTGTCTTGGCCTCAGGTCATGGAACTTAAAACTTCTTTTTCTTCTGTGAATAAAAAAATGCTTATTAATAAGAAAAAAAAAAACCCTGTCATCAAGTCCACTGGGAGTAGCTCAACCCCCTCCACTTGTAAAGTGGGCTGCTGACGGCTACAATGGTGTTGCCATAGTAACCCAAACCCTTATCAAAACAGAAGGGCCCCGACACACTTGCTCACATTCTTATGTTGGGTTACCCCAATTTCTTAGCTTTTGTGACTTGGATTAAAGGAAAAATGAACGAAAATTTAACAACAGTTATGAATCTGTTACATACTCATCTGAATTCCTTGTTAAAAATAACTGTGGAAGAATTATTTTTAAAACATCTGTATATTATGCATCAAACATTAAATAATCTATGAGGTGACCGACAATACAAATACTCAAAATAGCTCTTAGTTTATAATATTGGTGTCGGCAACAAATAAAACAAGCATTCTTGCTAATGGGCTGGGGAAACGGATGGGTCAAACAAACAAAACGTTTACTGAATTTCTGTTTTCCCAAAATCTATGCGCATGGTTATAGAGTGAACTTAAGATGTTTCCCTTTTTTTAATTCCAATATGAGTAGATCCTGCTGCAGCAAAAACTAGAAGAAATTGGTATTTTCTAAAGCGTGGCCGTGTTTTGCTGATGTGTTTCAAGCTGGTCTAAGGCTTTCTTTAGCTGGGCTGGTTGCTGGTCTCCTCTGCCATCCTTTTTTGGCTCCCACTTAAGTTTTATAAGAAAGTTGGCCATGAGCTAACTCTGTCTGCATGTCAATCCCAGCTCTAGAACGTCTCCAGGGAAGAATATGCTCTCAATTTACTGTCTAGCAGACAGCCCAAGAAGGAACAAATGCTGAGGGACAGGTCCTGTACCACCTCAACCAGTTATTTTTGCCTGGTAGACTAATCGTTTTATCTAATTTAGATTCAATTATTTTAGGATTCCATACTTGAGAATTGCATTTATATTATTTCTATCCAACTCTTCCCTCATCCAGCTCCTCAACTGTGCTTCCCAACTCCTCCCTCATCCAGCTCCTCAACTGTGCTCCCATCTCCTCCTTCCTCATCCAGCTCCTTGACTGTGCTCCCCAACTCCTTCTTCCTCATCCAGCTCCTTGACTGTGCTCCCCAACTCCTTCTCCCTCATCCAGCTCCTTGACTGTGCTCATCTCCTTCTCCCTCATCCAGCTCCTTGACTGTGCTCCTCATCTCCTTCTCCCTCATCCAGCTCCTCGACTGTGCTCCCCAACTCCTTCTCAAGTTCGCAGGCTCTTCTTTAATCAATCTTGCTCATGTATGTCCATATGTGTACATATACAACCCACTGACTTCATGTAGTGCCACAGATGTACATGTGTTTAGAGCTGACCCTTAGGATTAGATGACCTACCAGGGAGCTTGTCCCTGGAGAAAACTGATTCTTCCTGTATCCAGCACCACTGATTGCCTGTACCTCGCCACTAACAGTGTGTGTGTGTGTGTGTGTGTGTGTGTGTGTGTGAATTACCTGTATATGCATAGGCATGTGGAGGGCTTGCCACTGTCCTGTAAGCTGTCCAGTGTGCTAGGCTGGCATCTACCGAGGAATCTATGTGTTTCTGTCTCTCTAGCACCAAGATTACACGACCCTATCACCATGCCCGGACTCTTCCATGTGATACTGAGAACTGAATTCTATCCTTCATCTTACAAAACAAGCAGCATAACAACTAAGCTTCCTCCTTGCCCCTTAATAGTTTCTAAGCTCTCTGTGAGAACGACAGTTTGCTCTTTATGTTTCATATAAGAAATAACGTACTCAGATGGACCAATCAGAAGTCTGAGTGGATACTTCCGAAATCGGGCTTTAGAGGCCAGCCTCATGCAACCCTGCGTCATGCTGTCTGTCCATCGAGTAAGTAATTCAGATCCCTCCCCACCCCACATCCCCATTGTTCCTTGAGAGAGTTGAGCCAGGTGGCTGTGTTCAAGCTCGTGTGATCCAACAGAAAGCAGGTTATCCACATTATTGGTCAGGAAGGTCTCTTATTCATTTTCATGAGGCTGTGCATTATTTCACATATCGAGTGCAGAACAGGCCTGGCACCTGTAGTTGCTTTTTTTCTAGGTAAAAACCAAAACTTGTCATATGTTCCAGTTCAAGATCTCTTCCTGAGGTCACCAGGAGTCTGCAGTACCTAGGGTCTGCATCTGATTGGCACTCAGGATGTGTGGAGAGGGAACAGAAGTGGGGCCAGTAGTGATGTATGGAGCTGGCTTGCCATCACAGAGGCTCCCGTGTCACATACTGTGACATCTTGTGACACTTCATTTGCTTCAGAGGCTAGCACACACATAGCCTACAAATGTCTGAACCACACCCTCCTCAGAGTCCACATCCACACAAGCTGTTACAGTTTCTTCTCTCTGCAGAGGAGAGTGCTGCCTGGAATTGGACTTCAAAGTCCAATTCAAAGTATTGGAAGCTAATAGCTAATCGCTCCCTGTCTTCATGGTCAGAGGCATCCAAACACGGAGATGGTATGAATAGCAAAGTACCAGGAATCAATGACAAGAAGACAGCAGCGGCTGTAAAGCAAGCCCCTTGGCTCAGAGGCCCCAGGAGCCAGCCTGGTGCTGCTTGAAAACCAACTCTTGGGGATTTCCTAAATGTGATTATGTGGGGCACAAATCCACCCATGGTTTCAATTAGTGCAGCCAGCTCCTTGGAAGCCTGGCAATGCGCAGCAACAGATGGAAGGGTTTCCGTGGCAGCCAGCCTTTATTTATGGATGAAGGCTCCCTCTTGTGTGAGGGTCGAGCAGTCAGGCCACTTAAACAATCCCTTTGCAGTGAATGGTTGTACTACACATAACACCCCCTTTGTTTCCCAGCGCCCCCCCCCCCCCCCCAAGCTATCAGCCTGTCTGCCTTCTGCCTGTGCATTTTGATGGTGACGAGTCACACAATTCCTGGCTCCGGAGACGTATCAGATTGGTTGAAAGGATGACCTTTATCCACTGAATGCTAGAGTTTCTTGAGCTAAAAGAAGTCAGAAAGAAATGTTGCAGGTTTGAACAATGAGTTTCAAATACTTGTAACTTTGGAAATGTACAGATTTCACCAATAAGACATCAGAAGCCAAGGAAAGCAAACGAAGAAAACAGGAAAGATGAAAAGAACAGGGTGGACTAAAGCCCGGAAGGCTTTCATGTTCTTTTGCACCCAGGCTGAACTTACCTAAGGATCTTTGTTTACTTTACGCTAGGGAGGTCTGAGCTTCTCTCACAGTGCTGGGACCGCACATGGGTGTGGTCCAGGCTGGCTTTGAATGTGCAGGACAGTTTGAAAGTCTGAGTAGCAATGTCTCTACCCTCATGGTATGGGGCTGGTACAATCAGGATCCAGAGACCCATCCTCAACCAAGCAATGCCTATCCTAACCGCTTTGGGAGTTTCTTCTTCTGGTTCTGACACAGGACAACTTTATGTCTTGAAGAGCACATGCAGTCAAATGCCCTCTTACGGAAGCTGATCTTATCAGCTAATTTGGCAATGTGATTGACTTTTAGAGTCTAAGGGGAACAATAGTGAAAAGAATCGCTGCTGTTTGTCCATCAATCATCAATCAATCATCTATTATCTATCCATCTCTCATCTATCAACCTCTTATTATCTATTTATCAACCATCTGCCTATTATCTATCATCTATCATCTCTTTATCTTTTACTATTTACTGATTTATCTGTCATCTATAGAGTATCAGTCATCTCTTATCTATTTATCTTCTATCAGTGAGTCATCTACCTATCATCTACTGTCACCCTATCTATCTATCTATCCATCCATTATCTATCTACCTATCAATCTATCATCTATCTGTCTATCTATTATCTATCTATCTACCTATATATCTATATCATCTATTTATCTATTTATCTATCATCTATCATCTATCTACCATCTGTTTGTCTATCTGTTTATCTGCCCATCTATTATCTATCTCTACCATCTATTATCTATGTATGTATCTATCTAAACACTATTATGTAATATTAATTAGGATAATACAGGTGAGGATACTGAGGGTTGTAAGTCTCCTGCCTCATAACTAGTTGTATAATTATAAATGTCAAATTTCCCATGCTATTTTAAGCATGGCCTCTTTACACATACATCACCTATTAAAACAAATGAGCTATGACAAACGAACAGGTGAGTTAATACATGGATACAGTTAATGTTATGGCATCTGCTTTGCTTGTATGTTAGGTGAAGTCAGGTTAGTGCGAACCTTACATGGGGGTTAATAAGGACACCTTTGTATCACGTCACACCGGTTACTCTTGTCCTTAGTAAGAAAATGTAGCCCCTACTTGGACCTCATTGCTTTTTTCTATTGTGCTTTATTGAAAACTAAGGAACATACAGCGAAACTGAATGAGAGTGTCTGGTTTAGTGAGTGTGACAACTGGCTACATCAAGGTAAGCATCCCTTTAGTAGCGGTCCGAGTCACCAGATCCCCCTAAAGTGTCCTTGCCTGATCTCTTTCGCTGATGCCATTCCCTGACCCCAACAGTCACTAGTCTATACTCTACAGCTTTTGTTTCACTAAACCCTTCAGTTTCATTTCTGCCTCAGGACCTTGCACATGCTTCATCCTCTGTCAAGAAGACCCCACTTTCCACTCTACATTTACTTTCTTAGACAACATCTATTCACATTCAAACCAACGTCAGACAAAACGCTACCCAGAACAGCCTTGGTTTTCTCTCCCTGCTCTGTCCAAGTCAACAAGTTCCTGGAGCATCTGGCTTATAGCCACCATTTCTCCCTCATCATGGTGCCTAGTCCAATGTGTTTCTTATGGAGAAACATGTATAATTAATAATGATTTATCTTGACTGCCTAATAAGATCTGGAATCAACTAAGAGACTAAGGGTTTTCTTGATTAGGTTAATTGAAGAGGCTAAATGTGGTGGCCTTCCAGTGGTGGCTTGGATATAGGGAGGTGTAAAAGGAAGCTCATACTTTCTGTACTGGCTGGCTTTGTGTGTCAACTTGACACAAGCTGGAGTTATCACAGAGAAAGGAGCCTCCCTTGAAGAAATGCCTCCATGAGATCCAGCTGTAAGGCATTTTCTCAATTAGTGATCAAGGGTGGGAGGGCCCATTGTGGGTGGTGCCATCCCTGGGCTGGTAGTCTTGGGTTCTATAAGAAAGCCAGCTGAGCAAGCCAGTAAGGAACATCTCTCCATGGCCTCTTCATCAGCTCCTGCTTCCTGCTCTGCTTGAGTTCCAGTCCTGACTTCCTTTGGTGATGAATAGCAATGTGGAAGTGTAAGTTGAATAAACCCTTTCCTCCCCAACTTGCTTCTTGGTCACGATGATTGTGCAGGAACAAATTCTGATTAAGACACTTTCTGTCTGCTGGTGAGTTCAATGACCCTGCTGCTGCCCCATCACTACTGCTGTTGTTGATGCTGCTGTCCTTCCCTGACATCACACCCAGTCTCCTCTGCTTTCCAGTGTGGACTGAAGACTAGAGGCTCTTTATGAACTCTTGCCTGATTGGAACTGCTGAGGTATCCTCGGGCCTCATGGGCTGAGCAGTCACTGGCTGTGCATCTCTCCTGAGTCAGCCAGCCATTGTCAATCTAACAGATTCTCTTTTAATATATATTCCGATACATATCCAATCTATCGGGGTTTTTTTTTTTCCTCTACAGCTGGGGATCTCAACCTTCCTAATGCAGTGACCCTTTAATACAGTTTCTCATGTTGTGGGGACCCCCAAACATAAAATTTTGTCACCCCACGTCATAACTTTTAATTTTGCTAGTTATGAATTGTGATGTAAATATTTCCGGAGATGGAGGGTTGTGACGCATGGATTGATAACTACCACTCTCCAGAACTCTAGTACGATTCCCCTTCCCCCCTATCAAAGTCTTATAGTCCGTGACTGCAAGGAGACTGTCTTGATCACCACTATATTTTTATTTACTCAACTATCATCCTTCAAGTTATTCATACATTAGCTTCATCCCTGGAGCATATTTGCTGAGCTTCCCATATTTTTAAATGAATAATTAAGTGAAGAGTTCTGTCCGTATGAAAATTCTGTCATGCCTTCCTAGTGCCCAAGACAGCTCTGCTTTCTGAAAAGGTGCATCTCACAGTCTAGTCGATGGGTACAGGATCATCTGAGATTTTTAGTCAACTTAGCCTAAAAGGAAATGTATACTATGGGCTAGCTCATATGCTAAAAATGAGTAGCCACTTGGTAAATAGGCAGGTAATGGTTACAGCAGAGTGGTAAGGGGGGTGACAAAAACTGGAGCTGTCCTTGACTTTGACTGCCTAAGGCATGACCCTGGCTGCTCCTTTAGACTGGGAATCATCTGAACATGGCAGTAGGCTGGGTGAAGGAAAGGGTATAGGAAGTTGTGGTTTGACCCCTGGACGTACTACAGCCACTCAGCCTGGGCATGATGCTGATGGAAGTGACAGAGACAGAGTGGAAGTGAAACTGTCCTCCCAAACATCGCATCTTGTACAGTTTAGTGTCCTCCACGCTCATGAAGGGAACACTATGACTTCAATACTTGTGCCACAGATTAGACTACCACAGAGAACCCAAGGTGACTGGTGATGTTGAGGTAAGGAGCAAATGGCTACAGAAACTAGGCTTGCCATCTCCTCTGCCCATAGGCTCCTGAGGAAAGCTCCTCTCTTCCTTTGCCTATGGTCAGAAAAATCAGGATCATTACAGTCTTCACTGTAATTACTGTGTTCAGGGAGCTTTGATGAATCACAAAAGCCAGATTCAAATGTAAACCTGGATGTGGCGGAATGATGAATGCAGATAAAATTATGCTCAGAACAATAAGTCAGCTCAGGGTGACCCGAGCATTTTAACTTGTGTAAAGGGTTTGGTCCGGGAAGATAATTGAGTCATTTAAAACAGACAGTTGAGCCAGGGAGTTAATTTGGCCACACATCTGTGAAGTTAGCTATCGCTTATGCCTCTGAATGGTAGCTAAGAATCTGGTATAGCTTCCTGCCCACATCATTTCCTTTTCCTTAACACACTGATGGTATTTCCCTCTCTTCTCTCTGTATAGGTTCTGGCTCGGAATGATCAACCTGTCAGCATATTACAACTGGGAGCCAGCGATACATTGTTTCCGGTGCTAGTAGCAGCGTTTCTCAGAGTCGCTTTCAAGTTTGTTGCTTTAAATACCATGCATACCTTGGCCAGGCCCAGACATATATACTTAGCCCGACCTTCCCTCCCAAATACATAACTTGAACCTGGGGTGGCCTTACTGGAATCTCAACTGGAGTGTTTCGACGGATTAGAAGTTTATCTTACAAAATCCACAGATTGAAATTCTGATATCAGCATGGTGGAACTGGAAATGGAGTGTTGGCAGATAACTAGATAACAATACTGGACCCCTCATCGATGACATTAGTGTCCTTATAACAAATGCCTAGAGACTGTCTCCCTGAGGACTAGCTTCCATGGTACCTGAAAACTCCATGTAAGCTTCCTCAGGAGGGAGGCAATCTGTGCTTCTACCCACTGCGATGCCTGGGAACCACGACAACAACCATACTGGCACAGTAGTGGCACAGATACCTTGGCAGTAACCAACTGCCCTCCAATTAGACTTAGGACTCATTGAACAAGAGGAAAAGCAGCCCGATTCAGGAAACCTTGGCTAACTTCGTATTGTTGATGACGTCATGGTTCCTGGAGGAGAGCCTACAACCACCAATCTACCAAACCAGCATAATCCCTAGCAATAATCTAAACCTTTGCTCTTATTCCCACAGGTAAGCCTAGTATTTCCCCTCATCAAGGCAATGTCTCTAAGCAACAAATGGAAACCAATCACAGAAAGTTACAACCAATCAAAATATAGAATTGTGGAGCCCAGTCCCAGTGGACGCATCTACAAACAGTCTGGAACCTACAGCTTACAGGGCATTATGGAAGAGGGGGAGGAAAGACTGCAAGAACCAGAGGGCTTGGCTCTGAGAATGTATCTCCGTAACACGAGAAGCTATACCTAGAAGGTGTTACCAATACAACTGTCCAAATGGAAGCCGAACAAGGAGGAGATAAATGAACACGCCAAACTGCATGGGGGAAAGTCCACAAGGCCCTAAAGCTGGGAATGGGAGAGGTTGTCTGTGGGGTGAAAGGCTTTGGCTTGCTGAGACTTGGCTAACCCTGCCCTTGTGGTCAGGAAGAGTGTTGGTTCCCATGAGAACTGTTTGCCAATTTCCTGACCCCTGCAGGATGTTTTGCTCAAGTGGGCTAAGAATCATGAGACCAAGACGTTCCCTTAGATAGCATTGCTGGCTTCCTGTTGTTTTGCTTAACCTTGTGTAAATGACTATATAAGAGCTCTGGAAATACACAGCTTTGGCATTTGGCTTCCAAATGACCCGAGTGTCTTTTCAATCTGCAGGCCCTCGTCCAGACTAGTTCATCTCCTATGCAGGCGTAGGTGACAGTGGTCCTCTCCAGGTAAAAGTACAAATACTGGCTGTCCAGTGTCAAACATCAATACATACATACATACAAGTAACATTAAAACATGGAAAGCATACATGCAAGCAACATCATATAGACTCAATACATTATATTTAAGAATATATGGATATATAAGTGAATTATGCATGTAGTAATAATTGTTGGGAAAAGGACCATGGATTTTGAGGAGGGCAGAGAGCGGAGGGTCTGGAAAAGAGGCAAGGGAAGGGGAAACCTCAAAAATAAACAAGAGGGGGAAGAAAGGATTGAAGGAGTCACAGGGGTTAAGAGCACCACAAGAAAGCCTACAGAATCAGCCAACCTAGGTCCACAAAGACTAAAGCAACCACCAGAGAGCCCTCATGGGACACATCTAGGCCCTCTACTCATATGTAGCAAATGTGCAACTCTGTCTTCACGTGGGACCCTAACAGCTGAGGCAGGGGCTGTCCTTGACTCTGTTGCCTGCCATTGGCTTCCTTTGCCCTAACTGCCTTGCCTGGACTCAACAGGAGAAGATGCTCCTGGTCCTACTGCAGCTTGATACATAAAGGCAGGTTGATATCTCTGAGGAGAAAGGGAGAGGAAGGGACTGGGAGGAGAGGAAGGAGGGGAAGCTGGGATTGGGGTGTAAAGTCATAAATTAATAGATTGGAAATAAATAAACAGAAAAGCAAACCCACCCAGGAAGCTCTTTCACCCTCTTCCTGCCATCTGAGGATACCAAGAGGGTGGTGATCTTTAACCCAGGGGGGACTCTTCATCGAACCCGACAACATGCTAGAGCCCTGATTCTAGAGGCCACGATGAAGGCCTATTCATGCCTCCACCCTAAGAACGCAGACTATGCATTTTGTAGTACTATCCTGATCAACGAAACAGACTTCAGATGATCAGTCTCAGCTGATGTCAAAAATCGCCTTTAATCCCAGCACTTGGGAGGCAGAGGCAGGCAGATTTCTGAGTTTGAGGCCAGCCTGGTCTACAGAGTGAGTTCCAGGACAGCCAGGGCTACACAGAGAAACCCTGTCTCGAAAAAAAAAAAACAGGAAAAAAAACCAAACAAACAAAAAAAGATTTCTCTAATCTCTAGACTTTTCCATCTCAGCAATGACTGCTTGATCTTTCTAATCTCTCTCTCTGTGTCTCTCTGTATTTCTCTCTGTGTCTCTCTGTGTCTCTGTCTCTCTGTCTCTGTCTGTCTCTCTGTCTGTCTCTGTCTCTCTGTCTCTCTGTCTCTCTCTCTCTTTCTCTCTTTCTCTCTCTCTCTGCATTTGGTCTGTCATCAAATTCTGGCTTATTTATCTGCAGAGCCTATGTCAAATCTGAATCTTTTACACCATGCCACTGTTCTGAGCACCAGCCTTTAGTCCCTGCTTCCTGACTAAAATTCTTGCTTCTGACCTTACCCAACTGAGATCGAGTTTCAACACAACATGTAGATTAAGTCAATGAAAACATCAGCCTGTTCTACCTCTCTTCTGCTAGAAACTCTCTGATGGTTTCCTGTCACCGAATGTGATGCCTAACCGTGAGTGACACTCTCACAGGGAATATGCCAGTCCTGTTCTTCATTCCTTGACCTCCCTTTTTTCCCCCCCACAGGATTTCCAATTTCCTGTTCCTAGACTACTTTCTCCCAGAAATCTCCAAGGGCTTGCACCCTTACCTTTGGAGACCAAAAATATGGAATTGTAATTTTAAATAGGAAGCCAAATGAAAATGGGCTAGGGAAGATGGGAACGGCTGGTTTCTACTGAGGGGCTACTTACTCTGTGCTGAGACAGAGCAATGCCAAGGCCCTGTGTGAGTCTGGATGGGGCTTGGCTTCCTAGGTGGGACAGTAGGAGGGCAGAGGAGGTTTGGTGGGGTCCAGATCTTGCAACACCTTGAAGTACTTTAGTTCTGAGTGAGATAGGAAGCCACTGAGGAGAGCTGAGGAAGCCTCATGGTTGAGTCATGTTTTAGGAAGATCTCTTTGGCTTCCATGTGTAGAATAAAGAGTAGACTGTAGAAAAGACAAATGATGCAACCCAATGAAGAAGCTATGATAACTTGATTTTCAGTCTAACATTAGAGATGGTAAAAGGGGTCACTTGGGTTCAGCCCACAAGATTCTGTAAGGTATTAGCTGTAGATGTGCAACAGTGGATTTGTGAGGCTCATTGCATACCAGCCTGTGACCATCACATCACCCCAGACACTTGAAAAACCCTATCATCATCTACTTGTTTCTCCTTAGCTTGTATCATCACACCACCCAGACGTCTGCACCTTCACACCACCCAGACGTCTGCCCCTTCACACCACCCAGACGTCTGCACCTTCACGCCACCCAGACGTCTGCCCCTTCACGCCACCCAGACGTCTGCACCTTCACGCCACCCAGACGTCTACCCCTTCACGCCACCCAGACGTCTGCCCCTTCACGCCACCCAGACGT
>JADRCH010000035.1:5272481-5283801 GCA_019843965.1 Rhynchomys soricoides | reverse complement strand
TTCACGCCACCCAGACGTCTGCCCCTTCACGCCACCCAGACGTCTGCACCTTCACACACCCAGACGTCTGCCCCTTCACGCCACCCAGACGTCTGCCCCTTCATGCCACCCAGACGTCTGCCCCTTCACGCCACCCAGACCTCTGTGATACCCTCTCATTATCTACTTGTGTCTCATCATACCTTTTACCAACCCAGTCTCCGCTTCATTTGGATCTTTCCAAGACATAAACCCCACAGATCACTGCTTCCTTTAGGAAAAGATGATAAAGTTTCATTGTCTATGCAATTGAATCCCCTCACTCTTGGGCCCCTTCTTGAACCTGAACCCCTCTGCTTGTTCTCTACGCTCTAGGCATCTTGGCTTTTGTCTGCCATGTTGTGCACCTGTTTCTCTCTCCTCCAATGTCCTTGTCTGTCTCCCTCACCGAGCTGGTTCTTACTTATGCTTCATAGCATCACTGCTACTCTTGAAGGAAACCTTCTCCAGTTCTTCCAGGTGACTCTTCCCCTCTCTAACGACCAGGCTTTGCCCCTCGGCAGGAGCATTCAGAGCTGCAGAGCAGCCCAACGCGCCCCTTTTGCTACTTTGTTGCAGCATTCTGCCAGTTGCTTTGGTGCCCCCCCCCAAGGGACCTCGCAATCATTTATGTTTTTCAAGAGCCTTCCTAAGTTAATCCTCACAGCTGTTCTGTGAGACAGGAAGTGACTAACCTCAGGGATGCTGACAAAACAAAGAGGTCAAAAGAAGAAACAGAGACTGCTCTGCTTCTGAGTAAGGAATGAAAATCATTCACTCAAGACACTAAAGCATTTCTTTATGCACTTTTCAAAATAGTCCCACAGGTAACCACTGGGCACTGGAAGTGTGGGTATTTATAACTGATGTCAGCTATAAGTTTAAGTATATACAATTAGGTAAAATATATACACTTAGAAGTTGAAGTGTGGAATATGGAAATTACATACTGAAATGAGAATCTCGTGGGTATATTGGTCAGATAAGATCACTATTCACAATGGGGAGAATAACAGATTTAATTCTTACTCTCTGTGACTGTTTTACCTTCTTTGGAAGAAGAATCTTCACAGAGGTGATGAAAGTCAAGATCTTAAGATGGGGAGATCAGTCTGGATGACTTGACTTGAACCTGGGAAGATATGGACAAAGAATGGAGTGTCATGGCACAAGCCAAGAAAACCCAGCTGCCTCCACCAGAAACTGAAAAGGGTAGGGGACATTTCTCCCAGGGCTGCTGTAAAGAACAGCACCAGAGACATAGTGGGTATGGCCCAGTGGTACTGATATTGGACTTGGAGCTTCCAGACGTCATGGAGAATAAATGCATCATGTTTGATCACCAAGCTTGTAGTGATTTATTATTAAAACTATGTTATTGAAATGAACTCTGCCTGTTACATTTACTTCTTAAAAAGTGACTCCTAGTTCCTTTAGAATGATCCGTGTGGCTCACAGTATATTTCTCTTGGACAGCGCTGCCGCTGGCCCCATGAAGGATAATTATAAAGATGGCAATGACCAGATGTTCTCTGAATCTGTAATGGACAGAGTAAAAGCTAATGGGTCTAGCATGTAAAGAGAGCTCCAGTAGGCCACAAAGGATAAACTAGGTTACTGGCTATTAAATATCAGAACCGGCAAACAAAGGTCCAGAATGTGCCTGCCCAGCGATCTTAGACAATGAGATTGGCAGCTGTATGTCGGCCATCCTTGTAGCAGAGCCATCTGGAAGTTCAGAATGGGGTCAGAAGGCTGCTTCTAACCCTATTTCTACCTCGAATTGTATTAAATAATGGAAGCTGTACACTAAGGCATTTTCAATGATTCTATTTCAGTGTTAGTGTTTTTACTTCTCACTTGATGTTGATGCTTGTCAGTTGTAAGAAGTAGATCACAGATAATGAGCAAACCAAAGCTTCTGAGAGACAAAGACAGAGGGACAGAACTGAAGTAAGACAGAGACTGGCCATGGCATGACCCCTGCAGGAATGGCTTGATCTCCCTGAGCATGGTGGGTACAAAAATGTCTACCTAGAGTACTGTTTTAAAGATTGAAAGTAACACGTGTAAGTGTATTACACGTAATTGGAAAAATAACAAAAGGCCCATTTTCAAATTATCTTACTGGGGCTTTTTACATTGATATCTCTTAAAAAGAATGATTTCAAACCAAACTTTCCCAAGATGATGTCATTGTATATAATGTGGTCAGAGAAGGTAAAAGTCTGACCCATAAAATATGAGGATTCTGCACATTCCTAGATTTTTCATAGACTTCAGCTAGGCTTGGCAGGGAGTTCAGAGGGTGGGAACTGCCTGAGTCATCTGTGGATTTGGATTTTGTCTGTGGTCATTCACGTCCTGTAGGAACGGTGGTTCAATTCTGTTTGGAAGGAGGTAGTAACTAATGTTTATTAGAAACAACCAAGAAGGCACTTTTGTAAAGTACTTTCAATGAACAGACTAACCCATTTCATCTTTACAACACATAGTACACATTATTATTTTCATTTAGCAGAAGAAATCAAGAAAATGGGCTTTGCTTAATGTACCCAAGTTATTCAGGACTGTTAGGGGAGTTAGGACTCAGACCATCTGCTTTACTACCCAGATCTTATAGTCACTAAGCCATATACACTGCTTTTCCCAGACAGACCAAGGCATTGCAAGCGTTTCCTGCTGATAGCCTCTGCATATCTACCCATCAACAGTACATTAGACACTGCCGTGTAGCCATTTCCTCCCAACTGAAACATTCTGCCTATAGGAAGGCTCCTTGAGATTCAGGAAGTAAACAGAACTTCTAAGGTTCAGGAAGCAAATACAACTTTACGAAGTTCAGGAAGAAACTGAAACTTACAAGATTCACAAGGACAACACCTCCCACCTGACACCCATCCCTACACAAGCAGTAAAAAGTACTGAGTAGAAGAGACTCCCCAACCAGTCAAGCTGTTTGTAAGTTGTGCAGAGAGATCCAGGGATACAGATTTTTACCAGTTTTCACCCATGCTGGGGTGTTAGGTGGTGGTGGGGATACAGCTGTCTGAGTCACCCACACTCTTGCAAGTAACCCCAATAGACTCACTGGTTCACTAAGCTAGGCTTGGGTGGAATTGTTTCTTCAGTCTGTTGTTGGTGACTATCTGGTGTGACCAGATGCTCTGTACATTTCCCCCAGGAAATGCTCTGTACATTTCATACAATTCAAGAATTCACTGGGAGCCTACTATTTCCAATGTATTGAACAAGACTTTAAAAGGGAATATGGCAAATGAGGTAGCATCTGTCTTCAAGGAGTTCCCAGTGTAACCAGGAGGACGGCTGTGTGTGCAAGAAACTACAATGCGGGGAAAGGCAATCCAACCATGACAAGCGGGGCAAGAGCCTCTTCCATGGCTCCCAAGGGCTAGGCAGTCACATTTACTGCAAGGACCATGTTCAAACATAATAATCTGTCCAATTCTTAGTCTTTCTATGGGCTGCGACAATGGGGCTGTCTTATTTACCTCTATATCTTAGGCAAGTATCCTGGAATCTCACAGATTTTCAATACGTGTTCATAAAACGCCCGAGTAAGTGGAAAAACGGGAAAAGAAGACCTAATATGATCTGAAGAATCCATTCAAACATTGCCTTGTGAACTAGCCCTTGGGAGATCAAGGGGATTCTGACAGAAGAAAAATCTTGAAGCCAAGCAGAAGGGACAGGTAGAAAAGCTAGCAGCTAGCTATAAGGTACTCGCGGACTCTTTGTGGTCCGTGTTGTGCGCATGTGAGGTGCTAACTGAGCACAGAACTGACGCAGCTCTCCAAACTCAGGGAAGTGTTGATGCAACTCAGTGTGAAGAAAAGGTTTGTGGATGCCTCTCGGTTGATGGCGATGTGAGCCACAGCAGCCTCGTGTTTCCACATGCATGGAAGTGCTCTGTCACCTTCTCACCATCATGACCTGTGATCCTCTGACCTGTTGGCTGTGACATTGTTTCAGTATGTGATTCCTTTGTTTCAGTAAGCTGATTCAGTCAAATATTTTGTCACAGCCATGAGAACTGTAACAAATGTGTAGGGTTCATACGGCTCCTCCTTTGTTTTGTTCGTTTTTGCTTTTGTCTTTGTAAGTACGAAGGTTTCTTCATATCTTCTTCTCATTCATCTCGACCAAGAAACCTGCACTTTCCTACACTATAGCAAGAAGGAAAGTGCACTTTCCTACACTATAGCAAGAAGGAAAGGCATTCTGAGATCAAATCTTGATTTTTTTATCTACATCAGCCTCCATATCAAAAGTCCTAAGTCTGAGAGCTTTATAAAGTTCACTCCAGTAAGTAAAAAGAGAAGTGGATGGATGCTTGAATGGTGCTGCACGATCAGCACAGAGTCACTGAGCGTGCATTCCATATTCAGTATAATACAGATGTTGGTTCCCGCCTGCAGTACCAGACAGCCGTTCATTTCTTACATCCAGACGCTAAAGCTCAGGTAGGTAAGTGACTTCCTACACAGTGGGTGGGCCAAGAGGCAAAGTAAGCAACTCCCTTTGAGTCCAGGGCTTCACCATTTTCTCCAGCATGTGGTCCTAACACAAGCTGTGTATATTCATCACATTTACACACTTACCTTGTCCATGCACATTTATCATATTTACACACTTACCTTGTCCATGTACATTCATCAATTTACACACTCACCTTGTGCATGCACATTCATCACATTTACACACTTACTGTGTCCATGTACATTCGTCACATTTAAACACTCACCTTGTGCACGTACATTGGTCACATTTACACACTTACCTTGTCCATGTACATTCATCACATTTAAACACTCACCTTGTGCACGTACATTGGTCACATTTACACACTTACCTTGTCCATGTACATTCGTCACATTTAAACACTCACCTTGTGCACGTACATTGGTCACATTTATACACTCACCTTGTGCACATACATTTGTCACATTTACACACTCACCTTGTCCATGTACATTCATCACATTTACACACTCACCTTGTCCATGTATATTCATCACATTTACACACTTGTCTTCCTTTTCTTTTCTTTTTTTTTTTACACTTAAAGTCTTCACTGATTCATAAAGGACCAAAAATGCTTGAACCTGAGGCGGAATCAGGGAGGCAGCCCCCTCCCCCTTCAGCAAACAGGAGGCTGTCGCTCCTTGGAAGTCATCTTCCTATATGCTCAAGTGCCTCCAGAGAATTCCAAAGCTGAGCATGAATATGTAGACACACAAGCAACGACGAGGGCAGATGTTGCGCAGATCTCTGCTGGGCCATTTGACTCCATGGCAGCTCATATACAGCACCTTTTGTGGCTGTCAGGAAGGTTTTTGTGCCTGCTTATCAGGTTTCTTCTTCTCTCCTGCCAGGCCCCACATTTACATCTTGCTCTCTGTCCCTCTGATAAGAATATACTTTCAATTTTCCTTTTTTAAAATACAGGTTAACTCAAGCCTGTCTGAAGGAGGATGAATACAATTGTCAGAAAAACTCATTGGTTCCAAACTGTTGTGACAGGTGATCTGTCACAACACCCCCACCCCCTGTCACTGCCATTATCTTCCTCACCATGCTTCCCCCGAAGCCAGTACATGGTGGGAAAACAGGTGGAAAGTCTGTTTTGAACATCACTGGCAACCAGCATGCTTTCTTTGGTCATCTGAAGTCCAGCGCTAGGGAGGTGTCAGTGTGTGGTGTGCTAAGCCCTTTCTCTCCTTACATAGATGGAACTGGTGACTACCAGGGAGGGGTCTCACACTGTTTTCTTCAGCAGCAATGATGAAATCATCCATCTTAAGTATGCATTTTTGATCCATCTCGATCTATCCTTTTGATCCTGAAGTATTTATTGTGTGCTGACTGGGCTAGGGGTACTGTGTTAAAAAACAAGGAGGGAGAACCAATCAAGCAGAGTTGCAGCAAATGGGACAGCATTCTACCGAGGGACACATCTTCTGTGAGTCAATGGAAAAGTATGAGTGGGAAGGGGGGGGCTCTGCTAGAACTGTGTCCAGTGAAGACTCCCCGAAGAGCGAGATACACTGTGGGCTAAAGCCTAGAGGGGAGTAAATCAGCGCTGAGGAGAGGGGAGGGGACATCTGGAAGAACACACAGTGGGGCTCAATGGTGGAAATGGGGCACTGAGAGAAGCTCAAGAGGACCTAGGAGGGCTAGAGCAGGGAGTAAGTGGACAGTGGGGAGCACAGTAGGTTTCTTTACTGAGGGTGGAACCTGCAAGACACTTGGGACTGTGTTTGTATGGCTTTCTAAAGACAGTGGGATTAACTCAAGGGTTCACACCAAGCAGGTGATCCACTGCCTGTTGGTGCTCTTTGGGGGCACTGTGTCTAGGGAGTTTTCTGAGAGAAGTAGGTAACTGTTGATATGCTTTTGAACGTTAATAAACCAGACCTAACCCTGGCTGTTCTCTGCTTCCTGATTGGCTAGCGTGTGGACAGTTCCTACCACTTGCTCCCATTTTCACAGAGAGACCTGTCACTGTGCCACAATGGACTGACTCATCACTAAATACTTCTGTCATGTAAATGGTTTCTGTCCGAGAGTTTAATCATAGCAATGCAAAACTGACTAATACCGAAAGCCAGTTAAGTGTCTTTGAGGCAGTGAGAGACTTGACCAACAGTGTTCTCAGGTTGCTGGGACTGGTTTGTTGGGGAAATTTGTAAGAGTTTTGACTTATGGGATAGAGAGACCCAAGAAAGCTATAAACAGAACACAAAGCACGGTTCTGTTGGGATTTAGAAGATCTGAAGTCAGACAGAAATGTGGGCAGTAATGTCTGTGTTCTTCAGGACCCAGAAGGGACAAAGACTCTTGAGAATCAGACTAGAGGACATTTGTGCTATGTTCTGAGAATTCTTGGTCTGAATTCTGCCCACATCATGAAACTTTGAGTGAGGATGAACTTAAAAGTAATAGATTCATTTATTTGGTGGGAGAGATTTGAAGACAACCTAGCATTTAGGCCATGCCATGGTTATTGCTGGCTTCTTCTTAACCAGATTTATAATGATGATTAGGAGCAAAAAAGTAGACAGAAAGGTGAAAAACAAGCAACGTGATCAGGAAAAAAGTGTATTTGACACAGACAGAAAAGGTCATTGTTTAAAAGGTGGATGTGGTTAAAAGGAGACTGTACAGTTTTCACTGCAACAATAAGGAGTGAATGGTCCTTGAGGACTAGACCCTACCCATTGAAGTACCCAGGCAAACACCCCCCGCTGAAAACCTTTCATTTAAAAAAGAGTCACAGGGGTATCCTTCCCAGATCGGTCTGCCTACTCAGGTGAGGTCCCAGATTATGCCACCCAAGTCCAGGAGAGCATGGCAACCTCTTGAGCTTGCAGCAGAACCTGACACGATATTTGTGGTGTTTGAAAGAGTTATGGGGTTACTGAGGCTTGGACGAAAGCCTTAGAGAGAAGCCTGTGAGACTACACAGTGTACAGCAGGTTAGACCCCTCAGGAACTGCGGGAGGCTGATCTGTGAATCTGAAAAGCTGAAGCAGCAATGGATATCTCAGGAGGTGATAGGAATTTAGGGGCAGCTACTTGAGGACGGCTGCAGGCACCACCAAGTGTGACTGGCCAAAGGAGAGGCCATGCATAGTGGAGATGGTGAGGTGGTGGGAGTAGGGGTGTCTATGTTTTTTGGGTCTTAGATGATACTACGGTGTAACCTGAACGTTAGACAGGAAGTTAAAAATGATACTGCGTGTCCCAAATACCAGACATGGCGCTATTGAATTTTACATCTGTAATCCTTGTTGGGTTTCAGTCTCACTTGTGGTTTTGTTGGTTAATTTGCTTATTCTTCACAGTGTCGGGGGTTCTGTGGCTGGTGTAGGGTTAGAACACATGTGAGTGGTCTTTTTAAGGGGCTGTGCATCTATCCATGTCTTCCTTAAAAGCATGCTTGCTGGTTTGGGGAATCAGTATTTCTAAACCCTCAAAAACATTAACTCCGAATATTAGCTCAGCCATTTAAGTCAGGTTTCCTTATCTAGATGGAATTAAACTGATTTTAGTTGATCTTGCTCACACTTCTGTAGCTACCTGGTGGGTTGCCACAGGTTTTAAGGCTGCCTCAGCTGGGATAGATAGATGGTTTCAGATTTTTATTCATGGTCTTTAATCCTCAAGCACACTAGCTTAAACTTATTCTTCATAGCAGATTCAAAAACATCAAGAAGAGAACCACACAAAGTATTTTGGGTCCTAGGTTAACTCCCCAGATGATGCCTCTGCTACCTCCTATTGGCCAGAGCAAATCAGGGGGTCAGCCTAGATTTAAGGGGTGAAGAAAGAAACTCCATCCCTCAAGAGAAGTGTATGCAAGCAACCATAGCTATATGCATAATTACATGTACATGGCAAACACTGACAATAAGCCTGGCAGCAGAGAAGGAAGCAAGCAGAATGGAGTGTGAGCGGCTACTGTCTCAGGGAAAGACTGGAAGATGATGCACAACTACAAAGGCAAAAGATGAGGCTGGCTTCTTGTTAAAATGTATAACTTGGCTGAGGCCAGAAGTAGACATTTATAGGTTGAAAGAAGAGACTCAGAGAAGGCTGGTGAATGTGACCCTTCTAGAATCACAGAGCACAGAATCACAGCGTGAAACGGTTCCCCACAGACTGCAGTGTGATCCAGCTTGGTAACAGTGCTGGATCACAGAAAAGAAAAGGCAAGATAGTATGCCTTGCTGTTCTAGGAAAGGCTGAAGTCTTTTCAAGAATTTCCTTTGAACAAAATTACTGAGTGACTGTCTGTGTCCAGTAATAAGCATCCCGGTTTTTATACCCTTTCTCACCTTTCCCTGTGAATATTTTGTAAGGTGGTTCATAATCTACCTGGTAGTGTTTATGCAGCCAGAATGAGCATGTGAAATATACATAGGCTGGCTGCCTGCAATCCCCCTATTCTGACATGAATTATCATTCAATACTTAGAGCATGTAACATTTGCTTAATGGACATCAGATTTGCATCTAAGCTAATGACCTGGGACCCTCAAATCCATAGTACTTACTGATTTTTCCTCTTATTTTATTTTCCTAAGGAAACTGTATGTCAAGGAGACTTGATCCTTGGAGGGGGCTGAGTCTGCCCTAATGCGATGATGGCTCTAAAGATGGCGACTGTATTATTGCAGGCAGTTTTAGAGCATGTTGTTCTCATGGAAACCTAAATGTGCACAGCAGTAGAAAACTGGACTAGTGGCACTTTAACATTTACACTGATGCTCCAGCTGACTTCTGAATACACCGAGTCACACACCATCAGAAACCCTCACCTGCCAACATATTTGTGTTTTTGCTGAGAAGAGATGTGGACGCCAGTCTTCCTCTCCCTTTCTCTCAGGTGTAGAAATAGAGATCGTTTACTCAGGAAGTGAGAACACCAGGGAGAATGGGAGGGCCGAGATCTGTATTCAAGCGAGCAGGACCACCAGGTTCATGAGCTTAGGTGGTTTGCACAGCACCTGCCTTCCCTCACTTGTATATTGCTGGCTTTTCTGACCCATGTTCTATTTGTCACCTGCGGCTTGGGTGGAGTAGGGTATACAGCCTTCTTTTGTTATCTGCTCTCTTTCATATGTTAATGTGATACGCTTCTCTCTGATCCCTGCTCTCGGCCATGCCCTGCCCAAAGTGATAATCACAAAAAACTTTTTTTATTGAAAAAAAAATACAATATGTTTTGATCATATTTTCCCTCTCTCAGTTCCTCCCAGATCTTCCTCCCTTTCCTCCCCACCCAGATTTACACAGTTTCTCTGTCCATGTCTCTCCCCTTTAAAAACAAAACCAAGAAGCACACATGCACTCTACAAAAATGGTGATCAAAACAATCAAGCAAAAGACCAATAAGACAAAAAAAAAAAAAAAAAAGCCAAAACTAAGAACAACAAAACAAAGTCCATAAAAATAACACTGAGATCATTTTATGTTGTCTAGCTATTCCTGGGCATGGGGCCTGCCCTAGACTTTGGTTGATACCCAGTGACACTGCACTGGAGAAAATGGATTGTCCTCTGGCCAGTGATATCAACTGTACATAGACTCTTGGATCCAGGTAGGACCCTCTTAGTGCTGAACACTATCTACTTCAAACTTACCTCTGCAGGCCTTGAATGTGTGGCCATAGCGTCTGTGAATTCATATGCACATCAATTCTATTGGAATATTATTCAGCTATTAAGAAACGTTAAATTATTAAGTGCACAGGTAAGTGGATGGAACTAGGAAAAAAATCATCCAGAGATGACCTGGATAACCCCAAACAAATACTGCAGGTTGTTTCTTGTATGTGGCTGTTAGCTTTTAAGCTTTCTATGTGTGCTACAATCCAACTAGCCACAGAGGTTAGGTAGCTAGTGAAGAACTAGGGGTTGGAGAGGCTTTCCCGAAGGAGGGGAAGGGGTTATAGAACACATTGCTATGGAGAGATGGACGACTACAATCGGGGTTTAGATAGAGAAGGGGATGAGAAAGAAGGGTAAAGGAGGGAGGGACAACTAACAAAAAGGTCACTTGAAAACCAAATGGAAATCTACCACTGTAGAAACTTGCCTATGTATATGTGCGCGTGCGTGTGTGTGTGTGTGTGTGTGTGTGTGTGTGTGTGTGAGAGAGAGAGAGAGAGAGAGAGAGAGAGAGAGAGAGAGAGAGAGGAGTCTAAACAGAGTAACCAGATAATAAGGGAGACAATGCTTCCCCCCTCACCCCTCATCTCCTACAGTCAAAGTAAAACCTCCATTGCCAGGAACAGGCTATGTCTAATTGAGTTGTTGGCCAACAGGGTCAAACAGCCCAGACTATTGCCCAGGCTATTGGTTTCACTCCACAAGTTGATGGTAAAGCCCTATTGCTGAAGATAAGACTTATTTATGACTTCTAACATGGAGAGGTCGAGCTGGGGCGGAACTAGAAGCTTCACTCTTCCTGACTAGCATTCATGGTTCTTGAAGATGCTCTCCACACTACTGGAGGAGAGAGGTAATCATCACTGTCACCCAGCTATGAATTCCGCAACCCGTCACAGTGACTTGTCTACATGCTATGCTGGTATAATAGCAGCACAAATGTTATGGGACCAGCTGATAAACCAGACTGCCTACCTCCTGGGCTTGAAAGTCTTATAATAAAACCAAGCTAGATTCATTCCTGTTTACACTTAAAGCTATTTCTCAAGGATTGAGCTACCCCTACCTATCATCGTAACTACAAATCGTGCTGTACTACTCAAGGAT
>JADRCH010000035.1:5241766-5272471 GCA_019843965.1 Rhynchomys soricoides | reverse complement strand
CTGTACTACTCAAGGATTGAGCTATCCCTACCTATCATCGTAACTATAAATCGTCCTGTACTACTCAAGGATTGAGCCATCCCTACCTATCATTGTAACTACAAATTGTCCTGTACTACCTGTTCCAGAAAAAGACAAATAAGTCCTTGTTTCCAAAGTTGTTATAACCATTCTGCTGTGACCACCTTACAACCACATGTTTGCTTCAGGAAGTTGTTATGACCAACTTGTAAGGCTTATGTTCTGCTTCTGTAACCCCACCTATTTGCTTGCCAAATCCCCCCATTTGAAAATCCCCTGCTCTTGAGCTACAAAACCCTTGTCTTACCCATGCCCAATGCTGATCTTGTGAACCCCACATTTAAGAAGAGATAGCCATGTTCACAAATAAAAAAGGCTTATTTTAATTAATTGGGCCATGATGATTGGGCCAGTGGTCTCTCTCCTTGCACCTGTAGGGTTAACAGTAACCATATGCTTTTTTGATGGGTTTCAAGGTCCACTCTATGACACAAAACCCATGTCTATTACTGCTAAAGTATGAACCTAAAACTGGATAGGACATGGACATAGGGGACAAGCTAATACTACTGTTTTGCTAAAAGAATATAGCATAAAATGACTCTTAAAGCTACTTCTTGCTACTGATAGGAATTGTCCGTTCACAATGGACAACGGGCAGAGAGTGAGAGACTTCAGAGCACTCAGTCCTAAGTGGGCTGATTGTATCGACCCCTCCCCTAAAGTCTTACAGATCACAGACAGAGCAGACAGAACGATTTCGAGAGCCAGAGGTGGGAGATACCCAATAACCTTCTGAGGGAACAGAAAGGTGATGATCAGTCTTGCACACTGAAAGGAGAGCATGTAGTCCCAGCTCAGAGAGACTTCAAGGCTCTCTCCCCGCTTTATCTACTGGATAAAGAGGAAGCTTTGGTTTTCCATCAGTCAAAATTGTCTGGAGTCCCTGCATCACAGAAAGCTAAGTTTGAAATTTCTATATACCCCAGAAGGCCAGGTAGTCTTCGTGTGACTCTAATACAGCCTTTTCAGGGTCCAAGAAATATCAGGTATATACCCAAAATAAATAATGCACAAAACATTTCTTCCTTATTACCAGATACTATTTATCTCTGAATACTCATTTGAAGACTCAGCGGTCATGAATACGCTGAAGAACACCAGCCTGTCAATCTTCTGGTTTCATTACCTACGATCCAACACAACATACTGAACACATACACTAAGCAAATATATGAAGCAAAATAACCAAAATGTTTGGTTCTGGTTGAGTTTAAGTCCTTAAACTTAAGAATGAAACATAATCATGTTTTTAAAATAAATTATTTTAGAGAAGAAGGCTACAAATTTTCATTATTAGATTCTGTGTTTAACGTGACTCTAGACAACGATATTTAACCTTACTGTTTCCCAAACTTTATACAAATAACAATAAAAATGAATTAAGTACTGAGTTGAAAAATAAGAACAGAAAATAACAGTTTGAAACAAGGTAAAGTAATATGTAAGTAGAAATAGAATTATTTAACTTAATTCTTTTGCACAGCTCTCTCTTTTAATCTTAGCTTAACTACAGATCAAAAGTAGAAAATGATTGTAATTATATTTTTTACTAGGAACCAAATAGTCCATCATATTGACCACAAAGAAAACAATCAAAAAGAGATTTGGAATTTTGCAATTATAGAAATCAGACCACTAAAAACAATTATAAAGTTTTTTTTAGAAAAATCTAAATCTACTATGTTAATTATTTTTAATGGAGACATTGAGTAGATACAGGCTAAGTTCGAACTGGGGCTCAAACTTTGCTATTAGAAACAATAGGTAATGCATGGGGATTTGCTTACGTGGCTAAAAACCAAGGGCAATGTTTGTGGCAGAAGCAGGCTTGGGAATAATAGAAACTATATTAAAATTGAGCGGCTGTCTTCTAACATCGAGCTATGGATGTATACCCAGGCCTGCGGCAGATGATGGGCCAGGTTGCCCACAGTGTCTTCTTTTAAGTGCACAGCTGTGTGATCCTCACGTAATGTCTGCCACTAATCTCGCATCTTGGTAACTCAGGGTGGCTCAGACCCAGGCAACTCTCTTTATTCTTCCGTTTGCTTTATTCACTATCATTCAGTATGCAGGTCCTATTTATCATGTCCCCAAATCATGTCCCCAAATTACAAACCAATGACAGGCGCTTCATTACATACCAACGACAGGCGCTTCATTTCTACTCAGACTGCTTTGAGCTCTTATCAGCGTTACAAACATTCCTTCTAGCGAGATGTCTTTCTTAAACTCTTCCTGTAACATATTCTCCACGTAGAAGATTGTCCTTCCAAAGCACAAAGGGATGGGGGTATAGCTCAGTTGTTGAAGTTTTGCCTTGTCTGCATGAGGCCTTGGGTTTGATCCTAGCATTTCATAAATGTGCTGTGGCACCAACCTCCCCATGATTCCAGCACTAGGAGGCAGAAGCAGGAGGATCACAAGTTCAATGTTCTCCGTGGTTAAGTAGCATGTTTGGGGCTAGCCTGCGCTGTAGTCAGTTGTCACCACGGAGCAAACCTTCCTCATCACCTTTGGGGCTAGCCTGTGCTGTAGTCAGTTGTCACCGTGGAGCATACCCTTCTCATTACCTTTGGGGCTAGCCTGCACTGTAGTCAGTTGCTACCATGGAGCACACCCTCCTCATCACCTTTGGGGCTAGCCTGTGCTGTAGTCAGTTGTCACCGTGGAGCACACCCTCCTCATCACCTCCCTCACTTTGTCTTACTTTGGTTCTACGTCTCTGTCTCCTGGCTTGTGTCTCTTTCCTTTCTCTAGAACATTCTCCACACAGTCTTCATGGTTTTCTTGATCATTCTCACTCTTTATCTATCTAGCCTCCTTGTTTTCAGCTCCGATCCACCTCTTATGATGTCCCCACCGTCCATTTACAACAATCTCATCCACCTGCTCTCCTTACTCATTACCTTGTTTATTTCCTGACCAAGGGACTTGCTATACATTTGGGTTAATTATTTACATATCTATTTTTATTACAAATATCATTACATATTTACACATAAATACATATACTTATGTATATATGCAGCTGCTTTTCTGTCACTTGAGTGTAAACTCTGAGGAAACAGTGATCTTACCTACATTGATTATTTCTAGATTAAGTAAAAGATCTGGCTTATAATAAGTACAATAAATAAATGTACAACTAGGCATGGTGATGCATGCTTTTAATCCCAGCTCTCAGAGGCGGGTGGATCTCTGTTCAGTAGTATAGTGAGTTACAGACCAGCAAATATTACATAGTGAGACCCGTAGTAGGATTCAATAAGCAGCCGGGCAGTGGTGGCGCAGGCCTTTAATCCCAGCACTTGGGAGGCAGAGGCAGGTGGATTTCTGAGTTCTAGGCCAGCCTGGTCTGCAGAGTGAGTTCCAGGACAGACAGGGCTACACAGAGAAACCCTGTCTTGGAAAACAAAACAAAACAAAACAAAACAAAAAAAAGATTCAATAAGCAAAATAATAAAACATAGTGAGACCCATAGTGAGAGTCAATAAGCAAAACAATACATGTATGATATTTATATTTATGACAGATTGTTTAGTAAGCCTGAATTTATCCTCTATATCTAATGTTCAAGTATCTGTACTGCTATGTTTTTGAAGCATTCTATGCTCTTTTCTAAAGGGTATATCTTTATCAAATTAAGCTCTGGAAAATTTAAATTCATTTGGGATGAAGAAAAGAATGGAGAATGGGGGTACAGACAAGACCCACAGCCCCTGTGCTCCACATCTGAAGTATTAGCCTCTCTAAGAATCTCAAATCCATATGTTCTTCTCCGTCACTACTATTCACTCTTCTTTGATCTGACTAACTTCACCATGACTACCCGGTTTCTGTCATTGCCGTTACTAGCTGCTTTTGGATAGAACTGTATCCAGCTGTGCAAGCTGCCGTCTCCTGTCAAATGTGTTCTTGTCCCTATCGGAGGTGTATGAAAACTTCACTCTCTACTGAGCTACCAAAGCTTGCTATCTGTTAACATGTCACCCAGGACAAATGACAAAGCCTTCATCCTTCCTTGTCTTACTACTTGAAAGGCTGTTTAATACTGAAAAAAACAGGCTAAGTCTGAATTCTTTGTTTAGAATTGTACTCTGTTACCTTTTGTATCAAATAATCTCTTCTCTGTCTCTAACTATATGGAAATCTTATGATGCTCTCGGAGGACAGAGAGGCAAGGGAAATGAGTGCCAGTCAACTCCTCTCTCCATTTGTTTAACTATCCCCCCTGGAGATGTTCATTTACTAACAATATCCATAATTTTATATAGACAATGCAAATGTAAACTTCAGCTCAATCCCTGTGCAAATAGTTTACCACTGCACTTTATCAGATGCGATGATGCTTAATCTTGATTGTCAACTTGGCTGGATTGAGGCATGCACAGGAGATCAGTAAGGCTCAGGGCTGAGTGCATCTGGTGAGGGAAGTTATTAACTAAGCATGGGAGACTCACTCTGAATATGGGCTTTGCCATTCATAAGGGTCACCTAAGACCACTGGAAAATAGACAGTTGCATTATGATGCATAATAGTAGCAAAATTACAGTTTTGAAGTAGTAACAAAAATAATTTTATCGTCGGGGCTCACCACAATCTGAGAACTGTATTAAAAGTGACAGCATTGGGAAGGTTAAGAAGCACTGACCAAAATAGTACAGAAGCAGAAGGAAGCAGCCAGCTAGTCCTGGCATGTTGTCTCTGGTTCCTGACGGCCTGAGGTAAGAAATCCTGCTTTATCACATCCTTGTTATGACGTTGCTCTACTGTATCCTTCTGCCATGATCTTATTTGGTTTTTGAATCTGGAAATCTACTATAACAATGACCCTGCTCCATTATCTACCCACAGACGAACAGTATTGATCCATATGCAAAGCTCCTCGACTTCATCACCTCTTCAAGGTCACATTTCTCACTACAATAGCAATGAACAATAGCAATGAAACTTCCACGCGAGTTACAGAGGGAATACTGAAGCCATAGAATGAGGTGTGTGTGTGTGTGTGCGTGTGTGCATGTGTGTGTGTGCGCGCGTGTGCGTGTGCGTGTGCGTGTGTGTGTGTGTGTGTGTGTGTGTGTGTCTGTGCGTTGACCAGGGAAGTGACTCAACCTTAATTCTAAAGAATGAGCAGGGAATGTCCAGATAAAAAGAAGGTAGAAGCTCTTGCTCCTGCTCTGGCCTTCCTGCTCTGGCCTTCCTGCTCCTGCTCTCTGCCCATTCCCTCCCCCCCTCCACAGGCTCATGACCAGCCTCTACTTCTCTATTCTCTCTCTCTCTCTCTCTCTCTCTCTCTCTCTCTCTCTCTCTCTCTTTCTCCCCTCCCTCTCTCTGCCTTTCTCTGCCCCTACTACTCCCTCAAGTCCTCTCTCCATGCCCTGAATAAACTCTACTCTGTACTATATATTAAAAAAAGGAAGGTAGAAGACTTTAGCAATACTGTAATAGATGGGATATTTTGTTACAATTTGTGTTTTATTTAGTTTGTATTTCTGAAGTCAACCATAATATTTCCCGTGAATAGAAAACACTTTACTATGCATTTTATTGGCTTATTTGTATCTTACTTTACCATTAAGCTTTTTATTCCTTGTGATTTTACCATTGTCTATGTCACATCAATGGAATTTCATTTAGAAAATGCTAGCTACAGAACAGCTGCAGAGCGTCTCATGATTCCCTTTACATGTGCCATCGATGAAGACCCCTTGCCTGCAGATGTGCTCAGACAGAGTTTGTTTGAATTAAGGAAGTTTCAGGATTGACTGGAAATCCCCAAGTCAATACCCTTCCTTGTATCTGCATTCATAGAAATGCTGGTCTTTAAAATCAAATGTCTTCATCTACCTCTACCATTCGCTCTGTGGAAACAGCTATCATGCTTCCTCATTTTAACTTTGATCTTGTATTCAGAACACGAATGGACATCTTCAGCAATTTCCCAGTTTGTATATTGGTAGCCCAATGGCATTTTCAGTAAAATTAAAGGATCTAGACTTTTCTTGTACATTTCTGTATAGATGGACAAATGGTTTAAACATAAAAATGCCATTTTCTTAAACAGTAGTTATTGTGATTGATAAAATAGTTGAGGATTTATGAAAATATTAACTAGGCCTCTTATGCTTAGTAGCATGAGAATTATGTGTTTTATATATGGATTATAGACAGATACATAGACACAGAGTAATAATCTCTTTTCTTCCAACTTGACTGTCACATTACATAGTTATTATAGAAACTACCATTTTGTAACTCAATCTCTTCTAGGAGAACATAAACTATGTGAATGAAAATGCTTGAAGAGAATATTGTTTTGATTTTTCTGTTTGAAAAGGAGGTAGAGACATATACCGAGACTTCAATGATTGCATGTGACGATAGACGGTCCCGTTTAAAGTCATTAAAATGTCATTCATAGAAACAAATTTTTATTGAAAGACACTCTGAAGAGAACTTTAACAAAGTTTTTGATTGAGTTGCTTGCTCTATGGAGGGAAGGGATGGGAAGAAGGTACAGAAGAAGAGAAATAGTCTCTATTTCAAAGACTGCTGAAGAACTCTTTGAAAGTATCTGCTTCAGATATAAGTGCCAGACCTGCTGTAGCAAAAGAAGTCAAGTTCAAGTGCCCACAGTGCTAGAGTTAGAAGTACCACCATTTTACTTTTGAGGTTAGGATGGTTCTAAGCTCTAGTCACTTGAGTTCACTTGCTTTAATGACCTTCCCATTCACACAGAGTTCTTAAGAACTATCTAGGAGTATGACGGAGTAGTCAAATACCAATAAATAAAGTCACAAAGTCAACATAACTGACAGAAAAGAAATAATTGCAGAATAAACTCCTGGGGGAGGGTGTGGGAGGTGTGTGGCTGGGTGGCCATCCGCAATTTGCTACCAATGGGCTGAGAGCCAGAATGATCACATTCTGTCATGGAGCCAAACCTTGGTAATCCAGTCTTTCTTCCTCTTCCTCCTCCTCCCCTTTTCCTCCTCCTCCTCCCCTTTCTCCTTTTTCTCTTTCTCTCCCCCCCTCCTCTTCTTTTTATGAAGAGAGTAGCTTGAGAGAAGAAAGGTTTGCTTAGTTTTATGCCAAAACACTCATGAGGAAAGCTTTTGGAAGTTTTGTGGCAATTTTGTTTTTGGTTTTGTTTTGTTCGTTTTGTATTAGCCTGCACCATTAATTTCCATTCTTATTCTTATTTGTCACCTCAGTCTTCACCGGCCCACACTGGAAAAGTTGATGAAATCTTGGGCTTCCATTCTAGAACACCTTTTATATGACGGCATGTGTGGGATTTCAAATCTGCTTTCCAGGGATTGGCTGAGCACTGAACCCCAGTGTGGCTCCACATACTTCAGTTTCCCCAAGTGTGGACTGGAGTATCTCCTTTCACTCCGTGTTTCAACTGCACAGTTTCTTTCTACAAACTCCTGTGACTGTCACAGGACTCTGTTCATGCATGTGCAGTGTCGAAAAGATGCATAACTTGGACTATTGTCTCCGCCATCTTTAGGAATCGCAGCAAGGGTGCCAGTTTGCCACAGTGGTGACCTGCTCACTAACCCACCTAATAACCTACTCTTTATCCTTGACCTGCTCCCATAGTGTCCAAAATGCTTCACAGAATCGGCTCTTAAGCTGTCTACTTGCAATCCAATCCTAATCTTAGAGTCTACTTTTATGAGGTTTTGCAAGACATGACAATAAATCACCTCAAGACTTTGTGGTTTAAACCAAGGATGTTATCGCGCAGCTGAATTGTGTTGGTTGGGAATGAAAAAAAAATAGAGAATAAAAAGTTATTTGACAACTTTCAACGTTGTTGTTGTAACTATGCATCTATTGAAAACCAACATGTCAAATGAATTTTGTTAATCTAAAGTATGCTAAGATAACGTGTTATTTAAACCAAAAATCCAACAAATGTTTTCAAGAACAAGTCAGCGGATATTCGTGTACAAGATTTCCTTGAAGCTGGTTGCACATGTAATTGCATTTTTGAGCACAAGTTATAATTTAGGACTTTAATAAATACGAGTCTTGTCTTGAATTCTAAGTTGAAGTTAGGCTATAAATATAGGGCATTATCATTTCATAGATAAGAGATACCATACATGTATTCAGCAGAGAAATGCTTTCTGTTTTGAGAAGAAAACATAGGCTTGAGCCGTAATGACATAGAACCTCAGCTGAGGTCAAGCTTGAATGTTTCTTTACTTCCAGCTCCTAGTCTTTTTGCAAGCCCACTATTTCATGGGCTACATATAAATACATGCAAATACATTCATATGTATCAAGGACTAATTCTCTTTCTAGAAGCCATACGTTGCCAAATTAAAAGCCCAGTGCCAGGGGTGGGGTACTTCCCTCTAGTTTTTGGTCAAGAGCATCCTGGAGAAATCAAAACATTGCACACTATCACCACGGCTCTTGATTACTCACCAGAACTTGATGGCAAGAACCCATCCTTGGTGAGTTCACAGCCCCAGGGGTGAACCTACCACTGTTATTTTGTTAAATGAACAGAATATCAAACTTCCCTCTAGGTCTGTATCTCTCTACCCATAGATTAGTAGCTTTCAGATCTTATCACAGTTTCCTTGTGAAGTGGATGGTGGTTAACACAGAAATTCACAATTGCTTAACATGTAGAGATTAAGTATCTGCAGAGGGCTCAGCCATAAATGGGAGTCTATAGAGGGCTCACCCACAAATTTGAGATCTGTGTCCTATTCCTTCCCACTCTTAGCTGAGAGGCTATGGACAGTTGACAGTTTCTGGGGAAACGAGAGCTGTTCTCTCTCTCTCTCTTCTCTCTCTCTCTAATTGTGTGCCTCTGGCAAGTTGATCATGTTCCAGGGGATGACCCCACACCCATGAGTATATGTGGAGCACACATTGGACTCAGTATGTTATTCTAAAAACAGAAAAGAAAAACAACCAGAGAATGTGAGGTAGAGAAGATATGAGAATACACGATGGAGCCAGGAGGGGTTAAGTGAGGACGGAAACTTAACATGACCAAAATGCACGGAATGCATATGTGCAATCCTCAAGTAATTGATAAATACTGTGTTTAAATATTATATTAAACATATTTTATAAATATAAATAATGTTTGTGATAGGATATAAATAATATTATAATAAATAAATATATTAAAATGGTTAAAAGTCCGTGTTTATTTTTTGGCAGTTTCAGAGGTCAGATTTAAGGGATTGTCATGCTGTGTATATGCTATGTAAGTGCTATACACAGATAAAGTGAGTATACCCCATAGTATATATAATTATGTAAAAAAACACCTATGAATATACACATACCTAGAGTGACATAAATCCATATTTGCCTGGGCACATGAGACAATCTAATTGAAATGTCATTCCAATAGCAATGGATAAAACCAACACCCACTCCCAATAGCAATGGATAAAACCAACACCCACTCCTTGGTGTCTAACTGTTTCATAATGTAGTGAGGTAGTGGGTGGACCCAACTTCTACTCTATATTCTTGGCAGACTTAGTATTAGGCTATGATTTCATAAAACTAAGAATCTTTGATAAAAACTGGAATACTTAAATTTCACATACTTGACAAATGATGTAATGACAAAGATATCACAAAGGTTGACATAAATGAGCTTTTGTGTTTTAATTAGTCTCTGGTACTGTAGAATCGCAGGTTGTAGGTACCTGAGAAAATTCACCTTTGCAAGCATGCCTTTCTTGCTAAATATGTTCCCCCCTCTCCTCACTTTGGCATATGCCAACTTTCAAAAAAAATTATTCGATTTAAAGAAAAATTCATAGAGGGCTGAAGAAACAGGTCAGTAGCTTTCAGCACATAGCGCTCTTGAAGAGGACTTGAGTTCAGTTCCCAGCACCCACAACAGTGGCTCACAATCACTGTAACTCCAGCTCCGGGGGCATCGGACTCTTCTAGTGTAGACTTCATGAGCACTAGCAACCAAGTGCACACAACAGCTTCCCCCACATACATAATTAAATAGAATGAATTGTCACAAACTTCATAGAAATGTATATTGTTTACGTAGCATATTTCTTTCACAAGGTACAGTTCTTACCTCCCTCAAGTCTGATGAGTCCTTTTTGTTTCCTTAGGCCATTTCTCTTCAACTTCCAAGACACATACATATACATACACACTTTGCATCTGTACAAAATCTAGAGAAATGAGAGAAAGCATGCTCACTGTCTAAGACTTGGTTAATTCATTTGATATGATTATCACCAGTTGCATCTATTTTTCCTGTAAATGACATATACCCATTCTTCTTATGAAAAAATATATCTCATTGTGTATTTGTACAACATTTTCTTTATCCATTCCCCTGTTGGGCTCTAGACAGATTTCATAACTTGGCTACTATGAATACAGCTGCAGTGAACTTGGAAGTACAAGTCTCTCTGAGATATGTTGACTTGGGATCCTCTAGATAAGCACCTAGGAGTGGCATAGCTGGGTCACATGGGAGATCCACTTTTAGATCATTCGTGTGTTTATTTTAAACTCATGTGCAAAATAACAGATTTCTTGATGGCATTTATACAAACTTAATTTCACTTCATCCCATATGAGGCCTTCCCACCCCTCTCCCCCATCCTTCTGGCCTCTATTTTCTTGTTCTCCCCTTTCCAATACCTTGTCACATGTGTTCGATGACCCATCCCTCCCCCTTAGCCAAGATTCTTCAGGGTTTTCTCTGGTTTATCCTCATGTGCTCAAAGTTCAGTTTTGGCAAGGCCAGATCAGGACAAATCCTCTTATGGAAGAATGTGCCAAGGCCAGGCATCGATCCTGCAGTGCCCCTCCTATCTATCAAGGCCTCATGGCTAGCAAGTGAAGTGTCTCAGCTTTCATCTGCTGTGCAGTTAGTATGAGACCTTGTCATAGAATTAACACCTTAAACATCCTGTGACTCAAAAGGAGGTAGGCTCCAGGTGGTAGAAAAGAGTTAAGGGTCTTTGTTGGGTTCTGCTCAGGTAAGGATGGTTAGATTCTCTGCTCGGGTCTGCCCTTTGGTAAAGCTCAGAGAGCACAGTGTGAAGAAAAAGGCTCTGCATACATATGATGTGAAGACACGTTTGAGCTGGTATTTATGTGAAATAAAGGAATTTAAGAAGATACTAATGAAAATCTTTAAGAGATATCTGAGATGTCTTTTGTCATGAACTCCCTGGCAGCAGGACTGACGGCAGTGGACATTCCCCATCAGAGATTGACCTCCTGGGTGTGATGGTGTTCTGTTAGCTTCCTTGGACAACATCTGACAGTTTTGCAACATTAAAAATATGCTCATTTGCATCTTCCTCGGGAACATCTGGAGCAGAGAAAAAAGTGCCCATGGAAAGCTGTTCAGCTCGCAGAAAACGGAGGCTGAGCAAACATTCCAGCTTTCCCTTGCTGGCCATCACTCACACCCAATGTATTTATCCTTTTCCCCAACAAGAGAACAACATTTGGAATAGCTCAAGCTGCTGAGTTAATCATCCAGACGCCATGGGGACATTTTAAGCTGCGGGCCAAACTCGCATGACTCGGAACCAACACAACCACCAGGCTGAATAAGGCTTGCCCTGCAGCCTGTCCAGTTGTGTGGGAAAGGGCTGTTTTCTGCCCTTCAAATTTCCTATCTCGGTTTAGAACATCAGTGCCAAGGGCAGAAATGTGCCAGGATTTCAATGATCAGCAGCTTTGACTCTATTTCAGCTCAAAAAATATTGTTCCCTAACATGGGCGCACGCCTCCTCTCATCTCCTTAGCTAGTCATGTGTGTGTGTAAGCACAGTGGGGCTGCTTGTCATTCTTGAGTTGGGGCAGAGCCTCTGCATTTAATCTCTAGACCACAGCCCATTTCCCCATTCCTAACACCCACCCAAGTGCCCTAAAGTCTGTAACAGTTCACCTCATGGATACCATCCCTCTCCTGCTTTGCACGTGGTGCCGGTGAAGCCTGGCTTTGAGATCTGGTGGTCATGGTCTGTGTCTTGTTTTATTGAAGTAGATAAATGCACATCTTTGCTTTACTTCATAGTAGCAGTGGTTTCACACTCAGAGCATATTTATAGTCAGAGCCAAAGTCAAATCCAAATGGACAGAAAATGTTGTCTGGAACATACCTTCCTAACAGTACAAATTCCTGACAGCCTGGCTGAGGGAAACCAGATACTGATTTGACATGAAATGGAAATCATCGTTCTTTGGAAGTTCTCTGTAGACTTGCACTGCATCGCATAGTTAAAGCTCATTTGTTTGGGGAGCCTGGGTTATCCCAGTTACTGCTTCAGACTCACACCTCGTTTGGTGAAGTTTAATGAGTCAGTTCATGCCATAAGGTAATTGCAGACCAAAGAATCTGGGGCCTCATTTAGGCAAAGAGTGACAGGTGCTATGTCTGCATTTCTTTCCAGGGTGACAACGACATTTTTAAGATGTTCTTGAATGCATTTCTCATTTCTCCATTGTCCGTATTTCTCCGATCATCCTCAACCCCACCACTAAGGCATCACCATTTAATTCATCAGAATCCGAATGTTAGAACACCTAAGGCTGACCAGCTCTTTGCTGCTAAAAAAATGATCCTTATGTTTTGGTTCTTCCCAGCTAGCTGCAAAGGTCTTCACCCTACCATGTCGTCTTGTCACAGGAAGGCAGGAAAGGAACTACCGTAGCTGAGAGGACTGTTTTCAAAATCAATCCCTCATGTTTAAAAGAGATCCATCCTTCCCAGGTGGCGTAGACACAGTCCTTTGAACCTAGGCCTCCATCTTCCTGAGTGGCCCTCCATTTTTCACACACTGAGGAGAGCTTCCAGGTGCCCACGGAGCTAACGAAAATAGATGGCTTTTTTTCCTTAATGGGGTTCACTTTGATTTTCTGTCATTGTGGTCAATGACACAAGACCTGCTCCAGTGTCTGAACAGTCTAGGAACATCATTTTCCCGCACATCCCTTGAGCTGCATTGTTTGCAATCCCTGTCAGTCTGGTGTCCGTCAGGGTTGTTCTTTGGTCCTGGCCCTACCACTGCAAGATTTCTCAAGTAAGTAACATATGTGCAATCCAATAAATAAAGATGTTTCTGGCTTCTGAAACTCTTCTAGACTATAAAAGAAAACTGTATTTATTTGTTTATATTTAATTAACGAATGATACCTTGTATTTAAAGTATATGATAGATATCTTGACCTATTCATATGTCATAGAAAGATTAAATTAAGCTCATTAGCATGTCCATTGTTTACCTTCTTACCATTTACTTTCTTGTTTATGGCAAAAATGTCAAAACTCTTAAGGAGGGTAGTGGAGCCCTGGTCCCTCTTTTTCTTCTCTTTGCTCCTTGGCTCATGATAGATGAACAAGTTTGATCTACCACATGTTCCTTGGTGTGCTATCATGCCTTGTTACCAGTTCTAAAACTACTAACTGAAAAGTTACTGAGCAAATAATCCTGGAGCAAACTGTCTAAAACTATGATTCATAATACTCTTTTTCCTCTTCTAAATCTATTGTTTCAGGTGTCTTCCACAGTGATGGACAGCCAGCTAACACAGATCACCAGATCCATACTGACTTTATTTATTTATTTTTTTGGAAACAGGAATTCATGCAGACCAGGTTGGTTTTAAACTTCCTATGCAGCAGAGTTTAGCTTTGAACTCTTGATATTTTTGTCTCCATCTCCTAAATTATAAACATGTATAAGCATTCAGCTCGGACTGAAAATTGAGTTGGTTGTTCGTTCTTCCTTCTGAAGAGAAAAGTTCCCTTGGCTCATGGCTTGCAGGTAAAATGCAGTTTTTGGTCCTTAAAACAGGTAGTAGTTGTGTATCAGACTCAACTCTTTAGTTTAGCAAACCAGGTAAGCCTCTTATACTCTCAACAGCATGCTCACCGAGTCATAGCAACTATGGATCTCTAAGGGTCACTCGTTCAACATTTTGCACACAGTAGGCATGGAGTTGAGTGTTTCCTATACTTTGATTCCATTTACCCTAGTGACCACAGCAGAAACAGATATTTTCAAACAGGCGTGAGATTCGGTGGGACACATATTTTCATAAAGTCACCAGTATCAGGGAACCCCATCTTTGCATTCCAATGACAGAGCCCCTATTCCTTCTGCCATGCTCATCTCTTCTTCTCTGCCCACCCACACATATGAACGAACACCAAGAGTGGAGTTAGATATGAAGTCGTCAGGAAAAGATAAAAGTGGGTTGTTTAGACTCTGTTGATTTTCAAACTTGAAGCTGAGTTTTACAAAAAAAGAGAAAGGAAAGAGAAAGTGAAGCATTTGTTCCTTCCTTGGGACTCTTCTGGAAAGCATAGGAAGTTCATTCCCTTACAAAGGTCACTGAGCAAACCTCTGAAATGTTTCTAAAATTGTTTGACCTTGACTCTCATGAGGAAGGCTGTGTTTACTAAGAAAGTCTGTAGTGCACTCAGTATTTTGGACAGAGAGGTCGCCTCTGTGCCACGGCGATGTCAAGTGTGGGGAATATCATCTGTTCTGTGCCTCTTCCCATCATTTGGAAGGTATGCCTTGCTGGTGGATAGGTGTGGCAGAGATAGCTGCTCTTTAATGCTTCTGAGAAATGTTGCCAAGAAGCACACTTACATTATTTAAAGACCTTTTAAAAGAGAACCCTCCCCCTTGAGCACACTCTTGGCTTGTAATCTACATTGAACAATTTGCTACTATATTTCTTGGAGACATTATTTAAAATCCTTTTAAAGTGCAGTTCTTCCTACTTCCCGACGATGGATACCTGTGAGAGGGCTTAATAGTACGGAGGAGGGGCCGGAGGAGGATGGCTGTTACTTAAAAGGATTTAAAAGAATGTGGCAGCCATATTTTATGCCCCCATGCCTAAAAGCCCACAGTAATGGGAAGGGGGAAAGCCAAGGCTTCTTCTCTGAGCATGAATTGCAATATACTTCTAGGTTTTGCTTTTCTTTTTGAAGAACTGTGAAGATTACTGACTGGTCAGTCCATAATGGCTTCGCTGCTAGAACAGCACCCATCCAGAGAGAGTGGAGATGCCTCTTGACATTTTTGAAGTAGAAGTTGAAAGTGCAAATTCACACAGATGCCCAAAAGAGTGATGTAGTCTGACCAGAAGGCAATGAGGATTTGTGTAGATCATTACAGATAATGATGTGTTTTCACATATAATATACATGCTATAATTCACACTTTATAAATAGACATATACATATAGCTTATAATAGATGCATATATTCTCTATAAACATGCATTTCACTAGATTTCTGATAGCAGGATGGAGTAACACACAGGGCTGGTATTGACTGAGCACAGTATTTAAGGTACTCTTCCTAAACTTCACATGCAGTGTCATTTAATGCTCATAACAGTATTGTGAGGTGCACATTCTTGTTACCATTCTCCTGCAAATGGAAAAACTGAGGCACAGAAAGACAAGGCACCCTGCTGCTGAGGAGGACGAGCTTGATTCCCATTCTGCATTCCCAGAGCCTGAGTTCCTAGGCATTCTGTTATTAATCAGATATGGCTGCAAGGTTTCAAGTATTGAAATTGAATCCCCATCAGCAAATATGAGGAGACTGGAAGATTAATACAGCCATATTGCGTGTAATTTTGTATGCTACCGCCTTTGCCTGGGATTGTCTGGTGCTACCAGACCCTCCTGGCTTCCCTTTTGTTTTACCTGCTTTTAGCTCCAGGATCAGCCCCACCAGCCCTAACCCTACTTCCCTTTCTACCCACCTTTGCTCCGAGAGGTGATCACACTACCAGCTCCCACCCAAGTCCCTTGAAAAGACACACACACACACACACACACACACACACACTTAATTCCTTTACAGTTTGCCTTCTTGGCACAATTGCTGGGTGTTACTCTCTCTCCTGGAAAAGCGTGCCTTACCAATTTCTTATCTCGGTCTCTCCACTTGCCCTAAACTTCAGTAGCTAGTCCCACCTAGCCCCTGCCAAACATCCTTGGCCACCTGCCTTTAGTGGAGGCCACAGGCCCAAGCTACCCCCAAGACCTCACATGATTGCTGTGCTCTTCTTCCTCCAAAGCATGGCAGAAAGACCTCTCTCTCCTTCCTTGCATCTGCCTTTTCCTCCTGGGACCCAGAAGTCCCATCTGTACCTTCCCATCAGCAATTGGTCCCCGGCTTTCTTTACTGACAAATCAAGAAGGAATTGGGGAACATGACTTTAACATCAGAACTGCCCCCTTCCCAGCCATGGTGTCTAAGAATTATGGCCTTTGGGGGAGAGTTATTCGGGATTAAATAAGATCATTAGAATACAGTTACATGACTGAATATCCCGGTGGCTTTGCAGGAAGATGGAGAGAGACCACTGAAGATGTATGTACACATGAAGGTACTCCTTGACTCTCACCACATGATACCCTGTGATACCTAAAGTTTTTGTTGAGAAGAGGGTTATCATCAGATGCGGTTCTGTGGTGATTTGAATGTGAATGGCCCCCATAGGCTCGTATTGCAATGTTTGGTTCCCATTTGGCAGACTGTTTAGTAAGAAGGAGGTGGGTCACTGGGGGTGAGCTTTGAGTTTCAAAAGCTCACACCAGGCCCAGTCTCTCTCCCTCTCTTTCTCTCTGTCTGATGCATGTGGATAAATTGTAAGGTCTTGGTCACCGCTTCGTTACCATGCCTGCCTGCCTGCTTCCGTGTTTCCTGATGATCATGAACTAATCCACTGAAATTTAAGCAAGCCCCTCAATTAAATTATTCCTTTTATAAGTAGCCTTGGTGATGCTGTTTCTTCACAGCAATAGAGCAGGCCTATTGCCTTTGAAGAGGAACTGTGAACTCAAAACAGAGTTTGGTATTGTGTTATCAGCAACAAAACACATTAATACAATACACTCTCCTGACTATTTAACATGAGTCTACATAGTTGATAGATGAACTGTGCTCCCACACTGTCTGTTCCTCTTGTGATTCTTGTGCTGTGACTTTACTGAGCAACATCAACAAGTCTCATTATACTCTTAGAAACATTTCTAAGAGCCAATTATGGATTTAGTTCTTTTTATAACAAAAACCCCTGGGTGTTTATTTGCTCATTTGCCGTGTATATCATCTGGGTTTTCCAACATTAAAGAAACATTAATCATTTAAAGCTTTAAAAAAAAGAAGAAGAAAAGAAAGTAGAGATTATCCAATAAGTGACTTTATTCCCCACATGAGATCATCCAGACCGACACAGAACAAAGGCATGTCTTTAGGTGACATATTTGACAACAAATCGAGCTATGTTGTCTCGTCCCTAGCAGGAGTGTCTACTCACCCCTGATTCAACAGCTTGTAGAATATAATGTCCCACTGTGGCCAGGGAACGTATGGTTAACCAAGCGATATATTCTGGCTAATGACATAGTAGCAGATATGCTCTAAGTAGAGTTATGAAAGCCATTTGTACCATGCAATTGCTTGCTTTTGAATCTTCACCATTCCCACAGGAAGAAAGGGGTAAGAGAAATACAGAGTTCAAAACTTATTCAGATAAGACCAACTGGGATCATTTATTCTCGTGGGTTTTTTTTCCATGATAAGTAAAAAATTCCTGTTTCAAAATGCTGAAATATGGATTTGCTCATTATGGTGCAATAGATGCAATCAGTTTGTTGATTGTAAAGTCTTCCAGATGAGTCCCTAAAGTAAGCTCAGAAGTTTAAATAATGAAAGATCACCTATTTACTCTAAAATGTATTACACTAATAGCTGTGAAACAAAACAAAATTTATTTTGACAGACATTTAAAAATATTTTTTTTACTTTTTTGAGAATATCATGCAAAGCATTTTGATCATATTAAATTTCTTCCCCAACTACCTCCAGATCCATCTTCCCCTCTTTTCTCTAGCACAGAGTAACAGCCGAGGACTCAGAAGTAGGATACTCTATGTTCGTTGCCAATAGACAAATAATATCTTTCAGAAAGTAACATTGTAGCAGAAATTTTGTTCAACTTTGAGTTTTCTTCTTTAATTTTTAAAGAAGATCTATTATATTTAAGAATTTGTTTTATTCACAAATGTATACATGGGAGTTTCACCTGCACATCTATCTGTGTGCCCTGTGTGCAATACCCACAGAGGCCAGAAGGAGGCATTGGATCCCTTGCAACTGGGGTTAGAGACAGTTATGAGCCCCTATGTGGCTGCTGGGAATTGTACCTGGGTCTTCTGGAAGAACAGCCATTCTCTTCATTGTAGAGCCATCTCTCCAGCCTTCTTCTCCTCCCTCCTCCTTCCTCCTCCTCCTCCTCCTCCTCCTCCTCCTCCTCCTCCTCCTTCTCCTCCTCTTTCCCTTTTCCCCTTGATCTCATTGAGTTCAGTTTATGTACTCAGCTACTCTTGGAAATAAGCACGCCTTGGAGCATGGTCAACATACCATGGGTCATTTCATTAAAGAAAATGGACTTTCCATCTCCCAGAAACTATCAAACACCAAAAGCTCATCATTGGATCCCTTGCAACCCCCGGGGGTGAAAACGTATGTGCAGGTCCCACAGGCAGAGGCGGTGGCATGAACTCTGGGGTAGAATTTCATGGCCTCCTCTCCCCTCTCTGTGCTGACATTTTGCCTGGCTTGAGCTTATGCAGGTCTGATGCATGATGTTGTAATCACTGTGAGTTCATATGTACAGCTGCCCTGCTGTGCCCAGAAAACCATGTTTCCTTGAAGATATTTACTACCTCTGGCTTTTACAGTCCTTCCCCCTCCCTTCCCCAGGACCCTTATGGGGAGTGGCATGTGACAGACATTTTGTTTTATAATTAGGATTTTTAACTTGAATATTACTTTCTGGGGGATAATATTTACCCATTGACATTTTGTGCTCAGCACAAAAATGCCCTTCATCTTCCTAATTGTTCACACTCTGTTCATGTCTTTTTTTTAACCTATAGTTTATTTTCCCCAATAAAATAAAAATTCCATGAAACTAAGCTTATTTGACATTTAGAGTCTAAGGTTCTTCTCAGGGATGCCCAATGAGTGTAAGTATTTAGAGAAAGCTTTGAGAGGTGGCTTTAGTTACCGGAGCAAGGAGAAGATATTTCTCAAGGGAAAGCAAGGAGGGTGATGGAAGTCTAGTGACATGGAAGTGTGCAGTTCTCCGTATAATCAGAGCAGTCCAGGTTAAGCGCTGCTTAGACCCACAGTCATAGTGACTACAGGAGACCATGAGCCTAGCATTTGTTGTCATTGTTGTTGGTTCTTGGTTCCCAATTGGAAGGTTATGACTGTCACACTTTCAACTTATTTCAGATCATAGTTTGAGAGCAACTGTGCCTTAGGGGAAGGGGATTCTTTAGGTAGTACAGAGGGTGAAGGAGACATAAAAGCAGAAAGGAGACTAGAGATCCTAGAGAAGATGAGTGTCTAACGGTCCAGGAGAGATGGGATGAGGGGTACAGCCGGACGTGGCAAGAGTGGGAGACGGAATTCAGGACAAGCGAGAGATATGAGGATATGGCTTTGGCTGGTGGGCTGCGTTGACCCCGTGAGCATAGCAGGAGAGAAAAGGAGTCAAAGGGAAAGGTGTGATCTTCAGATCACATGACAAATGACACACAATGCCAAGTTAGAGAAAATAGGAAGAGAATCGGGCCTAGAAGAAGACAGAGCGTCCTGGACACATTAGCAGTGAGATGTTAGAGGCTCTACCTAAACGTAAGTGCAGGAAAAGTTTGTCTTGGACAATCTTCCCAGACATGCAATGGGCATGACTCTACCTCTGTAGACCGAGATCACTTTTAGTTTTAAACAACCATCCATATAGTATACCTAACTGCTTAGTGGAGACCACGGTGAGCTAAAATAAGCACCTCTCTCTCCCTCTTTGGTACCATAAAGCCCAAGTGGACAATGGCAGTGATCAAGATATTTCACTTTTTAAAAAGATTTATTTATTTATATAAGTACACAGTTGCTGTCCTCAGACACACCAGAAGAGGGCATCGGATCCCATTACAGATGGTTGTGAGCCACCATGGGTTGCTGGGAATTGAACTCAGGACCTCTGGAAGAGCAGTCAGTGCTCTTAACCGCTGAGCCATCTCTCCAGCCCCGATATTTCACTTTTTAAGTCCTTGACAGTGAAATGAGATTAAAAGGAATGGATCTATTTTCTGATTATTTTGACGCTGAGGATTTCTGAGCCAAATAATTTGTAGGTATAAAAATGAACTGATGTATGAAGCACATGAGTTATGAAGACAAACTCAGGTACATAATGCCAAGAGTCTCACATAATGCCCAAGAAGCAGGAGGCTGCAGATGTTTGCTGATACTAAACTACCAGAGAAGCAGGGAGTGCAGCCCTGGGACCCTGCAGCCCTTGGGTCCCCAGCAGCCCCTGAGCCTGACAGTTCACAAAGCTCAGAGTTCCCTGACTGTTCTAAGACCCAATTCTGATCGTTTGAAGCAAACTCAATATATGTATTTCAAATTGTGTGCAATTCTGAAGATTTACTAGAAAAGGAACCCCACAAAATTGCAAGCTCCCTTTTAATTAACTTAGCTTCCTATTTCCCTACCATGGAAAAGCTAAGTTTTAATCCAGCCTAAATTTTTAGTCTCTAATTCCTTTCAATATAGACTACAGGCTCCCATGAAGCCTATGAATAATTTAGTGTTGACTAGGCTTATCTTGCTCATACCTCACTAAGCTATTAGCTTGTGTGTGTGTGTGTGTGTGTGTGTGTGTGCATGTATGGGTGTTTGTATGTGTCTATGTGGATGTGTTTGTATGTGTGTGCATGCCCTTGTGTTTGTGTGTGCATGGACCTGTGTGTGTGTGTGTGTGTATATATATATATATATATATATATATATATATATATATATGCAGGTGCTCACATGTATCATGTGTGTGGAGGGTAGTGATGTACATTGGGAATTCTTCTCAGTTGCTCTCCATCTAATTTTTGAGACAATAGTTCTCACTGACCCTAGAGCTTATTTGCTGGATTGGACTGACTGGCCAACAGGCCCCATTAATCCTTTGTCCTGGCCACCCCAGTGCTGGAGTTACAAGCATGTGCCACAACACCTGGTCTCCATGTGGGAATTGGGAATTGAACTTGGGTCCTCACATTCATGCAGGAAGTGTTTTACTGAGCACACTATCTCCCCAGCCTTGCCATCACCTCCACGTAACACCATGGAAACACTTACACCTGGCTATCTTGTATTGAGTATGCCCCCAATGAATTTAAGGATCAATGGATGTTAGCATCTTTGGCTTGCTGTTGTGAGTCTGTATGTGCACAACAGCTGTCAATCAATTGTTCCTCTAGCCCGAGATGCACGCACTTTAGGATCTCATTTTAGGATCTCACTTTAGGATCTCACTCACCTCACAAGAGATACAAGAAGAGAAGAGGGGCTCCTGAGAAGAAAACTTTGGTTTAAATTTATTGTACAAAAGACTGTATTAGTGGAAATGTGGCATCTATTTTTCTTTAGCTCAAGAAAACCCCAAAGTCATCTCCTTAAGAACAATTGAGAGGTACTTACAGCAGGAAAAAGTCTGCATTAGAGTAGACATGTTTGGCCTTCTAGTGAGTGCAGCTTCCTCACCATAACTGGAAAGAATTGCTTATGACAGCAGCATGTCTTCACTCCATAGCAACAGTTATTCATGTGAGCCTGCTGTCCATGTGGATACGCGATCCCTGCAGGACAGGACAGGCTTAGCAATGCTGCCAAAGTCTCTTCTAGCTGATGGGAACCACAAACTTCAGTCTTAGCTTTATTTTCTGAAACCCAAACCAATACATACTTTTATCAATTATCCAACACATACTTTTATTAATTATTTAAGAACTTCATACAATGCTCTCTGATCACATTAACCCCCAACTCCAGATCTACTCTTACGCTCCCTCCTCACCCACCTCCATCTTCCTGACCTCTTTTTCTTGATCCACCAACTTCATCTGCACTGTCCATATACTCCTGAGTACGAGATGAGGCTGTCCACTGAAGCAGAGCCAACCCCCAGGAGCCACAGACTTACTGAGATACAGTCTCCTCCACCTGAAACCATCAACTGTCCATGGCTCCACAGTTAGGGGTGGGCACTTATGAGCCCCTTCCTTCCCCAGGCTGGAGTGTTGACTGGTTGGACAGTATGCAGCAGCCACAGCTGTGGTGAGATCATGTTTGCAGTGGTCAGATGATATCCAGTGGACAGTTACATGTCAATCTCCCTCTGGTTCTAACAGTATTTCTCTGCCCCTTTCTGTGACAGCCATGGGGGAAAGGGGTGCCATTTATAGGTCTGGTTTATGGCTGAGCACTCCACTGACACCTGCTCTCTGCACTTTGACCATCCATGAGTTTCTGTATTAAGCAACATCAACTCTACAGAGAAACATGCCTTATGAGGTAGGTCTGAGAGCTGTACCAACCTACAGGGAGAGAGATAGGCATTTACAGGCAGTCCGATCCTGAGTCCTTTTAGCAGAATCTTAGTCATAGGTTAGCCCCTGAAGCCTGTGAGCTCCCAGTCCTGGGTCATTTCCTGAAGCATTTACACACCAAGTTCTTGTAGCATAAGTTCCTTGTATGCAACACATGTGTAATGTGTCACATCCCACCATTTCAACTAGGGTACAGCAAAACATACAAAATATTTTCTCTACACTGTAATTATATACACATCTGATACATTGTCTTAAATAGTATGTTACACACTAACTTCTAAATGAGTGAACTAGGGGCTGGAGAGACAGCTGAGTGATTAAGAGCACTGGCTGTAAATGAGATTCCTTGTCTCTGAGGCCTCTTAGGAGTCATTAGCATTGTGTAAGTACTCTGTACAGCAGCCTGCTCTGTGGGTGCCACATCTGGGTAGAAGCTATGCTCTTTCTCCTTCTGCCACAACTACAGTGTTCAGAGTGAGACCAGCATTCCACAGCTGAGGTGGATCTTTCTGCCTCTCTGCAAGAAGGCAGTGTTACTTCATATAAAGTGGGAAGGAGGTGGTGTCAGCCATAGTGTGTTCTGTTGGAGTTACAGTGAAGAGTAAGAGGAACAAGCCAAGGTGATGGTGCACTGAGCCCCCTACTTCTAGAACCTTCTTGGCTCACACCCAGGACCCTTGTGTATTAATTGGCAGGACTCCCCAGTTTCAGTGGGCAGAAAAGCCTTAACTTCCCGTCAGATTTAAAGTCCAGGCTGCCATATGATAGATTCTACCCTAATATCATTAGCTGTGCAGGCTGCTAATTGTAGTGGCTGCTAATCCATCTGAACAGCCAGAGTGATATTACCTTTCAATAGGATTTACATACATCCAGGCTTGTTTCTGCATCGGCTAGCAATTAAAGTTTAAACTGTGGAACACGCAGCTTGTGTAGGCTGAGTAATATTTAATAGCATTAACAATGCATTTCCCTATTTGCCTCTAAATCTCTTTATAGGCTCATCAATTTGCCATCACCTCTGTGTGGCACAGCCGACATTAGCTCTTAGCCTAACGGCTTCCAGAGGAGGGCACTGTCACAGAGACAAGACAGTGGAAATGCCAGCTGCACACTCCAGAGTCAGCGGCTTAATTTATGGTAATAGTTACATCTCCCCTCCCGGAATCCTCCTCTCTTTCTCACAGTGCACACACACTTTGAGGAGGTGTGATGGTTTATCTTTTCAGGTCAAGTTTTGAAAGACTAGAAATCAACCTATTTGGATTTAAATGTCTATAGAAGACAAATGTTCACCAAAAGATAGTTTGAATCATTCCAGATCATATGTGGAATCCAACTCTTTCAGAGTTTCAGTGTAAGCAGGATTAAGCTGTCTTGTTTGGCTTGCTCAGGAAAGATATCCATTGTATGAGCTAGTGTGAGATCAGGCTAGACCACAAGCTCCATGATGGTTTCTTTGTCCCATTTACAGCCACATCCTTAAGCATCTAGCTCGATGACAAACAGGAAGGGGCAAGTAATTCTGGAGGCCATGAGGGGTGGATGGGATGAATGGTGACAATTCAAACTTCCTGATCTGAGCCCCAGGCCTTTGTGCTTCCTCTCTTGTTCCTCATGGTACCCACACCCTCTGGTCTCCTTGTTCCTAGACCACTTGCTAATTGAAGGACAAACCAGGGACAGGGAAGAAAGTCAGATTAAGAGGAGATAAAGAACATTCTGTAATCACTCTGTAAGAAAGGGGTAGTGTCGGGATAGACCACTGGTGGCTCATTCAAGCATTTCTATTCTTTTGGTTGAAGAATTTTGACAGGGTAGTCAAAGCTGGTCAGTATCACTGCTGGTTAATCTAGCAGAGCTTATTAGAGGAGGGTGTATTGTTTTCCTCTGGCTGTTGAAGCAAAATACTAAAAGCTGGGTGGCTGGAAAAATAGTCTCATAGTTCCATGAGCTGAGGGCTGGAAGAGAAGGGCTGGGGTCTCTGACAACATAAAAGGCCAGTCCTAACCTTGTCTGGAGCTAGCCAGCCATCTTGGTCATGCCTTGGCTTATTGAACCATCACTTTAGCCGCTCCCGACTTCTCCCTGTGTGTCTTCATCCAGTCTTACTTCTCTGTGTGTCTTCATCCAGTCTTATTTCCGTGTGTCCATCTCTGCATTCAAGTGCCCCTGTGTATTAAAGACACTAGTCATATTCAATTAGGGTCCACCTTAATGACCTCATTTTAACCTAATTGCCTCTAAAAGCCTTATTTCAAACTCAGGTCCTTTTCTGAGGTATAGGAGTTGGAGGTATAGCATATCTTTTGGCAGGACACAATTTAACCCATTAGAGAGAGTCATGTACCATCTGAAAAATGGTAATAGGGTGTTTTCAGACGTGAAAAACCTTTATCCTTGAGAAACAGAATAATCCATATTCTCTGGACATAGTAGTCAATAATAATTGAATTATTTTTCTCATTTCTTGGGCCCTGCCATCTTGTATTTCCCATATCAATTGACTTTTATTATATAACATTCTCTAACTATTTCTCTGGTCGTTTCTTGTGTTTAGTCATTTGTCTTTCTCATTTATCCCTTAAATTTGGCTATTAGTCAGAATTCTCCAGAGAAAAAGAACACTCCCCCACCCCAATACACATGCATAGAGGCATTCATTACTTATGTACAAAGACATTTGCTCAGCAGGATTGGTTCATGCAATTGCAGAGGCTGGGAAATGCCAGGATCTATTCATTGGCAAGCTATAGGCTCGGGGAGAGTGGTAGAAGTCTTCTAGAACATGCGAGCAGGCTGGAGAAGATGAGGAGCCAATGGTGTAGGTCCCATTTTGGACCCCAAAGCCAAACTAAAGAATCAGAAGCACACGCAGGGACAGGAGAAGACAGATGTCCCCACATAAGCAGGGACAAAGCTAGTCTTCTCCTTCTTCTCCTTCTCTGGGCCTCTAATGGATTGAACGACGCTCACTTCTTTGACAAGCAGATTGGTCTTACTGTTTGTATCCTTGCGGAATACACCCTCCTACTATGCACACCCAGCAATCCTTTCTGAATACCCCTTAGCTCAGTGAAATTGACGTAAAATGAGCCTTCACAGTGGCATTCCATATGAACTGTCATTGACTCTGTTGATTGTGTCTGACTGACAGGCGAATACTCTAAAAGACATCACTCGTTGCTTCTAAGGCACAGGGATCATTGAGTCTAACGCATATAACACTGGTCTTGTGAGACAGCCAGGCAAATTAATTCTAAGATTTAGATATTTTATCCTGAGCAAGGCTACTTAAGGATCATATTAATTCATTGTTATTTCATTTTGAAGCAGTTTGGTGTTCACATAGAATGAGGGGTAAATGTAACCTCAGCTCTTCTTTCTATAGATGTTGTATATTTTGTGCTAAAATACAAAATTCTACAATCATTCTCGGACTGGGTTTATTTCAACTATGACTGGATACACTGGATTGAAATGAGTGAGTAAACTTACCTTTACATAAATCTCTCTCTCTCTCTGAAATTATTTACTGAAGTTTTAATAAACTTACCAATCTTGATGACATATAAAACCTTGGAAGTTCATCTTAGAATAACAAAATGTCCCTTGAAATGATACTTAGCATGTCCTCATGAGCAACCTTTACCCATAATTCCATGAAACAGAAATCTACAAGTAAGAAGTACTCCTGATGTTTACTAATTAAACTTTTAAAACATAAAAAAATCCTATTTTTCTGGTGGGGTCAACTGCCCCACTTACACACAATAGATAAGGGTTCCACTCAGAGGCCCTCATCCCTGCGAGACGAGGCCAGGCAAGCAGCTTCTTCTTCACGCCCCTCAATAGATGAATTAGCCATGCTCCGGGGTCATGTTAACTTTGCCATTTTTGTACAAAATCACTTAATAAATTGATTGTCACCTTATCTGGGTGTCAGTGTCGCTCCACTTTTAGAGATGTCCAAACTGTTTAAATATCAAAAACAAACTCCGGAGGGTGACTAAGGAGGGGAAGGAATCGCGCAGCCTGCCTGCTGAAGATCAAAGGAAGACGGATGAAGGCCGCATACGTTCAACATCACCAGAGAAGAAGGTTGGTGTTTCTGTCAGCCCAGGGCCAGACTTTTGAGGCTGACCTTAGCACACAGTGAATGTGGGGGTTGTAGAGCCAGGATGAGCACCTACAGAAATGGCCACATTTTGAGCAATAGGAAGGTGCCTGTGAGAACATGAGCCTAGACCAGAGTCACATTAGAAAATGAATTAGCTTCCTTCTGGGCCAGTGACAGCGAAACAGAACCCTTGAGGTAGACAAACATTCAAAGGAAAAAGCAAAATATCACACATTAACCATATGACACAAGAGGGCATTTCAAGAGAGCTATCAATAAATTGTCGGTCGATCTTGTGGCCAAATTTTAATTTATGGGTATTTTATTAACTTGGGTTTGAAATCGGAGTTCTCCACGCTTGGTCAGGTAATGAATGTATTTATTATCTGGTTCTATATTGCTGTGGAAGATCAGGTAAAAGGTTAAAAAGAGACACCCTGAGAAACACTTTTGCCTTTAGCCTTATATGAGTTGTTCCCTTGAATGACCCGATCATAAAGCACAGTGTATATGGAGAACGTTTGTACCATCTAAGTGCTACCAGGCAGGAAAGCAGGCTTAAGATATCATTTCCCATAGTGCCTTGCGTTTTAGGCTCCTGGTGCAGCTGTATAATTGCACAGTCTCCATCTTTTCCTTGAAACAGGTGACTGGTGTCATGGAGCTCTTGCAGTGAGCTGGCACCCGCTGACAGAAGCAGGGATGGTCTGGTGACTTGGGGCCACACTCCAGTTGTGTTTGCCATCCAAGATGCTCTGGGCTTAAGCTAGGAAAAACCAGAAGCCGTAGTCTCACAAGATCAGTGTGACACCTGTCCTGAGGTTATAATATATTTCACTTGCGTCTGAATGTCCACAAATTCCTAAGTTTATTTGCAGAATGCTAACTAAATTTCCTATTTCAGACATGAACACAGCATATGAGAAACCTTATAAAAAATGTGATGTCTTATTATGCTAAATCTCCACATCAGAACATGAATACCCGTTCACAATCCTGGATACCATCTAGCCTTTAAAAGAATTCTTAAATGATATTGGCATTCAAGATGGCATGAGACCCAAGTGTGTGAATTTTACCCTATTTCCAAGAGCATCTAATAACAGCACCCAGCATTCAATAGATGTTTAAAAAGATATGTTGGATACTCATCACTAAATAATAACTCAAAATGGCTTTAGAGTGTGAGCAAATTGATTTCCCCCCTTTCAAATCTATTTTGGTCTTGCATTAGGAAACAGAAACATTGCTTACCAAGACTCTCAGCCTGAACTCTGGGCTGCAACCTTTCTTTCTTTGTGGGCCCAGCATCACTCCGGTTCTGTCCCCCACCTCACTTCAGCATGCTGAAGCCCCTCTATACCACATAGCTTCTTCCCTGGACCTTTGAGATGCCCCTCACCACACACGTAAGTTTCTCTGTCTTTTCTTTAATCATTTTTCATTTTGTTCTCTTCAGACCACCCTGGATGAACTACAAGGACGGGTTGATCATATCATTGTGTCGATTAAACCCTGGAAGGGCTCTCTGCAAACTCTGAAGAAAATGTACACCCCTACTAAAGTGTACAGACCTGTAGTCCCTGGCTCTCACCCATCTCTGCAGCCAGCTCTGACTCCTCTAAGGTCACTCCTCACCACCTAAATGTGTGAGAAGTATCAGCTAAGACTCCTGTGGTTTCCTCTATCTGCCTCAAGCCTCTCCCTGGCCATTGACTGAGTGGCTGTCTCTACTCTTTTCATTTTTTCTTGGGGGGGGGGAATTGAGGGAGAGGGGAATGACCCTCCGACCCTTTTCTCAGTCAATTTCTTTCATGACCCCTCCTCAATTACTTCACTCATTTTTTTTTTCAGATCTTAAACATACCGCTGAATTTTATAAAAGCTATAATTTACTCTTGATCTATTTCCCTTAGAACATTGGGGCACATTTTTGGACTTATTGTACTGAATACAATACAGTACCGGATGCATATTTTGTTTTTGCTAAATATTAAGACTTGGATTTATTTTACACAAATATATTTTATTCTAGTGCATAGGGAAGTCAAATGGGATGCTTCGTCTTGGCTTAGTTGAAACCTCTCCGCCATTAATTTACTTGTACATCTACCTAGGAGTTCATGAAAGCTGTACCAAGGCTGGGGAGGACTCAGAGAAGCAAAGACCTTGGCTCTACCCTTGTGGTTTATGCCATAGGAAAGGTGGGTCACAGGTACAACTGTGACTATATTGCTACTTTTGGTATGAGGGATGCTCCCGTCTACTTACTGCTGACACTTGCCTCACATTTGATCGTGAGTGTGGCTTCAGAAAAAAAATTATTTGTGACTGGGCTTGCAAATGATGGAGGGTTGGATGTGGGCTTTCCTGAATATAGAGAGTGGAGGTGTGGGCATGGCAGGGAAAGGGGGGACTCTGTAAAGAAGCTACAGTCCTGGTGAGATTCAGAGGGAGGGGCACAGTCTTTGCAAAGAATAGGGAAATTTAGTTTAAGTCAAATTGTGTGGGTTTTGCCATTGTCTTCTCAAACGTGGTCTATTTAGATCAGAAAAGGGAAATCTGTAATGGTCTGAGAAGTAACCCAATGGTAGTAGCCTCGGGATGGCTTCTCTGAGAACTCCACAGACAGAGCAGAGCAGGGGGAGACCATAGCAGGGTTTTGGAAACTTCTAGTTCTGAAAACCTTCAGTAACAAGCGCTGTGCTATCATGGGAGGTGTGAAGAGGAATGACTTGGGGTGGGTCCTGCAGACAGTGAGCCCCTTCCTGAGGATCCCCACAGTGGTAGCCATGGTAGGTGGCAGAAGGAGGGTAGCCAGGATGAAAGCTTCACAGAGTACAAGGGCGGGTGTTTAGTTTTCTGAGGGAGGAAAACTGAGAGGAGGGGTTCAGTTGGGCTATGTTGAGGTGAGGCAGGGGATTAATTTTGGGGTGAAGATTATGCTGAGGAAGTTGTCAACTTTATGCCCCGTTTTCTCCACTGGACGGAGAGAATACCGGGCAACTTACCCTCCCTTAACGCCATTGTGAGGAGCAGTTTGAGAGAGGCCAGACTTCTGATTTTTATCTATGTGACCTCCAAGACTCTGTCAGACAACTGAAGTTGAAGTCCCTATTCAGAACCTGAGGGATCTTCTCAAAGGGAATCTTGAAATGGCTGCAGCTTCAGTGAAATGGAAACCCTTCCGGACTGTTGTAACCTCAAGAACGCACGGAGAATTCAGGGACCTAAGGTCTTTTATTGTGCCTTGTAAACACTTTCGGGAGAATGAAATCAGCGTGCGTCCTCTATGGGAGTTGGGTGTTGGAAATTCGATATAGCATTCAGTATAAAACTGCTTTAAATAAATAATTGCCACTTTTACAGTTTTTATAGTGTTTTTGTCCCCTGTGATACATTCACACTATCATCAAGGTCAGGTAAATTGACACTTTTCCTTAAAAATTCTCAGTTGTATAAAATCTGAACAAGCAATAAGGGACCTCGGAGCTCTGCTGGTGACAAAGTCAATCACAAGGTCTGCTGCAGCTCCCAGCTAGCTGGAGCCAGCTTCCCGCACTGCCTCCCAGTGTTGGCAGCGAGAAGCACGAGCGGCCACTCCTGCGAGGCAGGCGCACTCGCTGCAGGGTTCGCTGGAGCTGGAGAGCTCCCCAAAGCAGCAGAGCTCAGATGCTGGTTGTTTTTGAAAACCACGCAGAACCTAGCTTCTCTCTCAACCTCTCTTCAGCACAGGACACTGAGTGTCTTTGAAATGAAAACATTCCAGAATGAGGGATGTGATGTGCCATTGCAACAGCAGACCCTTTAAAATAAATAAGCTCGGTGTCCGCTCCCAAATAGATGGCTTTTGTGCGAGCATTGGATGGGTTTGATAAGGACCCTGTTACATTTAATGAGGTGCAAAGGAAAAATGGTTCTTCTAAGTTCACATGGCTGTCATTATGTTCTCTTCTGTTTTCTTCCTTTCCCCAAACTCTTCTTTACAGAGGACTATCCAGATCC
>JADRCH010000035.1:5193014-5241756 GCA_019843965.1 Rhynchomys soricoides | reverse complement strand
CAGGAAAGAAGACCTAAGAGCTCCGTCTCTTTGCTTTCTCCCCCTTCTTTCTTTTCTTACGCCATGGATTTTGTTTGGTCCTTTTCATTTTTGATCGATAATAATCCTGTTGATCCCCGCTTTGATAGCCATCCCTTCGGTGGCAACACTAGCCAGACACACCGTGGATCTCATCTTCCTCATTAGTATTAATGCAGTAATGATCACTCGTTTTCTTGGCTCCTTAGCTTCAATATTTACACACAGGCTGAAGCCGATGGAGCAGGAATAAGGAGCCTCTCACGGGGTGGGCAGCAAGAGGGGAGGAAGTGGGGGGGGGGCGGGGGGGCCGGGGGAGGCCTGTCTCCCCCACTCCTCCTTCACCGGGTGGAGTTCGTGGTGGGCTGAGGTCTATGCTTTAGAATTATTAATTAAAGGACAGGACACAGTCCCCTTCGCTCCCCCCTTGTAACACTTGCCCTGTGCGAGGAGGAGCACTGATGTCACTCCAGCCCTACTGGGTCAGTACCTCTCACGTGACTATGGAAAACAGAGCAGTGCTACTCTCTCCAGTCTCTACCGAAATTCTTCTTAAGGAAAAAAGAGGTCTCTCTTTGGGCAGAGGGCATTTCTATACATTCATCAGGGTCAGGATTTTATCCCTCCTTTGGTCTTCCTGAAAACATAATTTTATATGCAAAGACTTTAACTTCCCCCCTGTTTATGAGCTAGTGAGAAGAGGAGGTCAATGTCTGCTTTCTTCCTCCTGCCATTTTGAAGTATTTGCTTCATTGTGGTAGCAGATATAGACTTCCAGGAAACTCTCTCTTCCGGGATAAAGTTAAAATAAAAATGATGTGTTCTGAGGGCTGGAGAGATGGTTCTGTCCTTAGGAGCACTTGTTGCCAGAGCTGGGTTCCTGGCACCCCTGTGGTGCTAATAACCATCTGTAACTCCAGTTCCAGAGGATCCGATGACCCCATTTGGTCTCCATGATGGCTGAATGCATGTGGTGCACAGACATACGTGCAAGCAAAATGCCCATACATATATAAAATATATTTAAATAAATTTAATATATATATAATAACAATATATCTTAATATATATAACATAAATATGAAATATATTTAAATAAATCTTTAAAATTTATGTTCCGAAGGCATTTTTAAGCACTAAGAAATCCCAGAACACACGTACTGAAGAATGTGCTTCCTCTAATTTCAGAGAGAAATTATAGGTGTTTTTCATCTATACTGCTACCTCACTTCTCAACCAGACAGAGACAAGGGGCACTCCTCTGAGTAATATTTGCCCCCAGGGATGGGATATTTGTGTATTTAGACGTCTGTACATCTTTTCATGAGATAGCTAAAGACTTTTCCCGTTGCTCTGTGGTCTGGAGATTTGTCTTTATCACCGGTGGTTTCTCCTTTAGCACTAGGTCTGCAGGAGGAACGCCCCTGCGGAGAGTCCAACCATTTCCCTTTAGTGGGCAGTTTCTAAGAGCACTCAGGAATCCTTTTTCACTCGGGGCTAACTAATTATTGTTAAGCCTGCACACACTACCCAGCCATGGCCAGTACCCTCAAGTCTATTTTTGTCTCTTTTGGGTCCTCATAAAAGAAAGGAAGACACAGAGGATGGTCTAAGTTCCGCAAAAAGTCGGATGTACAAGGAGAGAAGCCTTCAGGGCGGGAACACTGAACAGGGGAGCGAGGAAATAGTGAGGCAGGGGCAGTTTTATTTGCAGAACAAAGTGTTAGAAGAGAGAAAATGAATGAGACAGGAATAGGATGACACTGAGATGCCCCGAAGGGAACAGAGAGAGCTCAAGAGAAAGAGTTCTGGCTACAAAGCCAGAGCTTGGTGAGACCGGAAGTACTGCAAGCACAAAGGATGAGCCGTGGGCTCCTGAATGAGGAATGCCCGGTTCCCAGAGAGTAGAGCAAAGGACAAGCACTGCACGACATTTTATCAAATTTTGAATTAAAAGATACATTAATATGTATTTTTTACCATCTCTGAAGGAACGCAAGCCATATCACTCCTGGGTATGTACCTGAATTAAGTCAGGATACCACAAGATTACCGTCACGTCTATAATTACTGCTACATGATTGACAATAGCCAAATTATACAATCAACCTGAGAGCAAGTGACCATTTATAAATGGGTAAATGAGATATTACATGTATATACCCATAGGAAAAAATGGAAAGAAATCACTATGTTAAGCAATATAAGCCAGATTTAGAAAGGCAAGTATTTCATCTTTTTATCCCAAACATAAAAATCTAGATTTTAAAACTGGGCATAGAAATATAAGAGGATTCTGGGAAGAAGGAGAGAGCCAACAGGAAGAGGAAAGAGACAGAGAGGACAACAGGTGTGTGTGCGCGTGTGCATGCATGTGCGTGCACCTCAATCAAGGGACATTGTATATTGTATACATGCATTATTTTAGTGAGACCATTATTTTGTGCAATCATTTGTGGGCATGCACGTAAATCCTCAGGTTGATGCTGGGAATCAGCCTCACTCTTCCACCTCATTTACTGAGGAAAGTTTTCTCAAAAAAATGAAGACTAACTTGCCTGGGATTGTCCTGTCCCATCTCCCCCCTTTCCTTCCTCCCTTGTCTTGCTCCACCAAGGCTAGATTTATAGGTAGGCTGCCATGCCCCCCACCCAGCATTCAAATGATTTTCTGGGGATCCGAATTCTGGTCTTCACTCTTGCCTAGCAAGTGTTTTGACCAGATCCATACCCCAGACTGGAAGTCTTCATTGCGAACAGCCTAAACTGCAACAGCCTCTTAATGTTTTGATGGGGGGGGGGGTATTAATTAAGACTCTCTTCTTTAGAAAATTGATCAGCACAGCAAGTTTTCTCAGAGAGGGCCTAGGACTCACTGAGCTCTCACCTAGCTAGGTGACAGGAGAAGGGTTTAGTATTTCTCTTAAGGTCTCTGTCACCCTCTAAACCATCAACTTGATTCCACAGACAAGCAAATTCAAAAAGCCAAGTAGCTTGGCCAGGGCCACTATTTTAAATGATGGGGTTAGAAATCAGGGGTAGGCACCACACTTTCTTGTCTGACCTCTGCCAGGTCTTAGGAATGACTGGTTTTCTGATGGCTCCATGTGATAATTGGGAACAACCGTATCTCACAGGTAACAGGGAATATTCAGAGGAATCAAGGAAGGGAAAAACTTTCACAAAACTAATGTTTCTCTATATGGAAGCCATTTCCCTTGTCAATATTAGGTACACAAATTATGACAGTACTACACAAAAGGCTAATAATTCAACGCTAAGTAAAACATTTCTTAGAAAGCACGGGGTCTGTTGGAAGAAACAGCGACCCATGCAGAGGCAAAGCACTGTAGCACACTGTTCTGTGGGCTATATGATAAAGCAATGTGTACTGGGTCGTGAGTAGGCCAGGCAGGGACTGGTCAGTTCTCTGTGACCGCAGATACAAACGTGACTTTCATAGACCATGAAACGAGAAGATGTAGTTAGACTTATGTGTGGTGGTACACATTATTCTTGTTTTGGTGACCAAAGGGGTTGGAATGGCTACATCGCACTTATTTTATTTTCTTTCTTTATTTTCTTTCTTAATTTTTACGCGTCCTATTTCCTGACTCTCCCCCTGGTTTACACTGGTTTGTATTTGAAGCATTGATGTGATCTAGGTCATTTATTGGGGTACCCTGGCCTCCTCTACTCACCACAGGGGCAGGGGAGAGGAGAGTGGGAACACAGAAGGTTCTAGAATTGAGTCAGGGGGTTAGCAAGTGCCTATTCTCTACCTCTCCCATGGTCTCCTCTTTCAACCACATCTATAAGGGATGCCAAGAAAAAGAAGAGGCTTCCAAAGACTGGACGGACCAGCACGGCAGAGCATCCCGGCAGCACACCTAAAGGATGTGCATGTGTGTGGCTTCCTAGTCACTGGGCAAGTTTTTAATGCTCCTAGAGGCTAAAGGGGCCTGGAGAGCCCCAGAAAAGCTCCAGCAGCTACCAGCTGACACTTGAAAGGCACTGGAGCCATATATCCACCCCAGAAAGAGACGGGGAAAGGAAAGCAGCGGGGGGCTAGCCACACTGAGTATGTTCTGTTGTTCCTTCCCTTTAAAAAGAACATATCACTGACAGACCCTCATCAATCATCCTCAGAGCACACCCCCATGGCCGTGTTTGTAGCCTGTCTCCATGTTTTCTCATGCGTTCCTGCATACAACTCCCACCCCCACTGCTTTTCTCTTGTGTTTTGCTCTGTGCACTCAGCCCCAGCCACCCGCTCTGTGAGACTTAGTCTTTCTGAACAATTACTCAGAGGCACGGCAGGCAGCACACAATGTGACGCCTTATCTTGCATGGCTGCCAAGGTCTCTTCCAATGCAGTTGGCACTAGTCTGCTGCTGTCTGAAGATCTGACTTGTTGCCTTTGTAAATGTTGAAGTGATTTATCAGAAAATGTTTCCTCTGAGGAAATAAAAGGGGAGAAGGCAACATTATTAAAGATAAATGAATGTGACAGACAGTGACATGGACACAGGGCCACACACACATTGTGCACGTGTACACACACACACACACACACACACACACACGAGGGCATACACATTTTTATTTTCTTATTTAGTATGTATAAAAGCAATAAAATAATCTTAGGCTATCCAGAAAGTTATTGACTGCTCTCTGCTTTTGCCTTCATTTAAAATGTCATCTTGAAGCCTTTCTGAGTTGACCTCCAAATTGCTGTGGAAGAAACTTTCACCCAGATTGGTTGTGATAAGTGTCTTGGTCCAGCTGCTGTGACCAAGGGGTTGGGCTTATGGGGCTAAGATGGATGAAGGTAGCTTCCAGGGGGTGGCAGTTTGGAGAGACAACCGAAGGACCTGAGCTACAGAGCATCCTGAGAGCATCCTCAGTTTGCTCTAAACAGCCTGAACGTGTCTGATTATATCCCAAGACTGTCATCATTTACCTTATTTCTCTGTATTTTTAGGAAGATTTCACAGGCAGACAGTTCAGACTCTGTTTAGGTATGAGGTGTGCGTAGCTATGAACAAGTCTCACTTTTTTTCTATAACCATTCTTTTATGTAGTAATGGTGCTTTCCGATTAAGCCTGTCAAAGTCAGAATTTATTTCATCAAACTTCGTACTTGATATAAAATGAAGAATAAAAAGATACAAACTTACATGAACTACAAAAACAGTCAGGCATGGTAGTACACCCCTTTAATTTTAGTACTTGGGGGCCAAAGACAGGCAAGCTATGTGAGTTTGAAGCCAGCCTGAGCTATAATAGGGTCCCCTTGATATATCCCTAGACATGTAGCCTGAGAGGGAACCAAAACCATCCATGGTGAGCATCCTGCTGGTGGCCTGCTCACCTTTCTCCTCGATTGACAGAACTCCAGAAAAGCAGCAGATGTTTGGAGGACTTCCATCTGGGGGGGGCATTTGATGATCTCCCCCAAAACCTTTCTTGGATTTCTAATGGGTTCTCACTCACTAGCCAATTAACCGCCATTTGATAGACTCAACCGTGTCTCTGTCTGATGTATCCAATTAGGTTTTTATTTTTTTTAACTAGGTGAACAGGTGACTGCTATCCCAGGTCATGTCCCAAAGGCTCAACATGCAAGCTAGAGACCAAACAGAAGATAGGTAAAGAAATCAGGGCTTTCAAGTGATGTGGAAATAGAACAAAACACAAGAGATGCAAACCAGCAGCATTTTCCAAGAGGTGCAAGGACACATTCCGTGTGGTAAGGAGACAGAGAAAACCGTTCACAGAACCAGACAACCCGAGGGGCTGAAGCGTGCCGGCGCCAAGAGAACACAGTCAGTAATGCGAGAGGCAGTTCAAATGAGGAGCTGAAAAAGTGGGAACAAGCCCGGATGGAAAATAGGAGAGAAGAGGAAAAATCCATCCCAGAGATCAGCCAACTAACCAGCACTGATCCGTTCAGAAAGAGTGAAACCTTATGTAAGAGAGGCAAAACCATGCGGAGCATGAGGTGACGCTGGGGGACCTGATCTGGAATGGTCATTGAATAGCAAGAAAAATTATAATTTCTTTTTTGTATTCCAAAGAGTTTTTCTTTCAGTAAGCAAATAATAAATTTTCTATTTCCTTCTTTTTAATTGCAAATTCTCTTTTGTTTATTAACTTACTTTTATCAGTTTAGTTCCCTTTTTGCAGATATTCTTTGTCATCGGGAATGTGGTTATATTAGTGAGGCCAACATTGGCAGCTGGTTCTAGATAAGCTTGCTTTTTGCATGAAGGAACTGGATTTAAATCCTTCCTCTGCTAAGAGATTGGATCGGGAATGAATGCTTTCTTAGAATCCAGAGGGTGCTATGTCGGCATCAGAAGAGTTTACATGCTTGCTCATGCTCTCAGAAAATTGTGGTTTTCTTGAAATTTACAGTGCATGAACAGAAGAATTTTTCTATCATGGTCTGTGTGCTAGCTAAGCATATTTTCTCATAATTTTGTAGTAGTATCTTAGGGCTCCCATAACAAAATACGGCAGACTGGTAGCTTACACGGTGCAAACACGGTTTACAGAGGAAAAACTATATCAGGTAAATATTAAGGATTTCTTGCTTCATTTTCTGTGATGTGGGTCAAGTTCATAAAGTCTCAAACGTAGTGTTTACAAAGATATTGATGATGTTCAGTAAATTTGAAAACTACTTTTTGCTGCTTTAATATACATATGACTATAAATATAGACATAGATGTGCATATCTATATCTATATATCTATGATATATCCCCCCATAGCAAAAACAGGCTGAAGTAAGTAAGCTCCCAATAGCAGAGCCAGCACCATGGCCAGCCATGTTACTACTTGCATGGCAAGTGCAGGTAATTCATTCTGCTGACAATGTCAAGACAGATGTCTCACAGGGAAACAGTGCTGAGCGATGTGGCGCTGTCTGACCTTCATCTCTGGGGAAATGCGACTGTAAGAGAAAGTAATTTAAACAGAAGTAAAACTGGGGGCGGCTTTAGTTTGTGAAAACCCCTGTTTCCCTCCAGCTCCTGCAGCACGGAACGCCCATTGCCACTGTGTCCTCCAAACACATCATTTGCCAAGTGGACCCTAGGTGGGCGAAGGCAAGCAGAGATGGGCAAAGGGGCCGTAGCTTCAACAAGTCAGAATAACAAACCAGAAAAGCAGAAGGCAGAGAGTCCTCGGAGGGGGAGGGAGGAGAGGCTGACATTTGGGGAGGCCAAGTTCCTGCTTGTTGTCATCGGGGGTTAAAAGAAGACTCTATCCGAAGTCTAATGGTTAGACTTTTCAGAGAAAACCTTTTCAGATTGGTCCTGGCATATGTCTGTGAGGTTCTAGACTATGAGAGTAATAATATGAACAGAAAGAGCAGCTATCGAGAGGGAAATTACAAAGCGAGTGAAGCTTGGACTCCGGGCCTGTAGGGATGTGGGAGGGGCCCGTTGTATTGCGTGCCTCTTCCATGCCTTCATGTTATCGTGGGACAAATGACTCTAAAGTCAAACTGCAGTTCTTAAATTAGATCATATTATATTTTTTCTCTTACTAGCTAGTCTCCTTTCTCAGCATCTTTCATTATCAAAGACAGGTAATTAACAGAGTCAGCAGCATATGGTGGACACAGCCAGGAAGGCATTTGACCAGCCTGGTTCAAATTTTAATTTTGTCACCAGAACCCTTGAGACTTCTTTGGAAGTCTGTCCATCTGCAGCTGGAAACAAGGAAGGGCCCGGCCCTCTCATTGGCTCTTTTCCTGATGTTTCTGTACTGACTTCTCTGTGGGTTGTGATATTTCTTTAGATGCAAACTAAAATGGAAGCACACTACAACGGAAGTTAGCTCCTCTCGGATATGTGGCCTGCCTCTGACATTTGTCATCCCCATGGCATCTACCTTTATCAAAAGGCCCTTTCTGCTTAAAAGCTTCCATAAATTGCAGTTTGTGACCCAGGGACACACAGGGAGAGCACAGATTAGGAGGAAGTCTGGAGCCGACTGACTCACTTGCTCTGCAGTTGGCAAAACCTAACTAACTGTGTTCTCAAACGAGTCTTCTGCGCTGCCCTAGCGAGGCCATTTTGTGCTGATGCGCAGTGGTAGTGAATAAAGATTTCCACATCAGCCCCTATTCTTGGAACTCTTCTACCGGAAGCACCCGTCTTGGTGGTTTTCTGTTGGTAGAAACAAAACATATAAAAGACTACTGTAAAACAGAGGAGGGGACCCAGGTGTGCCTCCAACAGAAGGAAAGCTTGAACTTGGTTCGGGTTCCCAGCTTCCTATCTTCCCTGGTCTGCCCTCTCAGAATAAACACCCCTGTGTGAGAGGGGTCAGTGGTCAGCATCCGTGTGAAATAAATACACAAACAAACACGAACTTCTGCAGAAATAAACACGAGCCTTTCATGGGCACCAGAAGAAACCTGGTCGTGGGCCTTGGTGGTTCTCTTTGTAGGCAGTCCTTTAGGTCCAGCAGCGAGTGCTGCACACGGCCCTTTGGGTTCATCGCTAATCGGAAATCTATAATGTGAACTAAACACCTTTTTAGTGAATGGGGGGAAAATGAGTTCAGCTACTTGAAATGGATCCCAGCAGCTGCTTTTTAATGATGCCTTAATGTAAAATTATCAATAGAAGAGACAGATTATATCTGTTCCGTGCATTTAGGAAAATGAAGATTCAGGGTCTCAGGCTTGAAAGAACGGGTCCTCTTTCCTGAACCTTTGCGCGCTTAGTGACATTTTTAGTTAGCCACCTTCAGTTTCAGGAGAATGAACGCAGCATGTGAAAGAAATTAGGTCAAAGTTTTAAGGAAAACAGGATGAGGGAAAATTTGTTTACATGGAAACCATGAGCAATGGCTCAAACCCTGGTCTTTTCCTGCCTGCCAGTCACAGCTAAGAGCAGAGACTCTGGGCAGGACCTGAGATGATGCCCTAGGCCATCTGCAAAATGTCCATCCTCAGATGTGGCTGAATGACCTCACCAGGAGAGAGGGGTTCAGGTTCCTGACATCAGTTTCCAAATATCGATCCTCTCTCTCTTTCTCTCTCTCTCTCTCTCTCTCTCTCTCTCTCTCTCTCTCTCTCTCTCACACACACACACACACACACACACACACACACACACACGTGTGCCATTTTGCCTGCTTCTGTGAAAGCCTACCTTTCAGGCAGAGTCAAGTCAGGCCAGGGTCTGATGGCAGATTTCCTAGCCTGCTGACGCATGGAATGATGAGAGGGGCTACACTTGAAGCTCAAGGTGAGGGTCTGAATGATCTGTTAATCTTGGAGGAAGGAACAAGGAGGAAGAGGGGGACCTCCGGATGGGTACAGATATCGAATGTACAGCAGCCATTGTCTCTGTTGGCTTGTAACTTTGTTTCCCACAATACTGCAAAATATATAAAGCCTAAGAGAATTAAACCCAGGGCTGCCACAGTACTGACTGGACAGCCTTCCTGATTTCTAACCTTTGTCTCTGAGTCTTCTTTCCCATCTTTTCTATAGTCCTCACTCTCCGCTCAGGACTGCTTGACTTGGAACCGGCTGGATCGGTACATGTGGGGGGGAGGAGTGTTAACGTTTTATATTTTACTAAATTTGTCCTTTGACAATTCTACATACATATGGTAAGTTCTGTTTCCTATCACCCCCACCTCTCATAACTTCCTCTTACCCCTTTGAAGCCTCTCCTCCCCGCACGTCCTTCTCTCAATTTCATGGCTTTATGTTGCTTTATGATCCATCCAGATTAGCTGTGTGACTACGACTTTATCCAATGACGAACACAGGAGGCTCATCAGTGGGCATCCATCTGAACACAATGTTTGTCCCTCCCTAGCATACATAAGTAGCCCATAGTACAGCAGTGAGGGGAGGGACCACATGGACCTTCCCCTGACCTATGATTGACAGCTGGCAGGCCCAGTCTTATGCAGACCCATCTCAGGCAGCCATTGCTGCAGTGATACCATCAATGCACTGGTGTTTCATGCCCTGAAGATGGCATTTCATAGACCTTCTCCCTATCTTCTGACTCTTACATTTTTTCCCTCACCTCTTCTAGATTGTTCCTTGAGCTTTTGAGGGGGTACATGAGTATCCTATTCAGAGACGGGTGCTTACCTGATGTAGCTATGTGTCTCTACAGTTATCAACAGTCATTGCAAAGAGGTCTTCCTTGGAATTAAGACCAAGAGTGGTATTTGCCTCTGGTATAAATACAAGTATTTAGAAGAAACTTGGCGTTGGGTTAAACATTAGCTAAACAGTAATAGGAAGTTCTCTCTAAGGTATATGACCTTCTTAGCCTATGCATCATTTTAACCGTATTTATAAACCAGGCATGATTTTCTTCTTAGAGTAATTTTCAAAATCAGTCCATGAACACTGGGTTGCACCCATACACTTTACCACTGTAGCACCAGCGGGCATGTCTTACCTGGAAAGCTGCTATTAAGTAGGCTCTCAGGTAGGTAAGACTAATGACATTTCTCCCCTGGGAACCCACATGACCCATAGGGAAGAAATTCCAACATAGTACCTGTTTGATTTCTCTGCATCTTATGACTAAAATGTGTATTACCTTCAGAAGTAGAGCCTTATCAACTAGTTCTGGTGAGCAATGAATCTTCTGGGACCTTCCCGAACAATAGCTCATTAAGAGGTAATTTACACTTGACAATGGGATTTTGCTTAATAACCATGACTATTAGGTATAGTGTTATTCATCCATGCAAAATATCATTCTTCTGACGTGCATAGCTTTTACTTGTTTTACGTGGAAGTAGGTTTCTGTATAACTTTTCATGCATCCTGTTATGATCAACCATGCCTCCCTTCCCCTTCGCTTCACTTACCTTCCTACATTCTTCCCTGCTTAAACCACGCCCTCCTGTGTTGTTCTTCTGTTTTATATCACCTATAGAGAGATTCTATCTAAGAATGATAAAAGATATAGGTCCAGCAACTTGGCTCAGTGGGTTAGGGTGCCTGTTACCAAGGCTAATAACCTGAATTCAACCCTTGGAATGCACATGGTAAGGAAGAAAATCAACATCCACAGGTTGTCCTCTGTACACACATACACACATGATGGAGTGAGTGTTCAAGAGCATGTGCATGCACCTGTGTGCACGCGCACACATACACATACACACACACGAAACTGTAATGAATTAAAAAATAATAAAGGTATTCAAAGGTAATACATGGCAAACTTACAGCCAGCATCATCTTAAGTGCTCCCACTAAAATCAGGAGCTAGGCAAGGGTACCTATTCTCTGCCTCCCTATTCAACACAGCACTTGAAGTGCTAGCCATAGCAATAAGACAAAAAAAAGAAGGTAACCAAGGAGATACAAGTAGGGAACTGTAATGTTTACTTTTCTGCTGCTGTGAGAAATACCATGATAAAAAAAAAAAGTAAGTTCTAGTCTAGGAAAAGAGTTAATTCGGGCTTGTTGTAAAAGGATTCCATAATAGCCAGGCAACAGGTGGTCAGAGCAAGGAGCTGAGACATCACCTCTTCACCCTCCAACATGAGTCGGGAGAGCAAACTAAAAGTGGGGTATGCTAGTCGGGGTTCTCTAAAGTAACAAGAATGCTAGGATGAATATGTAAAGTGGAGGTAGGAAATAGATATTTATAGAGGTATAAAACCCTGCCCCCAAGTCCTTCATTTTGTCTACTTGGAGAGACAGACAAATGTTGGAGGCATCAAAGCTGGATGGACTGAGCCATCGAAGCCCTTTGAAACTAAAGTTCCAGACACAGAATGTGGCATCACAGGATTTGCTGCTTGCCCCTCTGGGTTTTTGTCTTACTTTGTTCCAGTGTGTCCTCACGATGCCCATTCTTTCTATGTTGGAATGGTAGTGTTATTCTGTGTCATTGTACACTGGAAGTATTGGATTTGATCTTACGGAGAGCTAGAGTGACGATATTGCCTTGAGTCAAAATTACCAACACTTTGATAATAGCAATGCTGGAGAAAGCATAGACATTAAAGTCTTCAGAGGATGATATCTATGTTGAGATCTTGAGATGGTTTCTCCACAGAGGTTAAAGCACAGTAGTCAGCATCTTCAAAAGAATTGCAGATTTTAAAGGATGGGGAGGAACAAGACTCTTGATAGCAGTGTGATAGAGAACACAGGCGCTTGATGCTGGGAATGAAAAATTATACAGGTGGTGCTGACACACGCCTTTAATCCCAGCTCTTGGAAGGCAGAGGCAGGCAGATCTTTGAGTTCGAGGCCAGCCTGGTCCACAGAGCAAGTTCCAGGACAGCCAGTGCTACTCAGAGAAACCTTGTCTTGAAAAACAGTAAAAAACCAAAAACATAATAATAAAATAAAAGGAAAGAAAAAAGAAAGTGAGAACAGTAGGAAAGAGAAGAAACATTAAGCTTTCTTTGCAGAGTTTATCTTTAAAGAATTCAGGCGTCTGAGGGGTGTGACATTGGTTCAAATGGGGAGGGGGTATGGCTTCTTGGAGCAAAGAGTCAGATGAAGACTGAGAACCAGAAAATTTTAGATTTCCTGACCTTATAAAACTCATTCTTGGTATTTCTTAGAAAGCATTGTGACATGATTCCAGAATGCAGGTCTCACTAAGGGTACAGAAATCACTGTGGGCCACTACCTCAGTCGCTCTATGATTGTGTCCAGTCTTACATAGGTAGTATTGCAACAAGGAATTAGTCAATGTCATAGAAGGTAAAAAATGAAATTCAAATAATTTAGATGTTTGGCAAAGAATGTGGTTTAGAGAGACTTGAGTTCAGGCTCAGGCCTGTGTCAACTGGAAGCTCTGTTGGTAACTTTCCCTAACTTAAGCATTTGCTCTCCTTGTCGGGTGACCTTCTGCAGTGTGGGGTGGTGGTGATTACTCCTTCTTTATTAGTCCATTGACGGACTGCAGTGCTTAGTAGCACTGCAATAGAAACAATGTGACAACTGCAACTTTTGCCCTTATTGGAAACAAATGACACCATTATCCTGGAGAGTTTTCGACCTTCTAACAAAAGTTAAAGTGCTCTGGACTTCACTAATGAAGCAGTAAGGGAGCCTGAGCACAGGCCCAAGGCCTTTTAATTTATTTGGTCTGGAAAGAAGAATATGGACCTATGGAAAGGTCAGGAGGTAAACAGTCTAACGTTTGCAGGGTTTTTGACTCTCTAATCCAGGATTATGAACTCAAGAGGGCAGAGATTTGTCCCCGTTCCCTCCCCTCTAGCAGATGAGTTGGCATCCAGACTGCCCGTCCTTGTTTTAGATGCCCTTTGAACTGTGTGTGCTTGTTTTATGTATTTTTAGAGCAGTTGTAAATTTGTTTTTGTAAGTGCTGTAAACTCTCTGCTTATGTCCAAAAATACCATATTTATTTGGCCTGTCTTTCAACTTAGACGTTAAGCCTTGGGAAACAATATTCCTATGGCCTTTAACTCCTAATGTAGCTAGAATAAAGTTTGTTTTTTAAAGCACAATCTGTTCTTTGTTTCTCATCCATTTTTATGTGAATTTAATGTCTGTCTATTTCTCTAATTTAAAGAAAAATCATTGAACTTCTATGACCCATTAGTTCTGGCTTCTCATCAGTTATGTGAATGCAGGAGTTAAGTTGTTTCTACAGAAGGGTAAGTCTTTCCCCTTTTCCTTCAAGAGTGTGATTGATCACAATTAATAATATACCAGCTATATCAGTTTGGAGACAAGGGACAAGAGAAAGCTTTGGCTGTGTTAAGTTCAGCAGTGAGATACTGTAGCAAACCAAGGCATAGACACTCACGAGCATTTACCATCCAGCACTCCAGGTGAGGGGCAAAGAAGGTTAGATGCACAATAGAGTTTTTGGGATCTTAGTTGTTCATTTAGGTTGGTGAAGTATTTTCTGAGTAACCAGACAATAAAATAGACTTTTGAAATCTGGATATGATTAATATTTGCATCCCAATTGTAGACAGAATCGGAATCAAGGTACTTAGTATGTATCATCAACTAAAAATGGCATGAGTTTTAAGTGCTAAGTTTCATTCAGTACATTCAAGTTTATCTCTGCATCAAACCCACATCTCGGTATGCTGTTTAACATTGATGATGGTATCAAGAGATTGGCTGCCAGTGACTTACTCACTGCCTTATTTATGGAAGTGAAATGCCACATGGGCTAGTGACAATACCACAGGAAGTACACCTCTTCGTGCCATCCCAAGGGATGTCTTCCTTCATGAGGTGCTCACTGGCCCCCTACAGCTTCTCTATGGATCAGCCTTGAGAAAAATCTGAAATTTTAGATGTTTTCACTAATGACTGTGAAAACTAATGAGGTTTTCATTGTTTTAATTCTGTGTCTAGGGAATAAGCTAGATGGCCATAGAGAGAACAGTATCAAGTTTGAATTTTAAAAATGTATTCTTTTGTAGAATAATGGAAATTTTCAACTTTGAACATGTTTGCAATGAGGGGGAAGGCGTTGGGAAACTTCATAAAGCAAATACGCATTAGGCCCAGCACTATGTTTTTCTAATCTAATAAAAATACATGGTAAATGACTTTTCCTTAGAAGCAAGCCAGTATGAATGCAAACTACAGTTCAAGCCAAGAAAGCAAGTACATCAGAATTTTGCTTTGAGATCTGTCAATAATGATTACTGCAGCTTCTGAGTCGGGCAGTGAACTAGAACCTGCTCCCATGTGATGCAGCTAATAAGGAGAGTTAGAATAAAAACGAACGGAGTATTCCAGAGGGAGGACAAGTGGAAGAGCATCATAAATCACAACATGGCGGGAAGACAGCTGGAAGCACAGAGGAACAGCAAGGTGACCCAGTACAAAGAACATGTGGCAAGAGGATCCTGCTGCATGGCTCCCAGTGAAGGAAGAGGAAGCATGTGCATCATTTCAAGAGAAACGATCTAGGCAGCCCTGGGGAAGAGATTGGTGGTCTTCTGCACAGACTGTACAGACCTCAACTTCAGTTAGTGGTTGTTTGGTGAGCAAGAGACTCTTCTGGCCCAGTGCGCTAACATGGAGGTGGTTCATTTTGTCCATCTCTTGAATCTCTGTAGCAGGGAACCAAACTTTTCCTGGGATGGCATGAACAAACAGATACAAACAACAGACAGATTCTACCCGAGTCTAGCTTAGTAATGAGTGAGTTTTGGGTTTACATACAGAAGCAGGAATAAAAAGTTGCTTATAGGAACATAGGTGACTCAAAAACATTTGCATCACTGAAAAGCTCATTCTAACATGAATAAGGACACACAAAAGCTACAGTCTTGGTGTTCCTCCCACAACTCGCTTGCAGCTAGGCTGCTCAGACAGTCTCCCTCCTCATTAACTGCTACTATTTATATAACCTTGAGGCCTTGTGAATCTTGTAAATTTCAGGAATTTCTTGAGCCTTCTGAGTTTCACTTTCTTGCCAAATCCTATGAGCCTCCCTTCTCCTTCCAGGAGATAGATTCATTCTAAATAGATTTCTATTTAGAATGAAGAGCTTTACAATGGAGGGAACCCATAACTGATCTACTTTGGATCTACAGAAGAAAGAGCTTGATGAGCCTGAAATTAATTTGCTACAGCCTCAGGGAGACAGTATTGAACAGAGAAGGGCTAAAATCCAAAGCCAAAAAACTTAAGTGTCTCCATTCAAGCAATGAAGTTTATGCCTTTGATGACTCATCTTACCACATGTTCTGAAAATATTTATTTCATAGCCCAATCCTGAGGTCAGCATGTAGATGCATTTCTGGAGTCACCCATGTTCAGTGAGGTTCACTGCTGTAGAGACCAAGAAATCTGATGTCCCAGTGACTACTTGACATCCATAGTCTTATCTGCCCTTCAAGATGCATGTTTAGCACTTAGTGGGTTTTACAATGATGGACATAGGTCTACATACACAGATCTCAGCTTCATGTTTGCTTCCTCAACTCCCAACACACTGTCAGACAAACCCTGGATAGTTCCAGAATAGATAAATGAGAATGACAGAGGTGTGATTCCAAAGAGTGATAGAACATGCTTTGCCCACAGATTACCACACTGCAATGCTATGTGTGGCCAGCAGAGGCTCCTGGTATGTAAAGAAGGAAGGTACAGAAGTGAAGACAGCTCTGGTGGACATCCAGCCCTGGTGAGCCCAGCCTCAGAATCAGCTCAGCTGTAGAAAGATGGGAGCCTCTAAGCTTGACTGGCCTTCCTGCCCCACAGCCACAGAGAAGACTACAGTTTTAAAGTGTGTCAAAACTGTGGTTCCAATCCCTCACCTTTTTATGTTTCCCCAGTTCTTGAGTTTTTCCTTTCTTTTTATAATACTTTTAGTAGTACTTTGACTTTGTCTTGATGGGGTAATTTCTGGGAAACTGAGTCACCGAGTCTTTTCAGTTGGAGAAAGAAAACTTTATTGCAACAGTGAGACTGTGCCCTGGATTACATAATGTCAGCCTTTGATTATGTGGGAGAGTGGACACAGCAAACAGGGAGTAAAAGTGTATACATGGCAATAAATGGCAGTGGCTTGGCCATGTCAAATTCCATTACCCACCTTCTCAGTACCTCAGTATCTCAATGGAGATTCCACAGTGGGCAGGGCAGCTCAGCTGAACTGACTCAGTGCTGGGGAATTTCCTTAATATGAGGCAGATTGGGGAATTTCCACAGTCTCAAAAGGAAAAAAAGTTTTAGTTTGTCTTTACCATCTTAGATTTATTTAATATTATTTATAAAATTTTTCAATAATGAATGATTGATTATTTATTTATCTATTTATTGCCCCTTCCCTGTACTCAGCCAAAAGAAATATGAAATTAATGTCATTTGAAGCAAAATGGATAAAAGTTTTAAGAGACATAATCCGGACTCAGAAAAACAAAGGCCTTAATGATTCTTCTTCTCATATACGTGATCTAGATTCAGGTGTGCATGTGAAAGGGGTGGTGGGGTGCACACGTGTGTGCATTTGCATGTGTGTGTGTGTGTGAAGTACAGGGATATGATGAAGGAAGACATGCTCTAAAGAGAGAAAGGAAAGGACCAAAGAGGAAAAAGTACCCATTAGTTCTCCTGGGCCAAATCTAGATTCAGTAATATCTATAAAGGATGATGGAGATTGTCTAGGAAACAGGAACCGCAAGGAGTGGGAATGCAGGTGTGGGCTCAGGGGCCAGCTCAGCAATGGCTCATCAGGAAGGTGCATGATGAGGCCCAGTGTTTTCTATGCTAGTGTTTCTAATTGCTAGGAGTTAAATATGTCATTAGGTGTTATATGCATCCGTATGTGTTCCGGTGTGTGAGTATGCATGCGTGTGCATGTGTGTGTGTGTGCGTGCGTAGGTTCATGTGGAGTCCATGTGTATGTATACAGGTGCACACATGGATAACAGGTCTATGGGAAAACCATGTGTGTGCACAGGTGCATGTGTGTGCAGGTGCATGTGGAGGCTGTGTATGTATACAGGCACACATGTATCTGCAGATAGGTGTGCAGACTATGAGTGTGTGTGCATGAGTGTATGTGTGTGTGCAGATGTACGTGGAGGGCAGCGGTCTGTCAGGTGCCTTCTTTGCTTCAGGTACTCCCCACTACCTTATCATTTTAACCTCTTTAAACAATTCCTTATGAATTTCACCACTTTCTTTTTTGACATGGGCTCTCATCAAACCTGGAGCTCATTGATTCAACTAGACCAGCTGGCAAGCAAGCTCATAGGATTGTCCTGTCTCCACCTTCTCGGCACTAGGGTTACAGGCATGTCCTCTGCATGTTCACCTCTTCTACATGGTGCTGGAGATACAAACTCAACTCCTCATGCTTGCACAGTGAACACCACTTATCCCATAATTCTGATAAGAAACACAAGCTACTTCCTGTTTGTCTACTTGACACAAACCTAGATACACCTGAGGAGGGGGAATTTACTCCATCAGATTGGCCTATGAGAACATCCTTGAGACATTTTCTCAATTAATGATTGATATGGGAGAGTCCAGCCATTATAGACAGTGCCACTGGGCAGGTGGGCCTGGGTTGTGTAAGAAAGCAGGCAGAGCAAGCCCTGGAGAGAAGGCAGTAAGGAACACCCCTCCTCTGCTGCTGCTTGAGCTTCTGCTCGGACTCTACTCAATGATGGGCGCTGATCAGGACATACAAGCCAAACAAACCCTTTCCTCCCCAAGTTGCTTGTGCTCATGACATTTACCACAGTGACGGACAACAGACTAGGAGAAGTGATCACACCCCTGGTGAAGAATCACTGTATAATTTATGTATCTCTATCAGACAAAAAATATTTGATCAAGCTTCTTTTGTTATTATGTTTTAATTATCAAAACAAGAGCTCTATTCTTTCCATTTAGTTGTCAAACTTTATTATAAAAACATTGGAAATTAGAAACTCACATGCTGAAATTAACCAGAGCTAAAGACTCGACAATTCAATGAGCTTCTAGGCCAGTGGAATGGCCTAGAAGATGCTGTGATCCTTCAGTACAGTTCCTCACGATGTGGAGACCCAACCACAAAATTATTTTATTGCTACTTCATAACTATAATCTTGCTACTGTTATGAATTATAATGTAAATATTTGTGTTTTCCAGTGGTTTTAGGTGACCCGTGTGAAAGGGTCATTTGATCCCCCTAGGAGCCATGACCAACAGGTTGAGAACTGTTGTTCTATACAGTGTAGACACTTGTAATGGAAGCTGTGGAGCTTCACACTGGGTTTGATACGTTCACCATCAAATAGTGATATACTTATATGCTTATCTACCATCAAAATTGCAAACTCCATGACAGGAATCGGAAGTAGAAACTCAGTTAGCTCTAATGCCTCCTTCACGTCTCCCTTCCATTACCTTCCTTCACTCAGCTCTGCTCTGTCTCCACATATTCTTTCAAAATGCTTAAAAACCTTCCTCAAAATCAAATAACAAATATCCTTCTGAAAGTAATCTGCTCTGCTCTGTGACAGTTAGCGGTCAAAGACAACATCTGGAGAGCCATGCTTCAGGTATAGTTCACGCTTATACTGTATCACCTGGACAGGCAGGTGACATGCAAACTTTTCTTCTCCTTCTTTTTTTTTTCTTTTTTTTTTTTTCTTCTTGTTTTCCAAGATAGGGTTGCCCTGACTATCCTGGAACTCACTCTGTAGACCAGGGTGGCCTCAAACTCAGAAATCTGCCTGCCTCTGCCTCCCAAGTGCTGGGATTAAAGGCGTGCGCCACCACTGCTCGGCTCAAGCTTTTCTTCTGAGGGAACAAGAGATATAAGATGTCTAGCTCCCTTACAAGAGAAAACATATGAAGAAGAGAGGCCCTCGGGTGTCTGGCAAAGAATATAGAGTAAAACAGCAAACAGTAGAACAGATGTTTGGAACATGTTCTTGACCGGTGATTCTTCCACAAGAAGTATGAAGAATTCTAAGATGTCAATGTGAATGGCAGGAACACAGCAACTGGAAAGATGAAGGTGCTGAATAGGACCTTGACAAAGAAGATACTAAATGGACTATGAGAATGAAGGGATTATATATATACATACATATATATATATGATATTATATTTTATTATAGTAAATGTCATTATATTCATTATATATTATATTTTATTTAGATATATTATATACTAATATATAAATGTGATATTTATCATATAAATATTATATTTAAATAATAAATATAATAGAAATACAATTGTATTGACATATTGTATAATATAATATATGTTTATTACGTATATTTTATATATGTCATCTCCTACATATATATGCATTAATATGTATAAATATTGTATTTAAATGATAAATATAATAGAAATACGATTGTATTGACATATTGTATAATATAATATGTTTATTATGTATATTTTATGTATGTCATCTCCTATGTATATATGCATTAATATGTATAAATATTGTATTTAAATGATAAATATAATAGAAATACAATTGCTTTAATATACTGTGTAGTATAATATATGGTTACTATAGATTTTACATATACCTCATCTCCTAACAACCCTAAGTGTTGATGGGAATTAGAGTAACTGCCATTACTGATAACTCGTATCTCCATTTTGGACAACCCTGCAAGTATCTTCAGAAGCTTAACATACCTACAGTGTGTGAACTGACAATTTTGCCCCATTTATAAAATTTAATGAAAGTCACATACAAGAATATATTAGCAGACTTCAGTATTCCTTCCCCAAACCCCCAAACAGAACAAATGTCAAAGAAGAACTGGATGGCTAATTCGTGGTATATTGCTATTCAAAAAGTCTTCTAGCAGGGTTGGAGTGAGGGATCGGCGATTAGAATACTTGATCTTGCAGAGGACCACAGTTTAGTTTTAAGCATCCATGACAATTTACAACTTTCCCTAACACTAATTCCAGAGGATCCAAAGCTGACTGCTGAACTCTGGGGCACAGGAATGTGCGCGGGCATGCAGTGCACATACAAACACAAGTGAAACACTGATGCACATAAACTAAAAGATTCCTTAAATTTCATCTTAGGATGACAAGCACAAGAAGAGGTGATTTTCTCAACCCATCTTTTTGTTCTCACCATGTATTCCTGAATGGCATATACAAGCAACACCATGAAGAATCCAGTCAACCGCAGAGGGCTTGCTACGCGAGAATCCACTTACACAACATTCATAAGCAGCGATACTAACCTATGCCAAGATACATAGATCCTTTTCAGTCAAGCCATCCAGGCCAGAATACTGTGGGGTAAACAGTACATCCATACGGTAGTTCCTGTAGGTACATTGAGTATCACACCTCAGGAAAGATGGGCTTGCTCAATGACTTTTTCTATCCACCCCCTTTATCTTTTATAAAGCTTTGCAATGACATTATTTCACAGAAATCGAGCTGTGAATCTCCATCATTCTCAAATGTCACTGGCTGAGGACGTGAGTGGAAGACAGAGAGCTGTGTGCATTAGCTCTAAGAGGTGAGTTCCCTCACTCTCTAGAGAGTACCTGAGACCTGGGAGGCCGGAGACTCTCAGGACTCAAAGGGCAGGGCCTTAGATGTAATGCCCAACAGTGGGGGAGAGGGAACTGGTAGAGCCCATCTCCAGTAGAAAGGCAGGGCATAAAGTGGAGGGATGGGGTTGCCATCCCACAGTCAAAATCTCTGACCCAGAGTTGCTCCTGTCTAAAAGAACTGCAGGGACAAAAATGGAGAAAAGACTGAGGGAAAGAAAGTCCAGCGACTGGCTCAAACTGGGATCCAGTTCAAGAGGAGGCTCCAAGGCCTGACACTGTTACTGATACTATGGTGTGCTTACAGGCAGGAGCCTAGCATGGCTGTCCTCTGAGAGGCCCAGCAAGCAGCTGACTGAGACAGATGCAGATACTTACATCCAACCAATGCACTCAAATTGGGGAACCCCTGTGATTGAGTTAGAGAAAGGCTGGAAGAAGCTGAGGAGGAGAGCAACCCCATAGGCAGACCAGCAGTCTCAACTAACCTGGACCCCTGAGATCTCTCAGACACCGAGCCACCAAACAGGCAGCGTACACCAGCTGATATGAGGCCCCCTGACACATATACAGCAGAGGACTGCCCAGTCTGGCCTCAGTGGGAGAAGAGGAGACTAACCCTTGAAAGACTGGAGGCCCCAGGGAGTGTGGAGGCCTGGCAGGGGTTGGGGGGAGCATCCTCTTGAAGACAGGGGTGGGGGGAGGAATGGGATGAGGAACTATGGGAGGGCAGACCGGGAGGGGGGTAACTACTGGATTATTTAAAAAAAAACAAAAGTAATTTAAAAAAACAAGAAGGACAAGTTCCCTCAATCATAAAGACACCAAGACCTCACTTGTCCTGGGCCGAGGAGAGTGTAGGAGGCTTCAACCTGCAGTGTCTCACACTGTTTGCTTGCCAGCTGCATTCCTCTCCTGTGTGTGTGTGTGTGTGTGTGTGTGTGTGAATGTGTGTGTATGTGTACGTGTGTGTGTGAATGTGTGCGTGTGTGTGTATGTATGTGTGTGTGTGTGCGTGTGTGTGTGAATGTGTATGTGTGTATGTGTGTGTACATGTGTGTGTGAATGTGTGTGTGTGAATGTGTGCGTGTGTGCGTGTGTGTGTGTATGTGTGCGTGTGTGTGTATGTGTGTATGTGGGCGTGTGTGTGTGTATGTGGGCGTGTGTGTATGTACGTGTGTATACGTGTGTGTATGAATGTGTGTGTGTGAATGTGTATGTGTATGTGTGTATGTGTGTATGTGTGTGTATGTGTGTGTATGTGTGTGTGAATGTGTGTGTATATGTGTGTGTGTATGTGTGTGTATTTTCGCACAAAAATATAAGAAAGGAAAAAAATCAACATAGCAAGTATCCGAACATCTGTATAAAATATTCAAAACCCCAACTCCACAAAGGAGCATTTTCCTAGAATTCCCCACTGTTTTAAATACATATGTTCAGCACGTGTATTGAATCCCCGTCTCGCTGAAACGTTTCCAAATTAAGAAATGATCTATCACTTACAAGCAAACTTCTACTGTAATGTTTCAGCTATATTAGGATTTCAATTTTCTTCAAAATTCAAGTAAACACTTCACATTTAATCCCCCACAGGCTTAACTCTGGTTAGACAGAAGGCCCACATTCTTGGCTTGGAATTTAAATATAATCCCATATCACCTGGACTTCCTTGTACATCATAAGCTCAACAGAACTGTCCCATAACCCACCCCACATCTTTTAGAAAATCTGTCACCTTTGTCAGCTTCAGGGTGTGCAAGGAAGAGAGGGCTCTCGTGTCTCTCTGGCTTTGCAATCGTGTTTTCAGATTAGACAAGTTTTCTTATCATCCTTAATTGGTTGCACACGGTGCCATCCTAAAAATGAAATATAATATTCCAGAGTCCTTTTTCTCTTCATAGATGGCTAGATTGACTAACATAGAGAAAAAGGTGAATAGGAATCAAACATAATAGTAGACATTGCTATGGTTTTCTTCAAATGATCACATAGGAGTAGCTGGGTCTTCAGTGTGATACTATTGAGATGTGCTATAGACTGAAAGGGAGGTGCTTAGTCACTGAGGTGTATGGCTGGGAGGTCACAGGTCACTGAAGTGTACTCCTGGGAGGTCATAGGTCACTGAGGTGTGCTGCTGGAAGGTCACAGGTCACTGGTGTATACTGCTGGGAAGTCATAGGTCACTGAGGTATGCTGCTGGGAGGTCATAGGTCACTGAGGTGTACTGCTGGGAGGTCACAGGTCACTGAGGTGTGCTGCTGGGAGGTCACAGGTAACTGAGGTGTGCTGCTGGGAGGTCACAGGTAACTGAGGTGTGCTGCAGGCAGAAACTGTTAGGACTTGACTGATGCTCTTCTTCCTTGCTCTCCCCCTTCAGCACCTAATTCACAGCTTCAGAGAATACTGGGGAGGGGGGTGTTAGGGGTGAGTTTGATGTTGAATGACAATTTTTTAATTTTTATGTTAATTGTCCTGTTCTGAGCAGTGCAACATAATGGAAGTAGCTTCTTGCAGTGAGCTACAAACAGGAGGTCTGTTCTCCTGCAGAATTTGTCAGAGTTGTCCATCACTCAACTAAGGCCCTTCATAGATGCCAGTTTCCTTTCTGAGACTTACTTGCTCAGCTCTACTATCTATGTTTGGATTCCCTTCAGTTGAAACCACTGTCCCATTATTGAGAGGATTTTTCACGTTGTGTGTCCAAAGGCACCCGTGGGATTGCCATGACTCTTGTTTCTTTTCCTGTATACTATTTTTATACCTGTTGAAATTTAAGTACCAGCAACCCAAAATTATTTTAAAATAATTTATTGAAGCCTTGTTTGGAGAGAAATGTAGCAGTCACATAGACAGTTAATGTATGGCTTGTACAGATTCACCAATAGCAGAGCTAACAAGGTTGTTTAAAGTTAGATGCCGTGGAATCAGAGCAGCAGAGGTACTGTGTGATACCCACTGCACACAATTCACTAAAGGAAACACAGCCTTAGACTCTTCAGGAAGACAAGCACCACACATCACGTCTGTGCACGTTGATCATGTGAATAACAACAGACTGTACAAACCCAGTGTAGAGTATGTAGTCGGGACGTTCCCACCAAAGCAAACAAATAAAGGTCACCACTTTTACAACAAGAAGGATGAAGGGGTAATTATAACAAGTGGTTTGTAATTTACAGGTATAAAGAAAATAATAGAAAAATGAAAAATTTCTGTTTCTTATTACTGAATGTGATTTCAGTGGAAATACTAAGAAGGTGTTAGTTGCATAAGATCTTATGTGTAAAAAACAAAAAGAGGAAATTCATGAAACCTGGAGGAATTGATAAAAATTGAGGACCGGGGCTAGACTACGTGCCCAGTAAGCAGAAGACTCAGAATTGGATCCCAGCACAGAAAGCAATAAAAGGAAACTAACTCTCATGGATGCTATACTAACTTACCGCAGAACATTCCCAGGGTGCTCTTGTCAGTCTGTATTCACCTACATAAATAACTTTCCAGGGATGGGCCGACGCTTGTGGAATCCATGGGCACACAGATGTCACGCTCCAACTCATATTGCGGCATCTCAATTCTGAAGTTTCTAAGCAAGGGCACAAACTGCACAGCAGATCGTTTATTTCATGAAGCCGCCAGGGTTATTTCCACAGGAAAGAGGAGAACCACGATATTTGGAGGCACATTTAAAAGCAACGCAGTTGGAAAAGGTAATTTTAAACTTACAGATTTTTGTAATCCACTGGTCAGGTTCACAACAAGAATAATTCTGTGTTTCCTTCCCAGAGCACACGTTTGAGTGCTGACTCCAGACGCAAACTCACTTGTGTATTCTAGAAAGTAGCATTATGAAATATATAAACATTACCAATAAATATTCATTCTGCATCATATAAAGTAGTTTCCATTTTTATTGAGCTTGCTGCATTTGGGTTCGTTGTCAGTCTTGGTGACAGAAGGGGGTGTGCAAAGAGCTGGCTCCGTGCTCCTGAGTGGGTTGATAATAATGAGACATTGAGTAGAAAATCCCCATACAAATTAAATCATCATTCCAGGCAACAGGAGAATTTTGGAAGTGTGTTTTGAATAATTTGGGGTGTTTTAAGAAAAATCTAAAATGTACGCATATTGCGAGTAGAATTCAATCCCCTCCAAGTGTGAGGACAGATGACTTCTTGTGCTTCCTTCCATGAAACTAAATTGGAAAGTGGCTCTCTGTGTTATTCTCTGCAACCATAGTCCTTCAAATGGAAGCTGACCAATAAAATAAAATAAAATAAAAAAGCAAATGAATAAAAACATTTCCCTCATGTGGAAAGACGCAGACCATGATAGGAACAGGAAATAATATTTGTTTTACTTCCAGTCAGTGGAGCGGCATTTCCACCTTTTGGCTCCACCACTGGAGAGAGTATCCAGAACTTTCTGCTGTGAAGCCCACTGTCATCTCCCCACCGTGGCAGTCTCTACATGTGCACATTGTTTTGCATTTAAATATATATTGCTTTTAAATTTTAAATGGTGATATGAGCGAGAAACCTTGGCAGCGACGAAATTAGATTGGGAAGTCAAGTGCGGAAACAAGAACAGGCAAATATATTAAAATAGCGCTCTCATTTGCTGTACCCCCAACACCCACCTGGAATCCAGAAGGGTCTATCCTTGAAGGCCCATACTCCATTTGATGGTTTCTTGAATGCTAATGCTTTTTGAGAGGTTGAGCTAGGGGGGCTTTCAAAACAGACAGTCGGAGACAAAGAGAAAACAACTACAGATCCATCAAAAGACAAACTGAAAGTCTCTGTCTCTAGTTCACACCCCAGCATCGGAGCCAGAGAAGGAAAATGAAGAAAACTCAGATCCATAGTTCCGTCCCCTACCGCCTCTTCCCCACACAGCAGCAAAGCTCAATCTATTTTATTACCTTAAAGGGGATAGAAAGGTAAAGTCACACCTCACATACAAAGCTGCCTGGTATAGGATGGAGTCTGTATGCATCGTCTAGAGGAAGAGATGCTCTGGATTCTTTGGCTGATGTGTGTGCACACACATTGTCTTTGGAAAATGATATCTGGACTAGAAAAGATGAAAGAAAAGTAAACCGACTCACAAACTTGGGAATAGAACAGGCTGGGAAAATATGAGCAATGTGAGTATATTTTGCCAAAAACAAAACAACAAAAAAAGTGATACTGAGCAGGTCAGGAAATGAAAACATTACCTAAATAACTATGCGCTGAGCTGAACCCAGGGGCAAGCCAAGCCCCCAGAGACCCAGCTCTCTGCTCAAGTCAAATGTCTGCACTGAGAGCCCAATGTGTATGGGAAGACACACTTGGCCTTAAAGTGCTAGTAGGTGAGAAAACATATTTATTTTGGGTAGAAGTAGCCAAATAAACCAAGTTGAAAGGAGAGAAACTCACTTCTGAAGTAAAGAACCCTTTTCACCGTGAGGATAAACAGACTCTGAAACAGCTTTTCTGGTGAGGTGATGGGGGATAAACGGAAGGTGTTGCCTAATTTTAGATTACTTAGGTCAGTGGAAACACTGTTGATTTAGTCACGACACAGTGCAAAGCACGCAATGATGCCGTCCTATTAAACTATCCCCCAGGGTGACAATATTAGTCCATGTAAGATCACCTCAGCCAGACATTTACATGAGCATTGTCTTTAGAAAGCAGAGCCATCAAGAGTAACCAAAAAACGTATTCCATTGTTGAAGGAATCTTAAGATTCTAGCATGTAAACTGGTCTCTCCAGCACAAATGTTTAACAATTGGAAAACATCCTCTGAGTTGAAGAGAAAACTTCTGAAAACCAAAGGTATGCTGAGCAGATAGATGGTCTGTTCGGTTTATTGTTCTTGGCGCTGGGCCCTTGGGAGGGGGCACAAATTCCAGATCGACGCCCATCCGGAAGCTCATTTCCACTTCAGAACCTGGAGGATAGTCCGCGGCCATCTTCACCTCAAACCTCCTGGAGTTTACGAGATAAGAAAATCTCCAGTGGCTCTTAGCAGACCTGCTGACTAAAGACCCTAAGTTCGCCCTACTGGTCGGAGGAGAAACATATTGTTGAATCTTGACATTTTCATTCTGTGCATTTAGCAGGCAAAATCCTCTCCAATTTGGTATGATAGAATCCATTGCTTCTACAATGTATAAGAGCAGGCGGTATGTTTCTTTCTTTTTTCTTAATGCGAGGGAATGTGAACAATAACTGTACCAAGAATGAATTATTTGAATTTAACACACAAACCACTGCTGGTCACTAAAACCCATTTGTGACTTGTCAAGGATATGTGTGAAATCACAGAATCATTCCCCTTGTTGTAGCTGCCTGTTGGTGTGCACAGAAATTGAACACTTCTGATTGGATTTATGAAAGAGAAAAACCTCTCTGAGAAATTCCTTTTAGCACTTAGAAAAAAACCCGAAATAACAAATCTGAAAGCGATCACTCCGAGCTTTCTGCGTTGCTTCGTGCTCACACTTTGAACAGCACCTGCAACTTCTGACTCTGCGGCACTATTAACCGGACTTAACAGGCGGGGAGACTAGAGGTACAGAAACTTTCCTCCAGCTTGTCCACGCTTGGCAAAGGAGATTCAAACACCCCTGTCTTTCCTGAAACACAGTGAGCTCACTGTTTATAGACACATATATTCTGAAATAGATATTAGAGATCCACCTACCTCACATTGACCTAATCAGCTTATCAGTAGCCACTTTGCCAGTCTCTGAGCCAGTCTCCTTTCCTTCCCAGTGACACTTGCTTTAGACTCTGTGACTGACAGACGCTTCACTGGGATCCATGTTGTCTGACTCAGCAACGATTTGCTCACTTCTTGTGGTCTGCTAACAGTATCACTACTGAGACAGGATCCTCAAAGGCCAGTGCTTACTGATTTGGATGCAGAGCCATGTGGGAATGAGTCATAAGCGATGTCCCTAGAGGACCACCCCAACTCCTTCTCCGCTCATATCCCTAGGTCCACCCAGTGTTCCAACAGCATCTATCATTGTCCCCCAAAGAAAACCCAGTAACTTGTCACAAGACTAAGTGGAATGAAGGAGGGATAAATTAACAATATGGACTTGACAAATAGTACTAGTTAACACATCGGAGGCTTGGTTATGAATGATTCAATAAGCAACTATTACTTAACAGCTTATAGGAATGGTTTGTCTTTCTCTTAAACCATTGTTATTTTGTTTTTGTTTTTGTTTTTGTTTTTCGAGACAGGGTTTCTCTGTGTAGCCCTGGCTGTCCTGGAACTCAACTCTGTAGACCAGGCTAGCCTCGAACTCAGAAATCCACCTGCCTCTGCCTCCCGAGTGCTGGGATTAAAGGCATGCGCCACCACTGCCCGGCTCCATTGTTATTTTTTAAAAAATCAAATTAGTTTTCCAGTTTTATATGTTGGGAGATTTCACATATAATTTGCACTTCCTCCTTTTCCTGAAGGAAAAGTGTAAAGAATTGCTAATGTCCAATTTTCCTATCAGAATGCCACCTTTAGCTGATGCTTCAATGCCGCAAACTAAAGTCAAACTGAATTTAACACAATTGTTTTGGGCAAAACCCACAGCCAAACAACAGCAGCAGCAACAACAACACAGAGATGGAGACACCAACTCTTTTGGGGAGATGCTGAGGACGTGGGTGTCACTGTTCTTCGTGAAGAGCGATGGGACCACGCAGAGCGGCAACTGCTCCTGTGGTTCAGATAGGTATCTCACATAGGCTCCTGTGTGAAAGACCAGTTCTCATCCCATGGTGCTCTTCAAGAGCAGGGTCTGGGGTGGGGCCTCCTGGTCTTCTGGATGGTAGTGACATTAACTTGACGTCTTAGTGCGTATAAAGAAATGAGCAACGTTGGAGCAATGGCTGGAAAGTTAAGAGCACTGGCTGCTCTTCCAGAGGATACAGGTTTACTTCTGATCACTCACAATTGCTTGTAACCCCCAGTTCTAGGGAGATCTGACGCCCTCTTCTGGCCTGTGTGGTCACAATATACAAGTGGTACACAGGCCCACTCATAACACATAAAATAAACAATTTTTAAAAAGGAAATGAGTGAGACTAATTTGGAGAGAAATATTTATTTCTATTTTATAAAAAATTGGCAAGGTCATCATTTTTCTAGGATATGCTGTAGGGAGTAAGTCAAGATCTAAGTAAGCATATATTAATTATTGCCAGGAGCACACCCATGTCCAGGCACCCTGTACCTCAGACCTATGAGGATGGCAATGTGGTAGTCTATGTACAGATGTTGACAATATGTCTGTGGAGTCTACCTAAGCTTCCTCCTCCCTCTCCCAAATATTTGTATAGAGAGACTGTTCGAACACAGAGACCTCTTGCAGATTAGCTAAATCTGACTTCTCACTCAGCTATATACAATAAACCCGCCTCATCGATTCAGCTGTAGAAAACAAATATGCTGAGTTCCCGGCTGCTGGTAGCTCATGGCCTACTGGATCTCAGCTTTTCCGTGTGTTTGTGTGTCTGTCCATTCTTCATTCCCTCATCACCCCAGAGAGGTTTCCAGGATCAAATCCTGCAGGCTGTGGTGATACATATGGTTAGCAGCACTCTGGAACTGTACAAAGGAATACATCATCAGAAAGCTTACCTGCTAAACCACAAAAATCTTAGTAATCCTAGGCGTCTGTAGTAAAATATCCATATGAGGCACTCCCAGATCAGACTATTTACCATTTTGGACATGCGTATGGCTTTGGGTGAGTTTTCCTATAAGTGGAGAGTTTGCAGCATTCTGCCAGGAAGAAGGTGGCACCCTCAGATAGGGTCATTTAATGAGTTTAACAAAAGACAAATTTACAAGGATATGAGATGCGCTTATGTGTGGGGGCCCAAAAGGCAGGAGGGGTGGGGAGTGTACTTTGTGAAAGTGAAGGAGGCAGGGAGTGAGGAAGGAGAGAGTGAGAGGAGCTCACTTCTGCTTCTGCTTCCGGAGACTGGGATTTGATATAGGCCCATCTGCACCAGCCCCAAGCAGTGGGAATCAGAATGACTCTCTGACCCTCGACCCTCGCATTCTTTATTCTTCTGATTTTCTGACTAACTCCCCAGAGGAGGCAAGAAAGGTGATGTCCACACAGCAAGCCTCCTCGTGTGTGCAGCAAAAGGAACAAAGCAAAGGAGAAAAAGGAAGGATGAAGGAAAACTGCCCATCAACTAGGCTTTTAATGAGGTCAGTATTTTAGATGATATCTTTACTTCCACGTTGCCTGTAACAAAATAAAAATGCAGAATAAAACCCACATAAGCAAGCAAAGAAAACATGGTATATATATATACACACACTATTTTATTCAAGCATCAAAAGGACAAAATCATGTCATTTGGGGGCAATGTGGATAAACCACAGGGACATGATGTTAAGTGAAATAAGCCAGGCACAGAAGACAACACCAAACTCTTGCTTTTTTAGAATGAAGGTATGGGAGAGAGGGGTGGAAATGGTCTGAAGTGGATAGGAAGCTACAGTTAGGAAAGTGTCCTCGTGTTCTACTGAATGACATAGTTATAGAGTTATAATATAGTGCATATTTTGAAGTAATGCGAAGAGAGGACTTTGAATGTTTTTACCAAAAAGAAACGAAAAGGGCTGAGAGAGAAGATATGTAACTTCAGGAGCTTTGGCGAAAATATAAGCAGCAGCTGGGGAGCGGGGGGAGGGGAGGTGACATCATGGCTATCATTGTCACACAATCTTCCTTTTGCCAAAGTTAGTGATCTTTCATATTACCCAACATTACAGGTTTCACCAGAACCAAAGCAGGTACTAGCTTTTTGACGATGAGGCATGGCTGGCTAGCAAAGATTTGATTCACATGGTGCAGAATGCGGCTGCTGAGAAGGTAAGGTCCAATGGCTTCGGCCCCTGCTGTCGCTGCCTACTTCTCGTGGTCCCTGTGTGTCCCTTGCCATGGTACTAGGGCTGCTAATCTGGAATTCGAAGTGGATAATGGGCTTCCCCTTCTCTGCACCTAATCCTTGAGCTACCGTCAATGCTTGAGTTTCGTTCTTGGGCATGTAAGCTCTGCGGGAGGGGTGGGCAGGTTTGCAGTGACCACTGCCCTTTCAGTAAACCCTTGTTGGATAGCAGTTGATTCAGTTGATAAAATGCAAATAAATTTTACGTCTGTGTCCTATTTAATAGGTGGTACACAAATATGTATCTACATAAATACAAATACTATATACACACTATATGGTATACACTATATTGATATGGTATGTTGTATATGCACATACCACTGCAATTACTGTCACTAGAATCTAGCTCAAAAATTTTCAACTATATTTTAAAAATAGTTAACCAATAATAAGAAAGTGACGACTAGCCGACAGGCATTGAGGATAGCTGGCTGTAAATATTAGCTTCCATTGTTAGTATGTGTCTATTTCCCCTCTGAAGTCATTAATGTTACTTATCCTCATAGTTAGGCCACTGCAATGTTCATGGTAAAACCTTGGTGTGGAGATTGCATGAAGAGCCACTTGGTCCAAGGAACAGGCAGTACAGAAGGCAGAGCCCAGTGTACTCATCATCTACATGTGTGCTGTCTCTCAGCAGAGCATGTCACACACCAAGCTGCTTGCATTAGGAAACAGTCCCACTAGGCACCCTGCTCATACCTGGGGTAGGTAAGAGGAGAGGTGAGGTGGGGGTTGACCCTTCAACCAAGAAGGTCTGCCATGGCTCCATGGAGACAGAGAGATCTGTAAGGGGGTGCCTGGGTATTAAATCTTTCATACCCACCTTCTGTACCCCACCCTGTCTCTCTATCCTGCTGGCTTTGCATCACCACGTGAGGTTTGTCAGACACCCCTCTGCGTATCTGGGTCCTGGCAGAGGCTAACCCGTCAGTGTGCAGCCTGTCCTCTTCCTTCTTGTTCAGGTCCATGTACATACAGACAACACTGACTGAACTCAGTGAATTAAAGAGTAAAAGAACATGAATTTGGGAGAGTGATGTGCTGGAGACTTGAGGGGGCTGGATTTGACGGAAGGAAGTTGGGAGTAGATATGATCAAAGTACATAGTATAATCTCAAAGAGTAAGTAAGAAATACTTTAAAAAAGAGGAATATGAGAATAAACACAATCAAGCCAATTCTCGTTTAAAATACACAGCAATTAAAAAGTACTATTATTTAAACAAAGAACTCCTAACGTCATTTGTCAAACTGAAGCTAGATATAAATGAATACAATACCTAGGCACAGATCTCTCTCTCTCTCTTTCTGTCTTATATATACACACATATACATATACACACATATATACGTACACACATATATGCATATACACACATGTATACATATACACACATATATACATATATACACATATATACATACACACATATATGCATATACACACATATATGCATATACACACATATATACATATATATACATATATGTATATGTACATTATACACACACACACACACTCAAATGTTTACTTAAACCAAGTCAAGGTTTCTGACATTTAATCAGAAGGAGATCTGTCAGATCCAGTGTGTAGAGTCCAACCAGCTTGCCTGTCAGGGCTTTGAGGCTATGAAAAGCAATCCCACTCCATAAAGGTCTTCAAGGGAGCTGCTTATAAAGGACTCAGGTCATCCTGCTGACTTATCTGCAGATCCACCTTCCCTCCCGCTCACCACATATCTGTAATTGTTCCTCCCCTTGAAAGGAACGGTCTGAGCTTGTCAGATGATTGTCTCTATTCTCACAGAGTGTGATGAGCTATTTGTGTTTGTTCTTTTATCAACTCATGTTCCAACTTCGGTGGAATTAATGATATCACTTAACCTAAAATCTTTCCCTTCAACTTATAGCCAGCGAGTGAACGTCACCCTCAGCTGTGTGAGATGCTCTCAGCTTGCAGTGTGGGAAAGAGTCCAGTTACCAGAAGCACTAATCGATCCTTAATGGATGTAAAGATTATTGAGCCACACCACCATGGAACTAGACCTGTTTTAAAATAGATTAGCCCTTGCTTCTGCTCTGTTCTCTTTAGGAAACACCCAGCCAAGCCATGTGTGGCAGTTTGGTGGCCATGACCTAATTTCAACTTTATTATAGGGTAATTAGCCTAAAAAGGTGCAGTTTTAATGAATGTCATTTACTAAAGAGACTCTCTTCCTTGATAGCTCATTTCTCCCTCAGCATTACAAAATGAAGAATCCTTTTTTTAAAGCTTTAGTTTTTGACTTACCGTACTTAGCACGGCGTTTCCCCGCACATATGACATTAAACCGAGTTCCTATTCATGCATACACACCCCCACGGTCCCCTTACTGGTCTCCTCTCTCCCTTCAAAAGCCCCTCCCTTCTATCAGAATGAAGAATATTTTATTTTTAGTTTAAGAAAAAAAAAGAAGTACAATGCAAAATTGAAACATCTGGTTACATGTCTTTCCTCTGAATTTCAATCGATTATTTTTTTTAAATAAAAACAATGGAATTTTAAGGTGGCAATTATAGCTTTCTACTCTTTCTCCACAAAAAATAAATAAATAAATAAATAAATAAATAAAGGTATTATTAATAGAGACTGCTTTCTCCCCAAGGAGGAGGTATTTGGGTCCACTTAGGCAAGCATTTTAGACTGTCTTTAAAGTCTAAAATAAACAAAACAATTCTCTTTCTCGGGAGGAGTTACTCGATAGGCCCTGGCACCCTTTCTTTGCACAGTCTCTTTAATGAGGCAATGCTGTCTGGTCACTTCCTGTCAGGGGACTTTTGCAGAGACACACATATTGCAAGCATATTTATTTGCCAGCCACCACTTCTTTCTTCAATTCCCACTGGGGGTTCTTTCTACCCATGGATTATAAATGAGGAGAAAAGTCCCTGAAAACCCAACTCTGCTTTTTATATTTAGAGGAGAATTATTTGCTCATACGCTTTTTAGGGATGGTCTTTAAAAAATTTTTTTTTATCAATTTACTTTTCTGAAAATGTCTTCTTTTATATACAAGAAAGCAGAGTTTAAGTTCCTCGTTCAGAGAGTCCCCCCAAATATGACAGTCGTTGACACCAAAGTCCACAGGATAGGAGTTGTTGAGTTTTGATGTCACCTCTCTTCAGCCGTGAATTCTTTTCCCTCTTTTCCCCTGGCATCTTTTTTTTTTTTTCTCTTTTCTTTTTCTTTCTTCTTTTTCTTCTCAATTGACACACAATGCAGGATCCCAGGGAGCCTTTGTTCACTGTCAGGTCAACAAGAAGCCAAATTAAAAACTAACAACTTTTGGATCTCTACAGACAGACAAAGTAAGTGTAGACTAAGAAGCAAACGAGAAAAAAGAAAAAGAGGGGGGTGAAGGCGGTAAAGATCCTGAAGAAAGAAAAGCCCGGCTGGGCTGAGGGATTTGGAGGGCAGGCGCTCTGGAGGGGCCAAGCTGCCTCGTTTGATGTGGGAGGTCTGCCCACAACCTGCTGGGACACTCTCTGGGACATCTCATTAACCGTGTCATCAAAGCCCCCTCAGGTCCAGCGAATCATAACATTATCTCTGACATTACCACACAGATACAAGGTTCCCGAGGCAGTCTATAAACATGCCTGTACTAACCAATTCATCGTGGCTTGACACCCCGGCAAGGGCTGGATGCCCTTTAGTGAGCTCCGTGAATTGCCCCAGTCATTCATCAAAGTTTCTTGGAGTGCATTTCACACAGCATTAAATTTAATTAAAGCAACATTGACTGCATTGTAATCCTCGGGAGGCTCTTTGTCAGAGGGACCTGGAACACTTCGGCTTAAAATGTCTATTGTTTTGTTGGAGGTTTTCTTGGTTGTTGGGTTTGAGGTTTGAACTTTTTTTTTTTCGAAGGATGGATATCCGGATTGAAGTGGTGCAGACCGCCCCGCTCCTCTTTGACTCTTTTCTTCCTTCGTCTCTCCTCACCTTATTCTCCTTCCTAATTTTTTTTCTAGATCAAAATATACGGTGCACATATTATAAAACCAGCTTCCAGAAAGTGGGTTACAATAAGCTAAATAGCTCTGTGACCTCAATAATTCAGTCGGTGCGCCGCTCAAGAAAATGGGGTGCACACTACTACACAAAGACTTTCCAGTGTAGAAATGTTCGTACCTCTACCCCTCCGGAAGCAGAGAAGCACACCCCAGCCTGCGCGGAGGCTGCAAGTGTACCCTGCTTCTCAGTCACAGAGTGCTGCAGTGTTACCTTAAAGCCCTCGTACTTTGATACTGGAGGTTATACACAATTCTCCCAGACACTTGGAGTCCTTAGTGATGTTTTCAGATGAATCAATAAGGTGGGCTGAGCTAAAAATAAACGCCCTTCCTTTTTGTCAGCAAAGGAAACTTCACGGCAAGGAAAGAATGGAATGCTGGATAGGTCCCTGAGCTATGCGTGCATCAGTTAGTGTTTGCATCCTAAGTGGAGTGTGTGTGTGTGTGTGTGTGTGTGTGAGAGAGAGAGAGAGAGAGAGAGAGAGAGAGAGAGAGAGGAGGGAGGGAGAGATAAAAATAGACAAAGACAGACAGACAGAAACAGAGAGTCAGACAGAGACAGAGACAAAGACAGAGACAGAGACAGAGAATGTGTATGGCTTAGTCAGGCAGAAAAGGGACAGAAAACAGAATAAGCTAAAACTTGCAGGGGAATTTCAAATATGTGTACAACTAATTTTTAGTTGCTTTTTGAGAACAACAACTGTGCATAATAACTCTTTCTAATAATAATGTCTTTCTACATTATTCCCACAAAAGACAGCAAAATATTTGAAAAACTAGTTCCAAATGACATAATGTAAATACGGGAAATTTTGCCAAGTGTAATTTGGTTAAACCAAGCACAGACTGGTCTCACTGGAGAGACAATAAGTGCCTTTCAGAGATTATTCATACTGCTTTAATTGTTTGTGACCATCTTGGTGTGGTTGCATTAAATGACCTGATCTCTCCATCAAACTCAGGGGTGTTCAGTTCTATGAATTCAGGAAATAAGCTGCAGTGGGCATATTACCATATAAATCTATGCACATCAAATCTGCTTTTCCAGAAAATGATAAGTCATTCAAATTTTTGTATTTCAATTTCTTGGTCTGCAAAATGGGAATAAAAAAAAATACTACATTCCCAAGCTCACAGGATATTGCGGGATCGCACAGAAAAGTACATACAGAGCATGTAAAAGTTCTGGAATCCATGTGCTTTGCAATGGTAATGTGATTTTTATGTAAAACATCAAATATTAAAAATAACGACAAAAATGTGATTCTTCCTCTTATATTAAGACATTTATCATTTTGATGGATGTTTGAGACTCAAAGAATGTACTTCTGTCTTTTTAATGTATGACCCAGTAAACAAAGACCAGGGCAGAAAGAGGAGCTGAGTAAATACTAAGATGTGATTGGAGCAAACAAAGGAAAACAATAAATTTCACATTGTACCATGGTGGGAAAAAGGCAGAGGTGGAAAAAACAAAAAAGATGGTGTAAAATGTTTGATATCATGAACATGGCAGGTTAGAAGAGACTCTGGTGGGGGGGGGTCTGTCTTGAGATTAAAAGACTGTTTTTTTGTTTTTTTTTTTTTTATTCTGTTTTTTCTCACTGTAGGCATATCTAGTCCTTGGAGAGAGTGGTGTGGTAGAAGGCACATAGTGGGTGCCTTCCAGACACGGTATGCAGTATGCCCGAATCTGGCACCACATCTTACTAGGATGTGTCCTTAGCAACCCACTAAGTTCTGAGTCTGTGTTCCCGTCAACCATCTGGAGATAAAGATACCTTCTCAAAGTGCTCGTGTGTGAGAGGACTGTAGAGATGGACGCACGCAATGCAAGCACATTGCACACACAGATTACGCAAGGAGAGCAGACCGAGAATATAGTAAGGTCGAACGAGCCTCTGGAAGACTAATTATACTTACTCTTTTTGAGATTGTGAATTCATGCTCTTCCTAGTACCCATAAGCTCTCTGAGTAGGCCGGTAGCACCAACTTTACAAAACTGTTTGTTGGACTGTCAAGAAACAGAGAAAAATGTTTCCCTCTTGTGTTGGTTTGTACACTTAATATTATAGAGGAAGATCCAAACAAAGTTGATGAAAGAACAAAGAAAGACACAGGAGGAGCCGTGGCTCCCGAGTCTCTGGGCAACCGGAAGGATCCAGTTAGTAGAGAGGAAACGGCGTCTACAAAGAGGAATTATTTTACCATGTAAGCTCAGAAAAGGCGACTCAAAGGGGCAACTCCTACCAAAGCCATTAAGGTCTCTCCCGGGGCAGGGTTGTAACAAAAGAGCTGCCAGCACTTCAGCTGTCCTGGGAAGGAGGCTTTAGGGCAAGAAGCTTGATGAAGGATAGTATTCAGCTGGCCGGGTCTCCATGTCCGGCTCCACCGTCTTTGTAGATAGGAGTGTGGCTCATGGGACAGAGTGAGCCAATCACGTGCGATTTTAGGATTTTTGCCGTTTACACTATGGCCTTTCTTACTGCACATTGGCACTTATAGTGGTTTTAGTAGCCATCTAAGCTTTTTACCCTTGAAAGCCAGGCCCATCCTTGCGGCCAGCTTGCTCCGATAGTGAGGGTTTGATCCTACACTGATTTGCCAGCCAGAATTCAACCAGAGGACAAGCAGAAGATAAATGATTTGCCCTACCCTTTCTTGTTCACCAGTACGTGAAGACCAACCTCCACCACACCACGATGTTCTTGCCAACCACACAAGGCCAAGGTGCTTTGAAACTAAAAAACTATTTGAGCTAAAAATAAATCCTAAAACGGGGGAGGAAGAGAGAGGAGGAGGAAGACACAAAGCAGAAGAAAGGGTAAACCACCACAAGGGCCAGCTGGGCAAATCCAAATTCCACAGGGAGGTTGCATGGAGTCATCTGATAAATGGAGCTGCAACCCACAAACAAAATTCTTCATCCAGGGAAGCAAACCTTAAGACTTTTTACCTGATTGAATCAGACCACTCTTATGCTTGTGTATGCATGTATACCTACAAGAAAGTCTACATATGCATGTATGAGTGTGTCCATATGCATGGGCAGAAGGGCATGCCCTCATGTGAACATACCCCCCCCCCCAAACCCCCAAACACAAAGTATTTTCACAGAAACATCAGGATTGGTGTTTGACTAGTCTCCAATCAAGATGATGCATAAAACTTAAGCATGTCTTATTAGGTAAAGACCAAAGGCTGGGTGGGTCCTAGGCCGCCACATTTACTATACTGTACAAGAGGATATGCTGTCAAGGTAAGTTTGAGTTCTAGACCCTACAGTGTGCTGTGTACACTATGAGAATCGAAGTCTCCCTGTAGACAGCTGTAGAGCTGGACTGTTGTCCTTGCCCTGCCTGACTCCCCCTTTGACTCACTTTTAATTTTGAGATTATAATATAAATTATATAATTTCTCCCTTCCCTTTCCTTCCTCCAAACTCTCCTGTGTAACCCTTTCCACTCTCCTTCGAAGTCATTTTCGAGGTCTCTTTTTCTTTAGCTTCTACTACATGCATACATTTTGTGTATATACATGCAGATTCTTAAACGTAACTTGTTCAGTCCATATAAGTTACTGGTATGCATGATTCAAGGGCTGACCATTTGGCACTGGACAACCAGTTGTTGTGCTCTTCCCTGCAGAAGACTACCTCTTCCATGGCCAGCTCCCTTCAGTTGCCTATAACTTTGTGTAGGGTTGAGGCCTTTCGGGCTTTCCCGATCCTCTTTGACATGTCCGCTGTGACTATCCTTGTTCAGCCCACATTTGGACAGTCATGTTGGTGAGATATTATGAGGCTAGCCTCTGACATCACTAGGAGAGATGATGTCACAGCAAACTCCCTGATCATTTGGCTCTTACAATCCTTCTGCTTCCTTTCCCTGAATGGTTCGTGAGAAGGGTCACGGTGTGGGAGTATTTTACAGATGTATGCACCGGCCTCCACAGCTCTGTAGTTTGATTGGTTGTGGTCTCCTCTTGCAAAGAAATGTTTCCTTGATGAAGAGTGAAGACTCCATTTATCTGTGGGTAAAGGGACAAATGTTTATAGATTACTGTTAGGGATTCTGCTGGCTTAGTAAATTAGTGGTTGTAGATTTCCCTGTAATAATCATGACTTTACTTGCCCGGAGTAGCTAGCTAGGTTTCCAGTAGCAGACATGTTTGCCCTCTTGTCAAATGGATCTTAAGTCCAACTAGAGAGATGTTGGCTATCACCAAGGTATGTGTGCCACTACTATACCCTTAGAGTTATCATGCCGTGCTGATCGTTGATGCCATTCATCAGCATCTTACCTAGGGAGGACTGTTGATTGCCTCCCTCCTTTGGAAGTTTGCATGGTGCCTCCTGCTACCACCAAGACTAGTCCTCAGAGATGGGATATTCAGGTTAGTTCTAGCTCGGGGATCTCTGGGCCCCGTTTATGAAGTTCATGGTATCTCAGCAATAAGGATTTACTTTCTACCTCTTGGAGACAACCAAGGACAACAGCAATAGCAACATGTTTTGGGAGTCTCTTGGATATCCTGCCAACAACTCAAAAAAGGGTTGGCACTGGGGTTTTTGTTATGGTCTTTGACTCATGACGACAATATCATCAGCCCGTATGAGAAAAGTTTATTAAAAATAGATACGTATATTTATACAGAATTGTGCACATTATAGTGCTTTTTAGATAAATAGCTAATAATATGATTCCTGAGGCTCTTCAGACATCAGCATTATTATTTTACCCCCCCTCATTCTGCATTCCCTCCCCCCTCCTCTTAACACCCCCATCTCCATGGTCAGACCACCTACACCCTGCTATGACTTTCTCCATTGCTTCCTAAATCCCCTACCCTGGCAATGGCCGGTCTTACATCCTGGAGTTGCTGTTTCTGTAGTTCCTAAGATGATATATTGAAGGCTTGGAGGCAGGAGCCTCCAGTGAGAGGGAACATGCCATGTTTGTCTTTCTAGATCTGGGCTAGCTCACACTGTAAGATCCTTTTTAGCTTCATTCATTTACCTGAAGTTTTCATGATTACATTCTCCTTTGTAGCAAAACAGTATTTTGAAGTGGAGACTTTTGGTTTATTTGGAAAGTCAGTCATGTTAAAAGATGTTTTATTGGGGCATTTAGGTAAAAGGATGTTTTGTTGGAGTGATATGTGAAAAAATGATTTTTAAAAAGTGTACATAGGTGAAAGGGTGTTTTGACATAACAAACATGTAAAAGGACACGTGAATATATATATATATATATCCCCAAAGAGAGTGGAAGATCAAACATTAAGCATTGGTTTGGTTTGCCCCACCTCACTACTCTTCACCAATGACACACATGTGTTGGTTCGCCTTACAGAGCGCTGTTGAGCTCAACTTATGATAACAGCAACATTAGAAAGAAATAACTTACCAACAAAACTGTTCATAAGGTTCTTATGACAGCTCTCTCCCCCTTCTCTCTCTCTGACTTTCTTCTCTCTCTGACCCTTTTCTCCCTCTCCCCTTCCCCCTCCCCCCTCCCCCCTCCCTCTCTTCTCAATTCTTCTTTCCATGATCTAAATAACTATTCTACACTAAAAACAAGTTCCTATGACAGCTTGCTGCATCCGTGGCCTTGCCTCAGGCTGGCTGGCAAGCCTTAAGGCTTCTTCAAGATTAAACTACAACTACTAAGTCATATTTGATATTTACTGTGAGACTAAACTGCTGCCAAAAAAGACCAAGCTCACCCCCCAAAAAACTATTACTAAAAAGGTCCATTTCCCCTGTATCTTAATAACTTTTCTCTTCCATTCCCTCTGATGGGTAATAGGAAAAAAAAGATTAAACACTAAAATAAGTTACAAAAATTTCATGCCTACAGTATTTCACAGTATTTCACAGTTTAGATATATCACATTTCCATTATTCATTCTTCAATCATAGGGCATTTAGGCTGTTTCCATTTTCTAGGTATTGTGAGCAGAGAACAGCAATGAACATGGCTGAGCAAACATCCTTGGAGTAGGATGTCAAACCTTTGGGTATACACCAAGGAGTGGTACAGCTGGATCATAGGGTCAATTTAATGTTAGCCTTAAGAGTTCTTCACACTGATTTCCACAGTGGCCACACCAGATCTTCCTCCCCATTTTAATGCCATAAATGATCTAGTCTGCATACTCAGGCATCAACAGTGCAGGCTACAAGTAGAGTATTTCATTGATTAGGTTTAACCTGTTTCTATTACCGTCATGGTTTTGACATTTAAAATTAATCTGGAAACCTGTCCTTTGATCCTCAAAGGCCAGCCCTCTAGGGAATCCCACGGCATCACTACTGGTCGTTTATCTGTTCAGGTTGATCAAGGTGACATTTTACTTTCTCTAGTCCCTCATTTAAAACCAAACCAGAGTTTCTCCATTCAACATCACTCCAAGACTCCCTTAATTTACAGCCTAACCCCCCAGTCCAGTTGCTTGTCTGCCCTTCCCATCTCTCTGCCTCGATTTAACAAGTCTAATAATGCCACTGAGCCTTTCCCTACCAGTCATACAGGACTTCCTGGTTGGTACTAAACCTAATAGACATTTTGGTAGCCACGGAACCTACTCAACCCGTTGACCATCCAGACCGTTCTATGATACTGTTGCTTTTTACACATGCTCCTGGATTTCTCCTGAGTTTACATTTTCTTCCTTAGGCTCTTATTCTGCCTTACTGTTACCTCGCTCCTTTTTCTTTACACGGGGTGTTCCCTAAGCTCTATCTAGGGCCCTCTTTTAGTTCTTGGTTCCAGTTATCATTCATATGCTACTGATTGTCAATTTCATAAAGTTTGTTAGAAATGACTTGTTCTGCAGCTAATAAAAACAGGGTAGCTAAAAGAACTATTACTTTGTTTTACTTCTTTTCTTTCATAAAGTCTACTCACAGCTTTCACCAATGTGCTTTAGCTGTTCTCTGACATCATGGTAGAAGTGTCCCTTACCTGTGATGTGTGTGTGTGTGTGTGTGTGTGTGTGTGTGTGTGTGTGTTGGAGAATGTACACAAAGGCCAGAGGTCAACACTGTATGTCTTCCTTAGTCTTGATCCACCCCCATGCCCTTTTTGAGACAAGGTCTCTCAGTGAACTACGTGGAGCTTATCAATTTGGCTGGGATAGCTGGCCAGCAAACTCTATGGATCCACCTGTTTCTACTTCCCATTGCTGAGATTTCAGGCATGTCCACCATGCCTGGCTTTTTCTGTGGGTGATGGGAATATAAATTCTGCTTTCATACTTGTATAGCCAATGTTTTACTCTCTACGATATTTTCCCCAGCTCCCAATGTAATATTTTAAAAACAAGTTTAGATCATAGTGACCCATCTTTAGGGCTTTGACTTTCCTTTCCTTTTGAATGATTCTCGGTAAGATCCACACTACTCTACATGATCTGAGTGCTGCTCCAAACCTCTCTGACATTGTCTCCTGCTTTTCCTCAATGCTTGGGTTCCTCCTACTGCCCTCTTGAAATAAACTGTATTTTCTCCCGCTTTAGGAATTTCCCTTTCCTGATTATTTTTTAAAGTTCTAAAACTATCTATTCTCTCAATGAGTTGATTCTTGCTCACCTTCACACATCATTTCAAATATTCCCTCTCAAGGGAAAACATTCCTTATCACTAGACCACGTTGCACCCTTCGATTCAAATTATGCACAGATTATTTTCTTTTGTGGCTTGTATCATAATTTGTAATTATGAATTTATTTGCTTGACGATTTAATCAACACCAGCTTCTTCCATGACAGTCCAAGCCCTTGGGGAAGAAGAACCATCATGTTTGTCTTTCTCATTATTTCACCCCCGGTGTCTTCACAGGGCACACACTAAGCATCAGAATGCATGTTGAATAAATATTGACACAGAATCATGTTGACACGTTGGCAAATTTTAATCAAGCAAACAAACCAAAAACCGAATGTATTGATTTCTTATTATGTATCCAGAAGTTTTAAAAGTCCAAATAAAGGGAAAGCTAGTAAGAATAATGTGTGCCAATGTTCGGGGGGGGGGGGGGTTGGGTCGAAGGCTGTCTTAGATGACCTCTGATTCTTGGCTCAGAACATCTTTTCAGTTCTCTAGACAGTCTAAAACATGGGGTTATTTAAAACTAAACACTATGTATGTAATCCCAGCCATGTGAGTAGCTGAGGCAGGGGATTAGAAAACCAGTCTGGGTAATCTAGTGAAAACCATCTCAAAAGAAGAAAGGAAGAAAGCAAGCAAGGAAGCAAGAAAGAAAGAGAGAAAGAAAGGAAGGAAGGAAGGAAGGAAGGAAGGAAGGAAACAAAATCGGGTACAATTAGTTTAAGATCAGTAGAGTCACAATGATTGCAAAGACAGAGACAGACACATATGTGCATGCACACACACACACACACACACAGATAGAGAGACAGATACAGAGACAAACACACAGAGAGATACTTGTCTCCCCCTCAGCCTTTCCACTTTCTTTACCTTGGTCTTGGTTTTAATCAGATCATCTCTGCCATTGTGAATGTCAGATGGGCTTCTGAAAGAAGTTTTGTGGGCACAGGTGTTACAGGTTTGACATGAAGAATGAGTACACAAGTGGAGTTCATGCTGGTCTGGACAGTTCCTACTCCTCCAGTGACCCCCAAATCTCCTGTGTCCCTTGAAAGCTTTAACCTGATGCCCAGATTGATGCTACATAAGGCACAAGACAGGCTCTTGAGTCTTGTGGCTTCCTTTGGATGCAGCCAAGACAGGAGCCTAGACTAAAGACTGGAAGTAGACAGGAAGCCCATGTACACGTTTCCAGTGTCTTCCTCAGCATTCAGGGAGGATGTACTATACCAGTGCAGTCCAGGGTCTGGTGTTCTGCTCCATCGGAAGGCAGCATAAACTACTGGGAATGAGGAAAGAGATCTGCTTCCAGCAGCATGCTTGCTCCTTGTGGTAGGTTTGCAGTGTGCTATGGAAAAATGGAATCCCTTCCAACCTTCGGTGTCTAAAATGCATGTGTGGTTCCTGGATACAAGCCCCAGGGTGAATAATAATCAGGTGGTTCTTTTCCATTACTAATAGTGATGACTGAGTCCTGGGTCCCAGGTCATGCTCTGGCAGGTGTTTGGTGAAGCTGTGAAATCAATAATTTTGTATAGTTGTGAAAATCTACTATATCTACATCCTGTTTTACCAATTTACTGTTTCTTTGTGTTGTATCCTCTTAGAAAATCTACTATATCTACATCCTGTTTTACCAATTTACTGTTTCTTTGTGTTGTATCTTCCTAAAGGGACTTTTTATCCATTCACTTATCTTTGTTTCTGTAACCATGTTTATGTGAGTAAGTGTACTTGTGTGTGCAGATGTGCGTGTGTGTGCATGCACGCGTGTTGCGCACACACACGTGGAGCCCAAAGTCGACACCATGTGTCTTCTTCCATCAATCCACCAAGTGCTGAAATTATAAGCAGTGTCCACAGCTGCCCAGCATTTTACATGGATTCTGTGGAACGATCTCATAAGCACTAGGAGAGACTCTTATGGAATGTCTACCATCAAGAGTGTGAACTTTAAAAATATGATATTCTTATTTTCATATAGTCAGTTTCTTTCCCTTCAGTTTCTTTGTTTCACTGACATTATTTAATTCCAAAATTTCCATGCCATGATAGTGCCTATACTACCACACATAAACAACTAAAGCAAGACACAAAGCTCACGTGTAAGTATTTGTGCAAACTATAAACTTGTACTTAGTTATGTACTATGTGTGTAAGAAATATATTGATATTCATACAGATAAGTGATAGATACATGCATACACAGATGATAGATACATGCATACATAGATTATTGATATAGATAGTACATAAATACATATATACATATATGATAAATTAGATAGATAGATGACAGATATATATATACATGATAAATTAGATACATAGATGATAGATTCAATAAATAGATAGATGATAGGTTAAATAGATTAGATAGATAGATAGATAGATAGATAGATAGATAGATAGATAGAAGAGGTAGGTGGGTGGGTGGGTGGATGGATGGATGGATGGATGGATAGATAGAGCTGAAGACACAATGATTCTTACCAAATTTGTTTCTTGACATTTTCTTCTAGACCCTTCCCCAGTCTCTCTCTTCCTTGTTTCTCTTGCTCTCCATTCTCCAGAATTTCACTTTTGTCTGATCTTCATTCTCAATATCATTTTAACCTCTGGACCATGTCAGCACATTTTTCCCCTCCAATTTATTTTTGTATTTTTAGAGAAAACAATCCAACACTGCATTCTAGTATTCCTAAATCTTTCATTTTCTGCCAAAGACAACTTTCCAAACAAAGGAAAGACTACTGTTACCCACACTGTCCAGAGCTTCTTAGTCAGTTTTTGAAGCTGCATTGTTCATTTTTATATGAAGCATCAACAGTATATCTGAACAATCTCAGCCAGCCTTCCTCATGAAACAGTGCATCCAGTTAGCTTACTCTTTTAATTAGCTAGTTGCTAAGTCTCACCTACAACTAATCAATCATTTCGATAAACCACCAGCTCCCCCAAGTTGTGGGACAGTGCTGCATCTTGGGAATACTCCCGCTGGGACTGGTGTTCTCTCAGGAATCCCTGTAACCCTCTAATCTACTCAATAATAATGATTGTCTCCCAAAGCTCAGTTTCATCTTTTGATCCAATAACCACCAAAATTGATCAAAGTACCCAAGATGGCGGCTGCATTCCTTCTTGGGTGTGGTCATGTAAGATATATGCTCAATTATCTTAAAAAAGATAGTGGCATGCCTTTAATTTTTTTCTTCCTCATCCCCTGTCTGACTTGGATGGAAGTGAAGTTACTTAGATTACAGAACTGATGGCAAATAGTCTACCTTGGAACTGGGAGTTGGAAAGCATGGGCATTGGTTGGGAATGAAGGGGGCCACGAGGTGCTTAAGGGACAGAAGCATGGTGCTACCTACCCTGCTTATTCCTCAATGCTGTGAACACATGAGAAAGCACACAGTGCAGCTTATTATCGGAAGTAGTACGTCACTTTCAACTGGACCTAATCTCCTATCTGGGGTGGTGTGCTGCAAGTCAACACAGCTACAGTTAGTCATTGTATCTTTTGTAGGGGAGCATCTAAGCTTAACAAAATACTGAAGAAAAAAAAGATTTTTGTTACATCACTTCCGGCAGCTCTTTGAAGGCCGCCATGTTCTGTGTGAGACTGAGAAAGCTCAGGATGCTGGGATATGATGAGCCTGTCATGACACATTTAGAACATTCTTGAAGGAAAGAGGTAAATTCAGGCCAGAGCTAGTTCATCTACAAATAGAAGCAGAAGGAAAAATTCTTGGTTTGTAACCAATAGGTTACTGAAAACCATTCATTTGAGTTCTTGTGTTCATGGCAATCCTCATTGCATTTGTGTCCTAGGTGCATCTGTGAGAAGCAACAGTCACTAACCACGGCTAAGACTTGGTTCCAACATAGTTTTTAACAATTGTCCTCTGCACACTAGAGGCGCCAGCTCAAAGGGGCCCATCTTCAGGTGTCTGTAAGAGAACACTGCCGCTGTGTAGGTGAGAGAGAAGATGGACGCAGGAGAAGATGCAAGCTTTTACTCTTGTATACTTTATCAAGACCAGCGGGTCCCACATAGGACCCGGCCTGGACAAATAGACGAGAGGCCTGCCAAGTTTCTGAGGGGATCGCATGGCCAACAAAACCACAGACTCAGTCTACAAAACCCTGGCCAGCCCCTGAAGTAATCCCTAGGCTCCAAACCAGTGCCAGCAGGAAACAGGATATAAAAACTGTGAAACCCAGAAGAAAAGTACAGCTCCAAGCCCCTCAGATAGTTATGACGGACGTAGAGAGGAAAGAATCCCAGGGTGCACCTCGAGGGCCTTTCCAGAACAAGGGTCCAACGACAACTTTCCAGGCACTAGGAGGGGGACATCCAGGAGGACTAACCAAAGCACTTTTTTACCCAGAAGGACTTCATTGTCCCTATAAGCCAATACCCAGAATATCCCACTCTCTCCTTTATAAATAAAAACTTTCAGTGCAGTGACTCACTTATATTTTGTAACTAGATATAGTGTAGTGTAAGGTGAAGGACCAGAAAATTCAACATATGGAACCCTTTGTTTTAACTTCTTACACCTTTTCAGATAATAAAATTATTATGTCCCAAGTCCCCCTTTCCATTATAAACACCCCAGATTCTTTTTAAAAAAAGCTGCTCTTCTAGATGGGAAGTTAATTATGTACACCGGGGTAACCTTCCTACTAGAAATGCAAAGCCGAGTGGAGAAAAAGCAAAAAAGATCCACAAAGTTGAAGCCGAGCATTCCATTATGTCTTAGATGCCCTCCCTCTGGTTTTAAAGGAAAACATGTAACTTTACTCTGTTCTCCCTGGGTATTAGCTTCAATTTCCTTTCCAAGCTTCACAAACACACAATAAGCTTTTGATTATCAAGATTCCAAGTGTTCTCCTAGACAGCCGGGGTGTATTTATGAAGGAAATCAGTAAAGATGCAATCTGACTCCATCCAGGGAACACTTTTGAAAGCCCTAAGCGACCCTCGGCGTCTGTGGAGGAGACCGAGAACAGTCCAGCCTTATTTCTGCAATTGCTTTGCTATCTCCAGGGAAACGCCCAAAAGTGTTATTGTTTGTTACCCACCTTCTCTCAGAAAGGCTTAAAGTCAGATAAGGAAGGTGTGTACGAAAACACAGATGTAAAGACAGGGAAAAAAAAGATTTCAAGTAAAGTCTATAAGGATCATATCAACACGAATAACTTTAGTGTACAAAGGTCTAGCATGAATATTTACCAAAACTGGGCCACTCTCTGAACCCTTAAGGAGGATACTGTTTAAATTTGCCTTTTTATTGTGTCCACAAGATCAAAACTCACCAGATGCTCTAAATAAACGTGGCTGTTTCTCGGAGCATTTTCTCATGGGACCTCACAGAAGGGATGACATCTTGATTTGTTTTATGAAAAAAAGAACACGTTTATAAGGTGTCATCTCTTATAATAATCCTATTAGAAGCCAAGTAAATCATTCAAACCCACATTTAACTAAGTACTTATACAGCAAGTAGAAGTGGTATAAAGAAATATTTAGTGATCTGGAAATATCTTGTTGACTTTATCCAAGAATGGGGTTTGGCAATGCCTAGAAGAATGGGAGAATCCTGTGTCCCTGACAAGCATTTTCGTTCTTTAAGCCACTTGACAATCACCCATGATGTGCAGAGCCCATAGTGGTCTTAGGTGGTGGCATTCTCACACAGTCTTAGAATCTATCTTTATTCGAGGGACAGAATGGCAGATCGAGTGGATAATCTTAACAATGGGTAAATAATTATCAACTACCGCAAGTATGTCAACGGAAACATCCAGAGGTCAGTGACGATTAAAATGAGACAAATATGGGTAGAGATTGTCTTGTAGGTGAGGACTGTGGGATCAAGAGAAAAAGGGAAGCATAGTGGGGGCTGCGGAGGGGTGTGGATGGGAGAGCAGCTGCAAAGAGGATGCATGTGTGTCCCGGGGTGGATGTACTTAGGAGCTCCTGGGGCAGGAGAGAGAGAGAGAGAGAGAGAGAGAGAGAGAGAGAGAGAGAGAGAG
>JADRCH010000035.1:5145702-5182278 GCA_019843965.1 Rhynchomys soricoides | reverse complement strand
GTTACTTTACAGGTGATTCTGCCACATGTTATCATTGTTAGTTTACAAGTGATTCTGCCACATGTTATCATTGTTAATTTACAAGTGATTATGCTAGGCGCCTCCCAGGGACTTAGTAATGGCTTGCTTATGTCATCATCTGTTGTTGTTACCTGCTGCTGCCAGGTTAGATGGTGTATAAAATGACTGCTCACCCCCCTGCCTCCCCTCCCCTCCCCATCTCTCTCTCTCTCTCTCTCTCTCTCTCTCTCTCTCTCTCTTTCTCTCTCTCTCTCCCCTTTCTGTCCTTCTCAGTCCATGCTGCCCCCTTGGCTCTGCTGCCTACCTCCACCCCTTCTCCAGGCCTTCACTCCCCTTCTAACCCTAAATAAACCTCCCTTATATTAGGTCTGTTGCATGGTATGATTTCTCAGGGGGCACCTTGGCATGGGCCAGCCAGGTACCCTCCCCCCACCCCACGCCACTCCACCCCACCCTGCTATATTATATTTTATAACAATCTTGCTCATTGAACCCTAAGGTAAGTCCAGTATGGAGGAGTTCTTTTAATATGTGTGAAATATTTAGAGATACTTACAACTGTATGTTATTGTAGTGGGTTGGCCTGATGCTGCTTATATTCTATGCTAATATTGGGCCCCAAGACTTGGTTGGCCCAGAGACAAGAGAATCTGCGTGTAGACTCAAGTGACACTGTGTGACCTTGCCCTCAAGTTATTTCTGATTGGTAAATAAAGATGCCAACAGCCAATAGCTGGGTGGAAGAGACATAGGTGGGGTTTAGGATTCCCAGGATTGGAGGTTGGAGGAGAAGAAGGTAGAGGAGGAAGGAGAAACTACCATGGGTTAGGTGAGCCATAGAAACCATGGCCCTGAGGGCTGGCTGACTGGAGTTAAGAGTAGTCTAGATAAAACATAGTAAGTACTAAATGAATTCTAATTAAATATTCCACAAATATTAAAAGAACTCCATACTGGACTTACCTTATGGTTCAATGAGCAAGATTGTTATAAAATATAATAATTTGGGGTTATCAATAGGAAAGTCGATTCTAATAGCATAGAGGGTAGATATCTGCCCAGCTCTTGTCCATTTAAGGCTGATTGTAAATATAAAGGTTATGTGTGTCTTTTATCTGGGATAAATGGTCAACGCCGGGTTAGAAACCCAGGGTCAGGATTAAAAATTTCTACATGTTATCTCCCTCCTCCCACAGCCCATCCTGATCTCTTGTGTCATACACATGTGGATTTTGATGCAGTTTTAAGAGCTCCTTTGGGAAAAAAAAATTACCCTTGGAGTAATTTAGAGTGGAATAGCTTCCTTCCTGGGAAGTTACCTCCTGACCAAGATGGAGTGTCTTCAACTGCCATTATCTGTGCATAACTCACTCTCCTTCACACTGACTGAACAAGGGGACATGGTGACATGCGCTGGACAAATCAGTCTTCTTCCCAGGAATCTGGGATTGACAGAGGCAGGCTGTGTGGGCTCTTTCCACTGAAGGAATATAAGTGAAAGAGATTTACGAAGGGAATAGGTTAATCCTCATAAAGACTGAAAATATGCCAGAGTCACTATAAGTTCAGACTAAAAACAGCCACAGTAAGGAGAAAGTGAAAATATTCCAGCTACCCCACACTGCTCCGTAATCACCATCCCTTTAACCAGGGGGGTCTTGGACTTGCCACTGTAAGGCAGAGTGATGGGGGGAGCCATCAGAATTCATCACTGTCTCTGCAAAGGTGCCACACTGTCAAGCATTCCACAGGTAGAGAGAACATGGGCCGTGAGTACCATGGGCTTGGCCTTCGAAGGAACTTGCGAAGATTGCTTGTCTAAATAACATCGGGGTCTAGGGATCCCTGGAGACACCCCCCATGAAACCCATTAGCAAGTTCTCCATTGCCAGATGCTACAGCCCTCGGACATAATCAACAACTGCATGGATTCCAAGTCACCTTCAACAGACCTCATACAGGACCTGCATCCATTCTTCGTCAAATGTGTAGGCAGCCCCTGCACTTACACATCCTACCTGTGTCCCCAGCATTGTGTCTGTGTGGTCTAACGGGGTGAATGGGTCCCTGAAGTCTACATGGTAGAATGATTGTAATGACAAGCAATATGGCTGCATGTTTGATGTCTCCAGCTTGAAGAATATTTAAGAGTCTCCATAAGAATAATCTCATTACTACTTCACTTTTAAGCTGGAAAACATTATGTTCTCTAATTGGTATTTTCCCATAGTCTACCAAAGGCAAGGTTCTGCTTTGTTATCTAAGTCGGGCTATTGAGATGTACCGGGTGTCATAATGCACAGAGAAGACATTTCATCATCGATGACTGCATCTCATGAGCTGAAAGAAAAAAGCAGGCACAACTGTCAATCTCTTTTTCCAAATCCAAACCATTCTACAAAGCCTTGAGAATCTTCACTCTTGCTTTAGGAAGAGAAGCCAAGAGGCCTGTCCGTCTTTGGGAATAATTATCACTTATACAGGCTAGACTTGTAGGCAGAGCTACAGTGAGGGAATCCACGAACCTGGGCCTGGGCCTGACTCAAATATTCACCAAGCCCCTCTCCTCACTTCTTGTACGTTCTTCTTAACTGACCTATGAGACCTCTCATCCATTAAAAAGCGGACCTAGAATTCACCATTCCACACTCTCACAGAATTGGTATAAAGACATAATGAAGTATGACAGTGATGCAAGACATGCGTGCCATGACAGCATGGCATTGTACGTGTCAAGCCAGACCAATGGAAGGGCCGGATCATTCGTTTATGGGTGTGTATGTATTCTCCCACCTCCCATGAGTCCATTCAGCGTTTTCTTTTAACCTTGCATTTAAATGTTGATCTCACATATCCTTCATAAAATAAATTTTCAGGCATTTCTATCTCTACTAAAACAGAATATTTTACCTCAAACTCTAGATAAAAAAGAAATTTGCAGCTAAAGGTCTCGAGAGGGGAATGTCTAAATGAGTCCATTAATGATAACTAAAAAGTCAACCCGTCGCAAATGGAAAAGGGAGGTAAACATCCACGCGTAATGAAATCAGGGAAGAAAATAAATTACTCTCTATTCCTCTGCTCCCCGGGGCCGAGGCTTCATGACAAGGTTTTTGAAACTGAGTATTTGGAGATAAAGTTAATTTTAAATGTGGTTTCTTGACTATTTAAATAGCAAGTCATTCCACATGTTTACTTAAATGCACACACAGCGCCACATAAAGTCCAAACACTGGGCCTTTTTATACACTGAGACCACACGGTATCAGAACAGATGACCGGCTATGTGATAAGAAGCATATGTTTGGACCCCATCTTTTATGTTCCAAATGGAATTTTTTGAGATAAAATCCTTGAAGTGAATTATTTTTAAAAGGTTTTTTTTTTTTCCACAGTGAAAAGTAATGCCAACAAGTATTCTCCACAACATTCCCTGATAGATTCCCCCTTTAGATCAGAAGGTAGACAAATTAAAACATTCGACAGATTTCTACAAGTGGAATGATTAACATATATTACTTGATAGTCTAGGAACTTGGATTTTTAGGAAAAATTAAAAGGTAACATTAGAAGGTAATAAATTATTTTTAAATTAAATTCATACTAAAAGTATCTTTGGCTCAGTTAATAGTTAAAATAGATAATCATAATTTCTCTGTTCCCTAATACGTGGAAGCAATAGTTATTAAATAGTTCATCCAGTGTCCCATTTCAACATAACAAAACAGAGTTCTTTCAGGATCTCTTTGACCTTGAGAAGGATACACAGTAGCAATGCTGTATGAATGAGGGTCCTAAGACTTCAGTGAGACTTTACTCTCATTCCTTGCATCTTATGAGGTATAGGATTGAAAGAATAATAGGCATAAGTTTATTATATTTTGTTTTCCCTTTCACAAAACTTGAGATGTAAATAATGTTGAGGGTCATGGCTATTCATGTGACCTTCTTCTTGTGGGTATTTCACTCCTTGCCCTGGAAACACAGTGGAGTGCAAAAATACGGGATACAAGGTAGAGCTGTGCACTTGACTTCTTGTCCTGATGCAAATTTACACTGAACTCATCTGAGTGTATTCAGTTTTTTAGGTTTAAGTTTCTGCATCTGCAAAGTGCACTTGGATTGGACGAACCAAAAAATCCCTGTTAAATACAAAATTCTCTACTACTTACTAGAAGAAATATGACATAGATCAAAATCTATGGACATGAAAAGAAAATTATTAAAAACAAATACGTAAATAAATCCTAATGGGAAAATTTAACAATACTAATGGCAAATGTTTAAACATAGATTAAAATTGTGAAGTTGATACTACTTTAATTCTCAAGATCAAAGACAGCAGCTTTGGGAAGGGATAAAGCATGAATACCAATACATAGTTAACCAAACCTTCGCATCTTCTGCCCCTAGGACTGTTGAGATTGCTCACCCTCCATGAGCATGGCCTGGTGCACATTTAGGCTCCTTTGCTTGTGAGGTGTCCCAGGGCCAGGGCCAATGGGATGTGGTACTTGCGTTTGCAACTTCACACAGTCTCCTAGCTGAGCAACAGGCACACTCAACGAACACAGTCCCAGTCTGCCAACATCGACTTCATCCTTTGGGGAGAGTGTCCCTTCTTGAAGGCATTGATCCTGTACCTTTCTTCTCTCACCTCCTTGGGGCTATCTCTCAATTAATTACTCTTTCAATAAGATTTTATTAATATCATAGCAAACACTATTCTAGAAACTAGAGGTGCGGACCCAGAATAGTGGTTCTCAGCCTTCCTAAAGCTGTGGTCCTTTAACACAGTTCCTCATGTTGTGGTGACCTCCAACCATAAACTTATTTTTCTTACTACTTTGTAACTGTATTTTTGCTATTGCTATGAGTCACTATGTAAATATCTTATAGACAGGGTAGTCTTAGGTGACCCCTATAAAAGGGTCATTTGATCCTTCCAAAAGGGGTTGTGACCCACAGGTTGAGAAACACTGACCTAGAGCATTGACTACTCTTCCAAAAGACCCATGTTTGGTTCCCAGCACCAACATGGTAGTTAACAGTCATCTGTGACATCAGTTCATGTGGGATCCAATAGCCTCTTCTGACCTTTGAGGGCACTGAACACATGCAGTGCATAGACATACATGCAGGCAAATATATAAAATTAAAAACTAAAAAAGAAGCCAGGGCTGCAAACAGTGCAGTGGTGAAGACAGACACAGGATATATGACCATGAGTGCAGAGACCCAGAGGCTCTTGGAAGAAGCTGTAGCCATTTTCCCAGGCTAGTTTGGAAGACCCTTGAGTGGCAGCAGTCAATCAAGGAATTGCAATTATCTTCTCTGGAGCAATTAACCCATTTCTCAAGACAGAAGGCATACATCTCAGCCCCATTTCAATTTCCAATGGGGACTATTTTTATCTCTTTTGCACAGAGGCTCTTCTGTATGTGCTCCTGGGGATGTTGGTCTCAAAGTTGTCTTTACAATTTTGGCATCCTTCTACACTGTGGCTCATAATGTAGGTATGCAGGGGAATCATAGGGATGAATCTACCAAGTTCAAATCAAAGTTTGAGTATTCTGTAACTATTAAGATCCTAAATAAAATTTTCTACCTTAGTGTCTTCATCTATGCCGAAGGGGGTTTATAGCATTACTATCAGGACAAAATTTATTTATTTGAGGTTCAGACATGACTCATTTTAATTATTTAGGATACAGTTTATATGCCATGACACACATGTGGAGATCAGAAGACAGCCTGTGGTAGTTGCTTCTCTCCTTCCACCATGTAGCTCCTGGCCTAGGGATCAAACTCAGGTTGTCAGTCTTGGTAGGAAATGCCTTTCTTTACCCATTGAGTTACCTTGCCAGGCCACGGGTATAGCTCATAATCTGGGCTTCACATCTAGTTCATGAAACGTCCTTAAGGATGTCAGCTCTAACATCCATGTGCTCTCAGGAGCCTCATTTTGATATGCATAAGTGTTGGCAAAGGAAACATGAAAACAATTGAACAGTGGGTCCTGGTGAAAGTACCAGAGGTTGTTGATGAGGTGTTAACATCTGGTGCTAGTCCTTTATAAATGCAAACATTTTTACTTTACACACTTGCTTATGATACACACTTTAGAGAAGATGGTAAAATAGAACAGGGTAAAAGGAAGAGGAGACCATTACTCACAATCTCCTCTTAGAGATAGTACCTGCCAAAAGAATGTATTACATGAGCCATCGTCAGAAAACACCAATGGCATGTGCAGAGAACAGAGCAGACATGGCAGGAAGGCCTGGCTTCCATGAAGATGAGGAGCTGAGCTGAGGCTCAGGAGTTTGGCAGGAGTCTACTGAAGACTCGCCTTTCCATATTGCTCACTAGCTTAAGGTTGTCCAGTTCGGGGAAGCTGCAGGACCAAGAAACTCCAGTTCACTCAATGCCTGCAAGGGGGCGCTATGGGTCTGGGCCACCCTGGCCACTGGTCCTCTTTCTAAAGAAAACAGATTTACTTTAGAAGACCCTGCTTCCCCTTCCAAGCTGTCTGCAGAATAATCAGGCTCGTCCGTCCCCCCAGCTCTGCAAGAACTCCTAGGCCATTCCATGGCTACAACTTACCCCAACCTTTCCGTCTCTGTGCTTATTGATCCCTCTGGCAATAATATAACTTCAAAGACTCTGGAGTCACACACAAGCAGGTTTGCTCACATGACTATGGCGTTTGCAGGCCTGATCCCCGAGCTTCCGTGTTTCCTTATAGTCACTACTGTCTTAAATACTAAAGTGAATGTAGTCATGTGGACGACACATGGCACATGCCCCCATGTGCGCCACCTTGTGTCCAATCCCCGTCACTCAACTGAGGATGAGGAAAACTTTTCAATGATTCTACAGTCGAAAACCATTGAGTCCAATAGGGCATCACATTTCAGCTGCTGTAACTAAGACCCACACTGGAATATAAGCCGTACATCTGCTGACTTCAACAGCAGGTGAATGTCCTCACCTGTCCTGGAAACCCGAGGTCCAGAGCACTGTGTTAGAAGCTTTGATGTCCTCTGAGGGCTCCCTGCAAAAGACTCGAAGATGGTACCCTCTGTGAATTCCCCCTTGGTCTTTTCTCTGTATGCTCATCCCTGGCATCTCTCTGAATAGCCTATTTTTTTCTGTTTTGAACAAGAATGCCATCCAAATTGGGGTAAAATGTACTTTTAAATTTTTATTGTAATGTGGTGAAGCATGACTTTAATCCTTTAACTCTGGAAGCAGAGGCAGGCAGATCTCTGAGTTCTGGGGTAACTTGTGGGTCTACATAGTGAGTCCCATACCAGCCAGAACAATACAGTGAGACCTTGCTTTAAGCAAACACACACACACACACACACACACAGCCTTTCATTTTAATTTACTTTCATGGTCTTTTAAGTTTAATTTAATTAATTTAATTAATTAATAATAAATTGTATGATGGTTAATTAATTTAATTAATTAATAATAAATTGTATGATGGTTAATTAATTTAATTTGAACAGTCCTTTTATTTACATTAAAGGTCCAAAGACTATAGCTACATTCTGAGGTCAATACTTCTGATGTATGACTTTTAGAAGGACTCAATGCAGGTCAGTGCCCAGCATCTCATTTTGGTCACAGAGTCACACGAATGTAAGGATGTTTTAATGAACTTTTTACCCTCCAAGAATATGTCATGATTTTATTTCTATGAGTCTTTCATGGAGACGTCACTACTGGGCATTCACAGATCCGTGGTAATACATGATTCTTACAAATAGGACCCATCTTAAGGAGAAATTTGTCTAAACATCTTACAAATCTGATTCACTGTATTATGATAACAATGTGATAGGATTGAAGACATTTCCGACCATTGGTTAGCGCAAGGGCATGAGGGGATTAGTCCTATCCAATGAGAGTGTCCAGAAAGTATCTGAGGCAAGAGGCGTATAAAAAGATCTCACATAAAGGTGATTAAGGTAAGAGTATCTGCTGACTGCAGATAAATGGTATAAGGTAAGACTCCCAGAGATGACGCAAGACAGGGAATCACAGGAACAAAAGATGGAAGAAGAATGTTTGTGTAGCAGTCACACGGAAAACAAGCATCACTTAGCCATTTAGCCTACATATGGGAAGTAAGCAAACTGTGTTCTCTAGGTGACAGAATGTAAGTGGCATTCAGCTGGACCCCAACCTGTCATTCAGCATCCTCATGCTCCACCCACTGTGATGAATGTTTATGGAATCTAAGGTGAATATCCTGACCCACCCCAAAGGCTTTGTGATGGTTTGTGTATGCTTGGCCTAGGGAGTGGCACTATTTGGAGGTGTGGCCTTGTTGGAGTAGGTGTGTCACTGTGGGCGTGGGCTTTTAGACCCTCATCCTAGTTGCCTGGAAGCAGTCTTCCACTAGCAGCCTTCAGATGAAGATGTAGAACTCTAAGCTCTGCCTGCACCATGCCTGTCTGGATGCTACCATGTTCCCACCATGATGAATAGTGGACTGAACCTCTGAATCTCTAAGCCAGCCCTAATTACATGTTGTCCTTTATAAGACTTGCCTTGGTCATGGCATCTGTTCACAGCAGTAAAACCCTAGCTAAAACAGTCTTCTTCACCCTAGTGTAAGAGGTCCACAGATCACCTTAATGAATTTGTTCCACTAACAAACTTAGGTAGGAAATAAGGGAGCTGAATGGAAAGGGAGTGAAACCCAGACCCAAGAGACACAGGAATACTGGTCGCCATCTCTGAGAGCTCAGAACAGACACTTCACTTCATTAAACCTAATTGTGTCGTCCACACATCGGGAATAACAATAATTCTTGCCCTTATAGGCTTGTCTGGGCTGTATATGAACAGGAAAGATAGAGGTCCTGCAAACACTTGGTAAGTATTAAGGAAGTATTCAAACCATGAATGTGACCATCATTGTTATATGACAAGAATCTGTGTGCCAGTAAGGTCTGATTTTTAGATAGAGAGTTGATTTGTAAGTGTAATTGGGGCTCGATACATGAAGAATGGAAATGTCAGTTTTATTTACTTTCCTTTAAAAAAAAAAAAAAAACAGTACCAGCCACAGGACCACCTCAGAGTCAAGATTAAAGAACATCATCTCCATTTTAATTAAAGTGCATAAACGATGACCTATAATGACAGCCACAACCAAGAGGAGACAGTGTTAAAACACTGGTTTTCTGGCAGCATTCCATCTGAATGAGTCAGTTTAATAAGAGGGTGGGTACAAAACCTCAGGATTGTGCACTGTCCAGCAAGTCTCTGAAAATCCAGTTAACAGCAAATAGTAAGTATCGGTGTTTGAAGACCACATTCCCAGGAGACTCAGAGGCTCCAGTCCCCACCAATCCTTACATACAAACCTCTTGTGCTTGCTATCCTGGGAACCCAACTTCCAGAAAAGTTGTCTCTTCCAAGTTCAGCCTTCCTCTCATTTTCTTCTTCCCCTTCCTCTCCCACCACACTGCTGTCACACCTTTTCTGCTGGTCGATGCAGTGAGCACCACGCTCTTCTGGAGCAGTGTCCTCTGCAAGTGACATCTTGTGGCATCACCTCTGGTTTTGTCCCTGGCATTCCCATGTGGAAGAAAAAGGCTCTCTCTCTTCAGAAGCATTGCATTCTGGGTCTCGCTCCCTCTGAGCCCCAATCCTGTCAATCTGAAAGTAGTGAGAAGATCCACTGCAGCCCCTTTCCTATCTAGGCCAAGGAGCAGAATGTGTACCTTTCCCAAGGACAGTGTACTTAGAGGACTGATAATTTGATACCTGATTTTTTTTTTTTTTTGTTGTTGTTGTTGTTGTTGTTGTTGTTGTTTTAAAGGAAAAAACCTCTACTCACAGGCTTTGGCTGAAGCACTACACAGTAGAAGAGAATGATTCTCCTGAAGTCCAGCTTATGGAGTTTTGCAGCATGCACAGTTTGTCTACTTTGCATTGTTTTGGGTCTGCATGGCTTACCTAATGGTGTGTTCTTCATTGCTAGACTCTTCCAACAAATATATAAGACAAGGAAGAGATGACCACCACAGAGGAAATTCACTGGTTCGTGTAATTGTGTCTTGGGACACAGCTTGGGATACAGCTCCTGGGAATGCTATACTCAGACATTGTTAAGGTTCTGCTTCCTTCATCCCTAGGAGATGCTTGTCTCTTAATTTACCAAGAGTCCACCCACCAGTGTGCAGAAGGTTGAAGTTTTAATAGCTACAAACAACTTGTGATGGCTTGGTCCAGGGAGTGGCACTATTAGGAGTGGTGGCCTTGTTGGAGTAGGTGTGGCCTTGTTGAAGTAGGTGTGTCACATGGGTGTGGGCCCTTTAAATACTCTAGTCCTAGCTGCCTGGAAGTCAATCTTCTCCTAGCAGCCTTCAGATGAAGATGTAGAACTCTCAGCTCCTCCTGCACCATGCCTGCCTGGACACTGCCATGCTCCTGCCTTGATAATAATGGACTGAACCTCTGAACCTGTAAGCCAGCCCCAATGAAATGTTGTCCTTGTAAGAGTTGCCTTGGTCACGGTATCTGTTCACAGCAGTCAAACCCTAACTAAGACACAACTCTAGGCCAGATGTTTTCCCATTCCAATTTACCATCTCAGAGAAGGAGCAGGAAGCCCTTTAATCCATTATCCCTCAGCTGTTCATCATTACAAAGGAGAGGATATGGGAGTTTCCATCCAAAGTGGACAGGATACAAGATGAGGGCAAAGGAACAGAGGCAGGATTCTGGGAAGAATGCAGGCACGGTGACAGTGGAAACCAGTGGTTTGGCAGTGTGATACCTTAAAGGCTAAGGGTCTCCCCACATTGCCTCTTAAAACAGAGCAGACCTCCTCAGGGCTAGTCTGCTCCTTAGAAGGCAGTGAGGGCTCTGCATTTATGTTTTAAATTGCCAGTTGCATTGGAAATCCTGTTCCATACATCATATTACATGGCAATTCAATCTCAGATTTTAAAACTTGGGGTTATGGATATGAGCTCATCTGTCCCACCTACTAAATATGCAATGAGAAGCAAATTTTCTATTTCCTTGTCAACAATGGAAAGCTAGTTCCTCCTACAGTAATCTGATGTAAACACTCGGTTACATAACGCCTCTGAAGCCATGCTCCTGTGTCAGCGTACATGGAGTGCAATAAAGATGGCAGCTGGCACTTGATGGTGATTTAACCATCGTTTGTGGGATCAATTTTGACTTTAATTTTCATCCAATCCATTTCAATATATTTCCACAGGAATGGAAAACTCTAGGTGGTGCGGTGGATCATCTATGTTAGTCACTCAAGGGGCTTACAGAAATAAGACTGATGGTAATGTCAGTTTCTAGAAATATTGCATCGTCTATGAAGACAGCGTGTTTACAGGGGGACTTGGGGATAGTGTACAATAAAGAACAACAGAAGGAAAACCATACAAAGATCCAAGGTGAAAGAAGTCCTGGCTGTGGAGTCTTAATTCTGAAGGCAGGGGGTTCTTACTCAAATTTCTAATTTAGAAATTCAGACTAAATACACAGTGTATACAAAACTCTCATTTTCTCAGTCCAAGAGATGTGAGACTCAGATAACATTCATTATGCAGTCGACCCTAAAGCCATGCATGGAGCTGAGGCAAACCCAGGTCAACAGACAGCCTACCACAGGAAGACCCATTAACAATCTTCCAAACCAGAGCCAAGCCACTGGAAATGCAACACTTAAGGAAGTTTAATGTCCCTGCTAAGGAACAACCTGAACCAAAGAGAAGAATCACCCCTAAGAACCAGTGTCAGGTTTCAAAGGACTGCTGTCTGGAGAATGAAGACTGAACTAAGGGATTGGGAACATGGAGAAATGCATTAACATCCAAGAGTCAGAGAAAATAAAAAGTAATATCCTTTGAGGGTCAGCAGATTCTTTCCACGAAGAGAAAGGTTCCACGTGGAATACAAGCTGGATATTCACTAGAGGGAAGAAGAAAGGGGGGGAAGAACCAAGGGGAACAGCACAGGGGAAGCAAGAAGAGAATGGGGCTCCCTCCCCCAGCACACGTACACACGCTATGTCAGAAGAAGACTTACCCCGAATCTCTTGAAGTTCAAGCCCTGGGACCCTATACCACTCATTTCTTCTCTCAAAGACATACTTGAGCTGTACAGTCTCAAAGGTCATGCATTTAGTTAAATTTACAACTATTTCTTTAATCCAAAACCAGTTAAGACTACTGGGTCTTTTCTTTCCATTCTGTCTTCCAGGTAGATGGCCCTGAAAGAGGCAGTAAATTTCTATAGTTCAGTCTATGTTCCAGGTTAATTAAGATAGTTTTGATTTGGATTCAGTGTCCACAGTCACAAGGTCACACGGCCAAAGGGCAAGCTGCTTTACAGATATAACCAATGGAGTTACAACCTAAAAGTTGTGTCTGAGGACAGAGAGATAATGTTTCTTATGGTCTATGTGATGGTTAGTTTCTTAGTTGGCTTGACAAAGTCTAGAATTACCTGGGAAGAGAGTCTTAGTTGAGGAATTATACAGATAATGTTGGCTTATAGGCATGCCTGTGGGGGATTGTATTGATTGTTCATGGAAGTAAGAATAACCAGTCCACTGTGGGTAGCACCATTCCCTTGGCACATGGTCTTGAACTGTATGAGGATCAAGGAAGCAGACATTTATTTGTCTCTGCTCTTAATTGTGAGTATAATGTGATTAGCTGCTTTGAGTTCTTGCCCTAACATTCCCTCAGTGATGGATTGGAAACCAAGGAAACTCTCACTTAAGTTGATGTTTGTTTGTTCGCTTGCTTGCATTTTATGAGGAGTAATAATTTATGAAGCTATGGTAAGTCCTCTACTCTTGGACCTCTGCTGAGGAGGACAGACTAAAGTATTTTGATATTATTTTATAGAAAATGAAATTACTAGTACTGGTAGAAAAAATACAGGACCTCCCCTGCCTGGTTAAATATGAACTTAAAATAAACAATAAGTAAATTTTCAAATTAATTTTTATTGAATGGTGATAATTTATTATTGCACATATTCATGGGAAATAAGGTGCTACTGTGACATGTGTATATTACTTATAATTTGGAATGATTGAATCAGCCTAGTTAATATATACATCACTTTTATACACATCATTTATTCCTCCAGCTTAACTGAAGTATTAGACACCCTGACTGGCATTTGCCTATCTCACACCCCTGAGCCCATGCTAAGCCTTGCCTACATTTTGTGTTTTGACTTAATTTGTTTTTTATTTAGATCCCACATAGAAGAGAATGTACACTATAACAGTTTTCCAATAATATTTTAAAATAGTCCACAGAACATATTTATATTTAGTAATTATATGAAATTAAAATGTTAAAACTTACTTTTTAACTTACTAAACCTAGCAAATGTATATCCCAAAATCATTGGTGTGAAAAGAAAATTATCAGAGATTATGTAGCCAACACTTTCAGGGAGGAGAAAAAGCATTAAATAGGTTTGTTTGTTTACTAATGAACTAACACATTTTCTGGCTTTTGTGACATGTGAAGTACCTATCAGTTTTGTCTTACAATAAAAATTCATAGTCATGCTTACATGACTTTTTATAAGAATGCTTCCAAACATGGGTCTGTCCCTGTCCCTCCCTCTGTCCCACAAAGAAACAAATCTTTAGGATTCCCTCTGACAGAATGGAACAGACAGCCCAAAGGGATAATGAGCTCATGCTGGCCAAATACATTAAGGGACCGAGAGGTGTTTTACAACTGTGCTAGGGACAGAAATATCTGAGCATATGTGGAGCCATTAACAAATAAGGAAAGGCCTGAAATTAATAATGACTCTAAAACAGCTGAGATAATGAACTCCTTTCCCAACTCTGTCTCTGGCAAGATAAATAAGGAAATGGAATTTGCAGAATTAGGAAGTAATGAAGACCTTGTTAAAAAAAAAATAGCTATTAATATCAGGTAGGTAAGCGAACACTTAAGAAACCTGAATAAATCAGAGAGACTGGGAAATATGCCTCGTGGGGTTCAGGGGTGAGCGTAATAAAGTCACTCCTCTGCAGACCACTGTGTGCAAGACTTCTGAGGATAACAGAGGAGACTGAGGAGCAGAAGTGGAAACAGTGTTGAAATAAGCGGATCAACGCTAGACTGAGAAAAATAAGTTATTCTAGCAATTATAATGTACATTTAAGTCATTGAGTGACTCAAAGGAAACAGAACACTTACTGAGGAAATCCTATAGAAGGATTCATTCACTGTCCCGAGACTGCCAGGTCCGATCGTTCTTATGGACAGTGAGGAGACCGAATGCCAAAAAAACATGCAGGAACAGCCCAGGCCAGGTTTGCAACGTACGACATGCTCACAGTTACTTTTAGTTGGCTACATGAGGTATTTAATTAAAACTGACTCACGGGTCACACACACAACAATGCAAAGATGTAATGCTGGATAGTGAACAGTAGACAGAATGAGGCCCATGTAAGTAAGATTTGTTCCAAATGACAGCAAAGCTCATAGGCCTTTTTAGAAAGATCCCTAAACATGAAATTGACAGGCAAATGGATGGAATTAGAAAATGTCATGCTGAGTGAGGTAACCCAGACCCAAAGGACATGCATGGCATGTACTCACTGATAAGTGGATATTAGTCATAAAGTACACGCTATAATCCACAGACCAAAAAAGCATAACAAGGAGGGCCCAAGGGAGGATACTTGGATCTCACTCAGAAGGGGAAATGAAATACGTTAGGAACAATCCTGGCTCAGTGGAACGAAGCCCCACATGCCTGTCCCGGGGCACTGCGGCTCTGGATGGGACAGGACACTTGGGAAGTGGCCGAGCATCTTTCCACACAGTCCGATGTACAGGTTGGGGGGCTGTGTGAAGCCTCTGTGGGCCCTGCTCATGGGTGGAGGAGATGGCCATTCCCAGGGAATGTGAGCTAGCCACCTCCATGGGTTCTCTAGCCAGGGCACTGCAGTCGCTGCAGGGTGCTGGAGACGGGTTAGCCAGAGCACAGCTGGGGTTCCTGCCAGGACTGGGTCTCAGAGGCTTGGGTGAATGGGTACCGTCTAGGAGTGCTGGGATTCCCACGGCGAGAGGTTAGCTGCTGCTCATTAATGGAGGACCGGATCCCTCGCTTCCCACAGTGGGTCCAGATGAAGAGACAGTCCATAATTATAAGGTGTTTATTTTCATCATGTGGAAAGTGGCATGGATGGAACTGTACCTCCCGCCTCTCCCAGAGAGGCAGGGCAGATATGGTAACTGGAAAGGAGCGTGGCTAAGCCTCTAGGTGTCTCACTAACATGGGGATGGCTTGGGGCTGTGTGACCACGCCTCTACTGGGCCTATGTGACTGTGGCCGGAGCCAAAAAGCTTCCGGGAGCCTTGGCATAACATTTCCGGTCCCTTGCGAATTACTTCACGGGGTCTCCCAGAGTTTGCCTGTGCTCAACTGGTGTGCCAGACTGCCTACCAGATCACTACCCCACAGAAATAGTCACTGGAGATGGATGGATGGAGAGAACTGGGTGGGAGAAAGGATGGGGAGGGGAAGAGAGGATCAGGTATAGGGAGAGCCATGGAAAGAGGGCCAAGAGACTAAACAGAAATCAGCAGGGGGAGAGGGGAAGGGGCATCTTTCGGATATACCAGAGACCTGGGATAGGGGAGACTCCAGGGAGTCTATGGGGGTGATTCTAGCTGAGACTCCCAGCAGTGGGGTATATGGAGCCCGAGACAGCCTGCTCCTCTCTTCCTTCCTCCAACCTGGAAGTCCCTCCTTACGTGCCCAGTGATTGGCTCCTTTATTCATTAGGGGATTGGTTCAGAAGAAGTCACAGGTGTAACTCACTCCTTGTCTGAAGCCCCTCCCAGGAGGGCGGAATTAGCATCCAATTACAATCAGCCCCAGGGCTCTCCACAGCGACTTAAATACAGTAGGAACTTGATGCAGGTTTATCGACTACAGTACTCAACAGGAATCTTACATCTCACGAGCCAACTCCAGATAATTTCTAAAGATCCAACTCTGTGCAAGCCTTGGGCATGGAAGGTGACAGGCATGTGCCATTGTTACTCTTCTCCGAGTGTGAGTGTCGAATACACAGTTCCAGCACTGAGCAGGCCTTGGCTTGGGAGGGAAAGACCTGATTGATCCTGTCTCAGTTTCAACATGAGTGGGCTCCTTCCCCTATGTCTCCCACCCCTGTAAGTGCCCTCAGCTGACCTTGCTGAACTTACCTCTAAGCAACCATGTACTGTCTAGGACCCTCTCTCCATCCCACTGGGAACTTACAGAGTCCCTTCTCACTTCTTCTGTCTCATAAGTAACACACACACACACAGATAGGTAAATATACCTGAAGCAGAAAGCCAAGAGCAGCGGAGAGTTCCCCCTGGGAACTCCACCTCATTCCTTCTCTCATCAGGAATCTTATGATGTCCTCAGATAGCCCATGATGCTGCTGACCGACAGAGGCAACCCAGTAACCAGGCAAGGAGGCCAGGTGAGCAGAGCAGACAGGACGAGCAAAGCCATTCATCCAGAAGACTGTGAGTAGCCAGATCTGTGCTACCAGGAGGTTTAATCAGGACCAGCGAAGGGAAGGGAGACACAGCTGAGACCCACCAAGTGGAGTCTAAAACTAGCTCATCCTTCAGAGTTGAGGGGTGTCTGATTACTTCATTCAGATGGCAAGAATACTCACCCCAGACTTTCAAAGGGAAAGCCCCATCCCAAATGAAGACATCAGGGAAACACTGAAGTACAATCCAGGCAAGTTGTCATGGTAGGAGAGGTGGTAGGCTTCTCTCTGGTAGCCAAAAATCTAAACAAAGCCCACCTCTCAATAAGGGAGCATAGGTCAGTGATTGGTGGAGCAAATAATTTATCCTGAAGGATTGTTTCTTACCCTAATAATAATAAAAATATTTTTAAAAGGTTGCCAAGAAGACCAGGATAATACTTTCCCATATACTAAGATAGTTAACTCACAAAGGCCTTATGAGAATCTACCCATTGTACAGATTAGAAGACTGAGGTATAGACACAGAACTGGCAAGAACAGTAATTAGTGCTCCTTCAGACTTGAATGACTACATGGTTTATTTAGTTCAGTAAGATATTGTATGATCAAAGAGATTCTGCATCTACCTAGATCTGTCATTAATAAGATACATGTTTGAAAATGAGCTCAGAAGGAACGCAGACAAGATTGACTTGGGATCCATAGGAATAATGAAAGGAATGCTGGGCCAAGAAGATCTGATAATCAATTTCCGCTGTTGATTTTTCTCTCTGACTCATTGTGGGTACCATGAGGATGAAAAACGTGACTAAGGTTTTGCAAGCAAATGCCTAGCGTTCCATAACTGTAAATAAATGCATGGCTAGCAAGCATAGCACATGATAATTCAGCCGTTGATCGTGGGTCTTTGCTTATGTTTCCATCCTCTATCCTCTAGTGCTACAGCTGGGTCCTGCAATCCTTCCCAGAGCACCTTTGTGTTGAATGGTTGTCGGTTTCTGCTGGCTGGAGGTGATGGCGTGTGTGTGTGTGTGTGTGTGTGTGTGTGTGTGTGTGTGTGTGCGTGCGCACACGCAAGAGTCAAAGGCAGAGGCTAGCTAGGAGGAGCTTCCCGTGGACAACAGCCTTGTCCATGAAGTCCACAGTGCAGCTGAGACTCTGCTCCCTTCCTAAGCCACGCCCCCTCACCCAACCCCAACCCCCACCCTGCACCCTTCAGGAAGCTCACAGCTTGGGCCAGCCAGGCCCTTTCTTAGAGGAACAGATGCAGTGAAGTGGGTGCCCATCTACAAGCTGCCCAGAGGTTCTGGTAACCCCTCAAGTCCCCTCACGATTTATACTTCAAGTTGGGAAAGTACCAGCTGGTCCACGAGGTTCTAAACGCTGCTCCAGCGCCGGCCTTTCGCGCTTCATCATCTCTGCCATGGATAACAGGACACCGGTTATATGCTTGCTTTTGAAAAGGCCTAGAACAGTTGCTGTCTTCCTAAAAGACCCTGAGCCAAGCTGCGTGTGCTAAAGCAATGTAGTTTTTTCTCTCTAGAGGTATTCTCAAAGCCTGCGAGCATCCGGAGATGTTCTTAGATCATTAAATGTGGGTGATAGCAACCACACCTCTGACCACTACACAGCAGGCCCCCTTGTGGTGTGGCTTGGAGTTGGACAGATCTGTGCAAAAAGCCTAGCTCTGTCTGATTAGCTGTGTGTCCCCAAGAGGCATCTATAAAGAGGGCTGGAGGTGTGAACTCGCCACTAAGCCTCATGATGACACACTGGCCCTCTGACCAGCTGTTAACATCATGCAAACAGTTATGTATTCGTCGAATCTAGATTCTCTTCCACACCCTTCCCTACAGAGTCGGTTTATCTCACGTTTCTTCACTTTATACCCAGAACTTCAGATCTGAGTTTATGCCTCAGTCTGGTGTGAGGAGTTTGTTTCTTTGTTTATTTATTAGATTTTTTCTTTAATTTTCTTCTCCTCATCCCTCCCCTTTCCTCCCCCCACCTTTGTGTGTGTTTCTGTGTGTCTCTGTGTGTATGTCTCTCTGTGTGTATGTGTGTTTATAGGTGTGTGTGTCTGTGTGTATATATATGTGCATGTGTATGTGTGTGTATATGTGTTTGCAGGTGTGTCTGTGTGTGTACATGTGCACATGTGTGCATCTGTATGTGTGTGTCTGTGTGTTTGTAGGTATGTGTGTCTATGTGTGTGTGCATGTGCACGTATGTGCATGTGTATGTGTGTGTACCTGTGTGTGTGTCTGTGTATGTGTATGTGTAGGGTGTATGTCTATGTGTCTATGTGTGTGTGCATGTGTACATGTGCGCATGTGTATGTGTGTGTATGTGTGTTTGTAGGTGTGTTTGTGTCGGTGTGTATCTCTGTGTGTGTGTGCATGTGCACATGTGTGCATGTGTATGTGTGTGTATGTGTGTGTATGTGTGTTTGTAGGTATGTGTGTCTGTCTGTCTATGTGTGTGTGCATGTACACATGTGTTCATGTGTATGTGTGTGTGTGTTTGTCTGTGTGCATGTGTGTGTCTGTATGTGTGTATGTGTGTATAAGTGTGTTTGTAGGTGTGTGTGTCTGTGTGTGTCTCTGTGTGTGTGCATGTACACATGTGTGCATGTGTATGTGTGTGTGCTACATCAGTGTGGGTACCTGGGAAGCCAGAAGAAGAAGGATGCTTTGAAGCTGGAGTTAGAGAGAGTTTTGAACCACCGCTGTGGATGCTGGGAACCGAACCCATTTCCTCTGGACAAGCATCGTCTTCTTATCCACTGAGCCATCTGCTGTGGTTTAAGATAATGCTTGCTTTAGTTTTCAGTTTTGAATGGGAAGCTCTCAGAAATGTTCGGGAATTTGAATGGGTGGTAGATCACCCTTGGGGGTCAGGATCTACTGATGGTCTCTCTGGCAAATAGAATAGTAACACCTTTGTTCCAAAGGCCTTTTCTTTGGCTCTAACAATACTGAATGCATTGTGCCATACAGAACTCCAGTTGTGATCAAGGATCTGAAGACAGAGTGATTGTTCTGGATTCATCCACGTAGACAATATAATTACAGAAACTCTTCTGTAACCAGAGAAAAGAGGAAGGGAAACATGATTACAGAAGTGGAGTCAGAGTAACATTATTCAAAAGTGTTTCATGAGCCCAGGAGTCCAGGTTCCTTTCACAAGCTGGAGAAGCCAAGGGACTGAGTCCTCTGAGCCTCTGGATGACATGCTGCTCTACAGACCCCTTGAACAGATCTTTGAAGACTTATATTAAAGTTCTGACATCTAGAATAATATGACAACACATTTCTGCTGTGCCAGAAATACATACATTTGTTTTCATTCATTTTAGCAGAATAAAGAAACTAGTATGGATTCTGAAATCACACTGTAAATACAGTGCCCTGGTCTGCTTCATGCTGCTTAATATATGGGTACACAGCCTTCCTAAGGACTCCATGAACTTCCCCAGCTGAGACAAGGCTGCTTTTCCCAAAGTGGACCTATGGGTAACAGACCACCAGGCAGACCAAGGTCAAGATCTCAAGACATTCTGACGTAGTCTGTGTAGTCAAGAAGCTGACCTTGGCTATAATGGGAAGGAAAACACACTCAGGTCCACAAAAGCTGAATTTCTAGAAACTTCTGTTTGGCCTCCTCCCCCCATTGTTCCTCTTGTTCTCCCCCTTTAACTTATAACAAAATTAACCTCAGTGTGACCACTAAGTTAAATCTTGAACTTTTCTGATTTATCACAACTGATCACCTGATCAACCTGATCAGTTGATTTAATGTCTTAGCTGTCCACAGGAACAGGGAAAATGCAAGTGAATGCAGTAATGTGGATATGAACCAGACAGAGGCACTGGCTTCCACAGGGCTTCAGTGGCTGAGCTGTGCATAGCCACCATGACAGAAACAGCCACAACTCCACAGCAGCTATCATTGTCCACCCAAATGCCAGCCGATCCACACAGGAATTCCCTCTGCTTTTAAATAATCCCTACATTTCCTTTTTCAAAAACAGAAGGAAGGAAGGAAGGAAGGAAGGAAGGAAGGAAATAAAGAAAATGAGAAAGGGAAAATCCTCATTTTGATCCTTCATTTGTAACCTCCTGCTTAATTCTCCCAGCATTCCTCTTCCCTCCCTTGTAACTAGTCTGCACACTTAGGTGTGATCCTAATCTGGGTGGTTTTAGCTGAGTCTGACAGTCATCGTCAGAGCTCTCACTAGAGTCTCTTCCTCGGCCATTCTACTCTTCCACACCCCTCCCTACTCCCCAGTCAGCATCTCATCCTTACCTGTACATCTGAGCCATCCCAGCTTCAAAGCATCACTAGTTAACAGCTCAGCGCCAAACCTTCCCTGTACTCCAGTCGGAAATGAAACTCAGCCTCCCCCAGCCTCCCCAGCCTGGTTCCTCCTAAGTCTGTGAGACTATTCTTATCCTTAGACTGTGATGTTCCCAAGGAAGTGGGCCCTTTCCATTCCCTTCCTATAGAGACATGCATGTACTTACCCAGTCTGTATCTGCTGAATGAATGAATCCTGAGCTGTCCGTGACAGGAGTGGGCCATTAAGCATGATGCTGACCTTCACTGGGCAGATGGCAAGGACTACAGTCTTTGGAATCAGAGATACTCTAGTCAAGTTTTGTCTTGATGTCTCCAGGCTTTCTGGCCAGTCTGGGCATGTTGTTTTCCATTTATAATCTCAATGTTTCCCAAATGCCAACTCAGATTTGTCAGAGACAAAGAGGGAAACAGACAGACTTAACACAGCGCTCGCCATATTTGGGCACACACATGGGTGTGCAGAGTCACATTGAGAGATTTCATTAAAAGTTACCAGAATCTTCTTTCTCTATACAGTATCTCTGCAGAGCTCAGTGAGACTAACAATGGAGACAGGATGAGATTATAGTAGGCATACTGAAAAATTGCAGCAGAATTTTACAGAGCTGGAATCAGGAAGGGGAATTTGGTAATCTTCATTTGTTTCCCACGAGAAGGCCCGCTTTTCTACCGTGAGCACATTAGCCTTAGAGAATGCCCCAGAGAACCACCTACCAGCACACCAAACTGAAACCCAAAAGATACCAACTCTGTTGACCATCTCACTCGGCTCACTGCCTACATCCAGTCTTCATGGGTTTGTACTTGCTTTCCTACACATGATGGAAAAGACCAGCTCCTGGACTACACGGGATATTGTAAGACCTGTGATCCTAACCATGAGATGCCAGGCTGTCTTTTATAATCACTAGATTTGCTTTCTTTGTGGAAAGCAGCCTTTGATCATCTCAGCTGGGGGAACTTCATCAGGAGTGCTTGCTGAAGACTGTGTACACACTAGCTATTGCCCACCCACCGTCTGCCCAGGTCAAGGTAGAGGCTTATGGGGTGTGCTGGCTCACACCAGCACTGTCTAAAGTTTATTTCTTTTCAAAGCCCAGATCCCTTCATAATGGCGTGTCAGGGGGCCAGCCTCCATCACTTGATGGTCAAAGGAGTACCACACAAAGATCAAAGCAGCTATGGAGAGGGAAGGGGATATTAGGATGACCAAAATGAGGGAGAGAGAGAGAAAGAGAAAGAGAGAAGGAGGAGGAGAAGGAGGAAGAGGAAGAAGAGGAGGAGGAGGAGGAGGCACAGAGAGGAGAAAAGAAAGAGAAGATGACAATGAGCAACGAAGACAGTGGAGACAGGATGAGATTATAGTGTCAATTGCAGATGTTTTTCTGTGAGTTTACCCCTTCATAGCCAGCCGATTTATGTTCCTGTGCTTGTTGGCAGCAGGGGCTCCCAGGCAGGCTATGTCCCAAAAGTGAGGGCAGTAAACTTTGAGGGACTCAGCCACGATTGCTGTCCCTGGACATTGAATACACATTTCCCACTGGGTTCTATTTGGCTAGGTCCAAGCCTCACAGCTGTGCCGATTGCTCAGTAGGGAACGCCATGTCTGTTCTCTCAAAGAATTTGACAAATTAACTATGAACAAAGTTGCTTGGATGTGACATAGAGCCTCACATGCTGTGTCGTGCCAAGACGAAGCTTGTCAGCATGCTGTTTTCACAAATATGAAAAGGGAATTTCCAGGACCCACCGAATAGATGGAAGCATCTCTGTGTTTAGAGAAGAAGGCGGGAGACGAGGTGAGAGCAAAGGGCAGCATTGTGGTCCAAAATGAAAGTCCCAGGATAGCCCTACACCAACAAGGCACTAAAGGAGTTCACCAGTAAGAGGAGTGAGGGGTTTATGCTAAGTAAATCCCCACCAATTTGTATAATACCTACATTCAAGGATCGGTGACTTAAAACCAAACAGTCAAAGAGAAAGTATTTGACAGTTGACGCTACTGCAGGGTTTGTGTTTGGGATATCGTCTTTCTGTTACTGGTACAGAACACTTTAACTGAAAGCAACTTGGGGAAGACGGAGTTTGTTTCAGCTTGTGTGTTCAGGCCACATGCATTCTGAAAGACTGTTAAGAGAGCAGTTCCAGAATAGAACCTGGAGGCAGGAGCTGACGCAGAGGCTATGGAGGGATGGTGTTTGCTGGCCTGCTCCTTCTGGTTTGCTCACTCTGCTTTCATATTCAACTCAACTCAGGACTACCACACAGGGGTGGCAATGCCCCTCCATGGGCTAGGCCCACCCACATCATTCGTTGGTCAAGAAAAAGCATCCAGGCAATCTGTACTGAGGCGTTTTCTTAGTTGAGGCTCCTCTTCACTGATAACTCTTGTTTGTATCAACTCAAAGCAACAACAAACAGGAAGGGAATTTTCTACCCATAACATCACATAGCTCATAGAATGATCCAAAAAGGCGCGTGTTAAATTGGGAATGTGGTGGAGGACCCAACCATCGAAAAGAAGTCCAAGAAGTTAAAAGTGCATACAAGGTCAGGAGCATGGTCGCATGTGAAATGTTCAGAACAGGTAAGCCGATGAGGGTAGAAAGTGTATCACTGAGTTCCAGGAAGACAGTAGGGCATGGCTGCTCTGCAGTGGGTTTCTTTATGGATGGTAAAAATGTTTTGAAACTGGATACACATTGGCCAGCGGTTTAAGTGCACTTTACTCTGCTGATCTATACTCCAGAATGGCTGATTTTAGGTTAGATTTTACTTTTTTCTGAGTGGGAAGATTTAAGTGAAGACTTTCCTGGAGCTGCACAGTGCTGATGTAAAATAGCCCGAACTGGAACCCAGGTTTGGTGAAATCAGGTCTGTAATAAAAGTGAAGTCTGTAAATTCATGGGACATTCACACGCAGAGCTGACTGCCTACAGACACAAAGAACTTGGTCTTGACATGGAAGGTTGGTACACACGACTTCCTCTGCATCCTTTCTCCACAGTTTGCCAGCACCCCTCTCTTGCCTGGTTTGACATCTGAAGGAGTCCTCTTGTATCATCAAGGACTGGCACATCTTGGTTACTGTGCTGTATCCTCCCCCAATTTACTTGTAAGATAAAAGGTTTATCATGCTTCAATATAAGAATAGTGAATCCATCCAATAGATAGAAAATGTATAAGATTCTCGGTGTCCCTTAGAACTTTTTCTAGAATTTACCACATGACAGACCACAAATAAAGCCTTAGCAGATTAAAAGAAAATTCCTTGTATCTCATCAGACCATAGTAGAATAAAATAAAATCATCAGCAAGAGAAACAGTAGAAACTGGGCATAAACTTGCAGCTTAAACAATGCACTTTGGGAAGACCCTTGGATCGGTGAACAAATCAGGGAGGAAAATGTAAAGGCCCCATTAAAACAAAATGATAACACAACCCACTAGATCCTCTGATTTATAACCAAGGCTCTCTCTCCTTCAGAGACACTGGTCCCTCAGTCAAAAACATAGTCATTAGCCCACGCAAGGAAGTGAAGCATTGTCTATTTCCCAGAAGTTCAAGGCATTTCCTACCTTTTCAAGAGAGGGGGAAGCCAGATCCACTGTAATTGCTGATGGTTTGCGACTTGCTGGTCATATGCTTAAGCTGTGCCCTATTAGTCCCAAGTCTACAACAGTCTGACCTACAGTCTAGGAATGGCTTCTAAAGCAGTCACGGCATCTAGATATAGATAAAGCATCTAGAAACACAGGTGCCATTGCCTTGCTCGGGGAGACACTACATACCACACACCCATACTTCATGCTTAAGGGACAGTACACAGCCACACTTCACACTCTGCACCAATTCCTGGATTCATATAAGCCAACCTTTTGATTCATGACATTAAACCCTGAAATGAAAAAGCAGTATGTTTTTGTTTGACTTAATTTGAAGCATACTAAAATGGACTCTATTTCTACCAGGAGTGGATGGCAAGAATGTTCATAGGGCTCAGCCTATTTTTTAAGCTGTCATTAGAAATGATTAATATTTAAGCAAAATCAATAAAAATTGGATTTGGAAAAAAATCAATATTTAAGCAGAAGCATTACAAATCACATGACTACCATTGACACCCTTCATATATTAAAAAGGTTTGTTTTCCTGTGGCATATGGGTAAAGCTACAGCTATATGAAGCAACATTTTAAAGTTGAAATATTACCATGAGCCATGAGGATAAATCATTTTGAAAATCAACCTCAGTCCTTTAGAGAAAGAAAAACATCGGAGTAAATGCCAGCAACTATTAAATCTCACTGTCACACATATTCTAATAAGTACATATGGGTTTGTGTATGTCTTTATTTCTAACAATCTTTCTCCCACCCTTTCTCGATCTCATGGTGGCTACATCTAAAAAGCAGATAAAGTTAAAATGGTGAATACCATTGTGTCTCATGTAGCTGTGATAGATGAGAAGAAGTCCTCAGACTAAGAAAGCATGTTACAATATCAATCCTAAAACACTGGCTAAACAAACATAAGCTTTTTATGGCCAATTACAACTGTTTTTAAAAGTTATTTTTATTTTTTACAGTCCAGTCGTTGCCCCCCCCAGTCCCCCCTCCCACAGTTCCTCATCCCATTCCTCCCCCCAAACCCTCCAACCAGGCCTCCCCACTCCCTTGGGCCTCAAGTCTCTCAAGGTTTAGGCTCATCTTTTCTCATGGAGGCCAGACCCTGCAGTCCTCTGCTCTATATGTATCTGGAGGCCTCAGACCTGCTCTTGTATGTTGCCTGTTTGGTGGCTCAGTATTTGAGAGATCTCAAGGGGTTCAGGTTAGTTGAGACTGCTGGTCTTCCTATGGAGTAGCCCTCCTCCTCCTCGACTTCTTCCAGCCTTTCCCTAATTTAACCACAGGAGTCTCTGACTTCAGTCCATTGGTTGGGTGTAAGCATCTGCATCTGTCTCAGTCAGCTGCTTGTTGGGCCTCTCGGAGGACAGCCACATTAAGCTCAAGTCTGTAAGTACACCATAGTATCAGTAACAGTGTCAGGCCTTGGAGCCTTCCTTTGAGCTGGATCCCACTTTGGGCTGGTCACTACACCTTTCCCCTAGTCTCCTCTCCATTTTTATCCCTGCAGTTCTTTTAGACAGGAACAACTCTGGGTCAGAATATTTGACTGATGGCAATCCCATCCCTCCACATGATGCCCTGCCTTCTACTGGAGGTGGACTCTACGTGTCCTCTCTCCCCACTCTTGGGCATTTTGGCTAAGGTCTTTCCCTTTGAGCCCTGACTTCCTAGGTCTCTGGTACTTTCTAGAAGCCCCTCCCCCCAGGTTGCATATTTCCATTCATTCTGCTGGCCTTCAGGGCTTCTCTCCTCTCCTCCCCCCATGCCTGATCATGTTCCCCTTTTCCCCTCCCCACTCCCACCCAGGTCCCTCCCTCCCTCTGCATCTTGTGATTATTTTCTTCTCTTTCCCAAGTGGGATTGAAGCATCCTTGCTAACCTTCTTGAGTTCTGTCAATTGTATCCTGGGTATTCTGTACTTTTTTTGGCTAATATCCACTTATTAGTGAATACAGCTTTATGGTGGGCTCACTGTGAGATTTTTCTATCCTGGACACCTAGACCAGATACCCTATGAAGCCCACAGTCTCTTCTGCTCTTCAAGTGTTTGCTTAGCAGCAGGTTCGTCTTTTCCCATGGAACATCCCCCCAGCCTTGTCTTACTGTCTAGCTACGTGGGTCCCAAGGAAACAAACATAGCAGAGGAGAACATCGATAAAGTCTTCTGTTAGAGTGCTTTTCTCTAATTGCACCTCACTGTCAAGAATCACTCCCAGCCTTTCTCAAGAGAGCTTCCAACACTGGGTCATTCCACATCCCCCAAGCTTGATAGAAGAAGACATGGCACTCAGGACCATCTACATACTTCCTCTGTGACATGTGGCCATAGTCTGTCCCTCAAGCCATGATAGAAGAAGATATGGTACTCAGGAACTATCCGTATACTTCCTCTGTGACACACACACACACACACACACACACGAACTAGACATGGTGATACAGGCATTAATTTCCAGCATTCAGGAGACATAGGCAGGCATATCTCCATGAGTTCAAGGCCAGTCTTGTGTACACAGAAAGGTCATCAAAAACAGGCAAAGGGCTACATTATCAGGCCTTTTCTAAAAACAGAAAAAGAGACTGGAATACATTACAGTTACTAAGCACTAAAAGTATAAATGATCTTCAATGCATCTAAGAGCTTTCTGGCTTCTTAGTTGCTTGTTTTTCTTTGCATTCAGAAGCTAGCTAACTTCCTGCCAAATATTACACACAATTGGGGCAATCCAATTTCTCTTTACTTGGAAATTAATCTTTGAGCCATTAAAATGGCTCATTTAAATGGACTATTTTTGTAAGAGTTTATAGAACCTGTATAATGTATCATATTATAAAATGCAAAGTTGGTTGACTAGATATCTTGTCAAGAATAATATGGTCAGAATCTATTTCTAGAAATATTGTTGAATTGGGTCTGTTCGCATTCTACTGAAATTAATATGGATGGTGACTTCCTTCCCTCCAGGCAAAGGCTGTCTTCCTCCTCTAGGAAGAAGACAGATTTGAGATGCAGATAAGCTCCTATAACAGCCTGGTAGAGGAATGTGCCTGGAGGACCACAAAACTATAGCAAGGAAGGATTCCAGTTTCTATAGTAACCAAAGCCCACGACACTTAAAGACAGCTGCTGAGACCATAATTTGTGTCTCCGTCAGTGGGCTGCTGTAGCAGGACACCATAGACTGGATGGCTGAAGTTACCAAGTGCATCGGACTCAGAGGGCTCTGTCTCTCTGACCCACTCACTTCCAAATACTTCACACTGTAGAGAGATTGGGTTCTAGCACATGAACTTAAGGAAACAAATATTCAGACCATACATACCTGTGTGAGGCATGTTTAGGAGCAGGCATTCTGTTCTTTGTATCTCTCTTCCTTTGTGTATTTGCTATTGCTGTTATTAAGACGAGATTGGTACGGGTCCCGCTGCCTTTGAACTTGCTGTGTAGCTGACATTGGTCCTGAACTCTTTAACATTTTTTTTATAATTTTGTTTTGTTTATTTTCTCTCTTTCTCTGTCTTTTTCTCTCTGTCTCTGTCTCTCTGTGCATATGTGTACATGCTGTCTACATGTGTGTACCACACATATGTCTAGTGCTCCCAGAGGCCAGAAGAGAGCAATGTTTCCTTTGGGGATGGAGTTCCTTATGGCTGTGAGCTACCATGTAGGTTCTTGGAATTGAACTCAGGACCTCTGGAAGAGCAGCCAGTTTTCTTAACCACTAAGCCATCTCTCCAACCCCTCCCTAGCCTTGCACTAAGTCATCTCTCCAGCCCCTCCTTAGCCTTGAACCCTTGATCCTCCTGCCTCCACCTCCTAGGATGACAACCATGTATCACCACACCCATCTCAGAAGTTGTTCACTTCAATCAGTTTGGTTTTGAGCGATGCAGATTTTGAGTCACGTCCTCTAACAAAGCAGCTGGCTGTTGGGGACTGAAGCAGCAGACAGTCTAAGCCAAGGCAACATCATGGACACCATCAACATAATAATAGTGCACAAAACAAAAGCAGTGAGCCCCAGCCTCCACCTCACTGTGGCAAGGAAGACATTTACTGCCATGAACGGAGTGAGCAGTCATTTTTCTCTTACCCAGCTCTTTTCTGGAAAATACCCAGGACATTATTCTTTTACCTTCCCTTTTGAGAAGAACCCAGTGAATACTTTGCAGATCGTATGCCATGGACTGTGAGTGGATTAATTCAATAAAGTTGATTAATCATGATAAACACCATTTTGAGAAAAACGTAAAATGAACCAGCATAGAAGGCTAGAAAAGTGGTTACATTTCATGCAGTAACTCTATTTATAAAAACAAGATTATTTACCTTTATTATAGAAAAGATATCCTTTTTCCCCATTTTCCTTTTGGTTGGGAGAGGGAAGTTCTGAAGTAGTGATATCATTTATAATAGAAGTTTTTTCCCTCAAATCCCCCGTCATTCATGTGTGTATATATGTGTGTGTGTTTGTGTGTGTGTATGCTTAGTTTTAATGTTCAAGTTGTAATTTAAAAAAAAATTGAAGTCCCTGGTAGAGAATGAAATACAAAGTAGTCTTTTAGATGGGAGAGAAAACTGTGTGTTCTAAAAGTGCAAAGTTAATATGCAAAAAGAATAATATGAACATATCCTAGAAGTTCTGCGTACTACCTCCGATCTGGTCCCTTAGCCTAGTCCTTCTTCAAGTGATCACACACAGCCAGAAGAGGAATTAGCAAACAGAGGCTCTATTCTGGGTTGCTTTGTGTCTATATAGCTAGGGTTCTGTTGCTATTTACAGTGACTGCAGCAAAGAATAGATACTACAATAGACCCAAACTTCACCATATACTTGGTATTCTCCATTCGACCCCACATACCTTAAAAGAGTCCCAGAGAGCCCAAGGTCACCATCACTGCTCTTGAGTGGTCTCCTCATTTTTCCTGTTCATGGGGGCTTTTCAAAGACACAGTGCTAAAATAAGACAACCTGGGCAAATGAGGTCAGCATGCCACCCTAATGCTGACCAAGCCAAAATGTCTAGACTCTATTTTTCAACTATGTTGTCAGTCCTAAAACCATATTTGGAAAGTCCACTTAAACACAGTCTCCAAAGAATTGTGTAACAAGCTCTGTGGTGGAAAAATCCTTCATCTCTGAGGACAGTTTTCCTGCGTCTGAATAGTCAAGACTCACAGAGGACAAGTGACGGTCTAATGGGAAGATGACACCACCAGAAAACTATGTTCTGGGGAATATTTGAAGCACTGACCTCATGTTATTGTTGAAATAGTTCCCTCGTGGGATCACAAAAAAGGGGAAAAACTGCTAAAGAAAATGACTTGGTGCTTTACAGTCATAACCCATACATATGAAATTAATACGCCCTGGAGCCAGAACTCTGTGGTTAAAAGCACTGTTAGCTCTTCCCAAGCCCTGGGTTTGATCTCCAGCACCCACACAGTAGCTCATAACTCACTGCAACTCCAGTTCCCCAGAGTCTGATGCCCTCTTCTGGCATCCTCCAGCATTGCGTGTATGTGGTGCACAAACATACTTGCAGGCAAAATAGCTATACACATAAAAATAACGTGAAAGATTTAATATAGCTTAATATATAACAAAAGGCCCTGTACATTAATAAAATTATATCTAAATTCCTTTAATTTTCTCAAGTATTTGAACCATTTTTTTCCCTGAAAACAATACCTCAATTTTTAGGGAGCCTGTATTGGTTTTATTGTGATCTCAGAGTCACTGCTGTATAAGAGATCATTCCTTGTCATAGTTTCAGTGCGTCTCCATAACTGCTTTCCTCTTGAAGGACACAGGCAAGGAGAGTCTCACAAATGGGGAAGGTCATCCATGACTTTCCCCACGACCATCATCACAGTGTTGCGGGCTCCTCTCTCACCATGAACAGTGAGAAAGTCAAAGGCCTGCACGACTTTATCATCCCAAACATAGAACATATCTCATTTGGCAGAGTCAGAAACAATACCCCAGACATCTTCAGTGAGGAAGGATCTCCATATTTGAGTGAAAAGAGACAATTTCATGATACAAGCTCCAAGAAACACAGTTGTAGCATTAATGGAGAAGTTAATGAAAATTTGTCTCTGTAGGGAAGGAGTGCACATTAGCATTTTAGACCCTTAGTGCTGAGATATGTGTTCATTGACACATAGACAAAGAAAAATCTATCTACTATTGAGAAAGGAAAATGAATTAATTTTGCCGCCCTCCTCCTACAGAAACACAAATGCATTTGGGAGTGAATGCCCAAGAACTAACAAGTCACAGAAAATCAGGGGCAATATTTATATCTTGATACATTTTGTTTCTCAGTCAACTTCCATCTGACCACTGGTTAACACCCTACTAATGGTGTGTCTATAGGCTTATTTTGCTCTATTTACCAAAATGAAGCCAAATGAAATAAAACAGAAAAGCAATGGTTTCTCATATGCTATCAGTCACCTGATACAGGGAACTTTGTTTTGGTTTAGTTTGGTTTTGTTGCAGTTTGCTGAGGGTTGGAAGAATGGAAAGTTCTGGAACTTTCCTCTGATGTACGAGAACTGTGTCTTTCCTTATGCCTTGTACCTGTCTACCAAGTATGACATCTAGAGAGCCTCCTCTCTTTTACATCTCTTCACATGAAGTACATATAATAAAGATTACTTATTATTTTATAAGAGTTTAATTTGTGAAGTTCTCTCTAAGCCAGCTCCATACTTTAATTTCTCTATTGCCCCAGCCAGCTGCCTACTTTACAAAGCAATTGAAACAAACAAATTCAGTTACTTTAAGCATAAGTTACTTTAACACTGTTTCATCATAGACCTTTCATTTGAAAGGTCTATGAAATATTAGCAAAATTTCTGCATACTGTTGATCAATAACAAAAGCAAAAACGTCTTTATGTTCTCTCCTTGGTCATTTGAGAAAGGTAAAAGAAATGTCAATATTCTTCAGCAAGCATCTGTAGATGCCAGAGTCTGAAAATGCACACACACACACACACACACACACACACACACACATGTGCGCCTTGGCAAGGAGACCTGTGACTCTCGTAGGATAATAGAATAGAATCTACATAGCATGTCCTCAGAAAAGGATGCATGCCTTGCCAACAGTTACAGAGGATTTCTGTGAATCCGGGGTTCTCTTCTTATCTGGAGACCTCTATTTTTAGTTTCTGTGGACATGTCTTGTCCTAGTAAGTAAAATGGGCATCTTCTAGTTCTCTTACTGAACTAAGCAGAGGTGTTAGATCTTGGTGACCATTTCTCCATTCCTGCAAGTGTCTTCTGCCTTGACTTGCATGCCAGCTGCCATCCGTCACTCTGATTTCTCTAGCAATTCTCTCTCTCTTTTGCCTGCTCTCAGTGTTTTGGGGTTTCTCAGTGCTTGGCCTCTTCTCTGGCTTTAATCACTTCCTGAATGACATCAGAAATGCTTCATTAGCAGAAGTGAACGACTCCCAAATTTCCAGTAAATACATTTCCAGCCCAGATCATTTTTGTGTGTTCCAACTACTCAATCAATATCCACTTAGAGGTCTCAAAGGCCAACCAACCCATATCTGTTCAACAATCAGCTCCTTTTTGCCCTTACAATTCTCTTTCTTGTCTGACGTGTCTTAGCAACTAGCATTACATTCCTCTCAGTTTCTCTTTGCCATTACCTTCTGTCTTAGTTAGGGTTTTGCTGCTGTAAACAGACACCATGACCAAGGCAGCTCTTATAAAGGACAACATTTAATTGGTTCTGGCTTACAAGTTCAGAGGTTCAGTCCATTATCATGATGGTGGGAGCATGGTGGCATGCAGACAGACATGGTGCAGGAGGAGCTGAGAGTTCTATATCTTCATCCAAAGGAAACCAGGAGCAGACTGGCTTCAGGCAGCTAGGAGGAGGGTCACAAAGCCCACCCCCACAGTGACACACCTACTCCAACTAGGCCATACCTCCTAATAGTGCCACTCCCTGGGCCAAGCGTATTCAAACCACCCCTTTGATCTCATGCAGGAAGAGGTCCTGCTGGACTTATCCCCTGGATCCCTCTTTGACCATTGTTTTTGTCCTAACCCAAGTTTATATCATGATCCCTGGTCATGGCAGTCATCTCCCAAGTGATTTCCATACCCCCATTGTTGGCCATTTCACAGTCATTGGTCATGTTTCAAAGGGCAGGTTGTAAATGTTTGCAACCATCTCAGTCTCTTGAAAAGATACTTGAGACACTTACCAGGGCCTTTAGGAAAAACACATCCACATAACTAATGTGATTTTGCATATCCCCTATAAAAACTGTGATCTAGCATATTCCACATACAAACTATCCTATTGTTTTACCCCTCAGCAGATAGCCAGCTACAATGGCTGGGCTTCTGAATTTGCCTTGTGCCTGCCAGTTCTCAAAGCCTTTGCAAGTTCTATCTTCTGCCTATGCTGCTTAAACCTCTCTCCTCGGACACTCTCCTAGCTAGCATCCATTTTACCTTTAGCGCTCAGTGATCTAAAAGTTCATCTCTCTGAAGAACTTTCCCAGAACCTTCAATGCATCATCTTCTTCTCCACTATCCGTCATTGCTTGTGACGGTCTGTCTCATTGTTTAGTGATGACCTTCTCTTCATACAGAAAACGATGTTCTTTTCTCATCCCAGGATGATAGTGACAAAGACAATTCAAAGCTTTCTTTAGAGTTCAAGAGATGCTCCAAAAGCTGTGGAATCTCTGGAACCTCCCAATCCAGACTTTATAACATTTCCACCAATGTAAGAAGCTGCCCGCACACTGTGTGTTACAGTTAACTTGTATGTCTACTGGATAGAATTTAGGATCACCATGGAGACAAATCTGTGGGAATGCTGTGGAGGGATTTTCTAGATTAGGTAATAGATGTGGGAAGACTCATCCAGATTGCCAGACCACTTCAAATGAATGCTGAGCAGCATGCACATTTGTCCCTTCCTGTCCCCTCCTGATAGAGATAATCTTCCAACTGAGGTTCCCTCTTTCCATGTGATCCTAGTTTCCATCAAGTTGACAAAATTGAACCAGCACCCTCCTAACTGGGTTTGGTATGGTGTGGTTGTATGTCATACACGCTTTCCCATACACTGACCATATTTTCCAGCTCCATATATTGAAACCATGGTTCTTTCCCAATTAGATTTAATAATTTTATGAAAATTGTAGTGTCTAGACAAGCCTAGAACTATTTCGGGAGTTGCCGAGCTAAGCGGATAACAGTGCGTATGTCTTACCATTATGATGGTGTTTCATTACTTTAAATTTTTGGTAAACCACGAAGTTAGGGATGAAAAAATTCTTAATTGGATCTTCTTTTGTAATTATTTCGGCTCTTCTGGATCCTTCCTGTTTTACACTTGCGGTTTCATTTGTTATCTTTTGTTGCCTTTCTTTTTCAAAATTGGAAGTAGAGTCTTCTCTCATACCACACATCCCCGACCACAGTTTCCCTCTCCCCACTCCTCCCGGCTCCTCTCTCCCCCTTCTTCCCCCCCTATTTCCCTTCAGAAAAGCTCAGGACTCTAAGGGACAACAACCAAACAGGACAAAACAGAGTGCAGTACAGCAAGCCAAAAGCCAGCAAGCCGAAGTTGGACAAGGCTGCTCAATAGGAGGAAAAGAGTCAGAGGCAGACCCAATCCCACGGTTGGGAGTCTGACAATAACAAAAGTTAACAAAAGCTAACAATGTAACAAATATGTAACAAGGTAGCGATGTAACAAATACGCAGAGACCCTGCCGGCTGGCTCTATGAGCCCGTAGGAGCCCTGCTTAGCTGATTCAATGGCCTGTTATCTCCAGGGGTCCTCCATCCCCACTTACTCCTACACAGCCTTGTTTTCCATCTTCCATGGGGTACCCTGACCTCTGGTGAAAGGGACCCAACGGAGACTCACTCACTCTCCACATAATGCCTGGCCTTGAGTCTTCGCACCTGATCCCGTTGACCAGAATTAAAATTGTTTAGGGTGAGGAAATTTGACAGTGTTTGAATTTGTAAACATGGTGTTTTTATTTACTTAGGACTCTAAAATTCTTTCAGAAAAGTTTGTAACTTATGTAGTGGACTTGCACTTTTCTAAACAAAATCTCAAATGTTCGAATTTTCCCAATAAAGACTCAGGAGCCAGAGGTTGAGGTGAAAGCCTGCTAGCTGAAAGAGGCAGAGAAAGTACCCAGCTGACTTTTCTCCTCAGCCCATGTCCCAAAAGGAAAAGCAAGCTCTCCCTCTCCACTTTCCTTAACAACCCCTCAAACAGAATGTCTTTCCCCTCTACTTCCTGTGTGTCTCTCTGTCCTCCTGACTTCTTAGTCTCTATGATTTTTCCTAGGCTTACTCTCTGGCAAGTGGTTGCTTGGTTGGCCTGTTGATCTATTGTTGACTTTATCTAATCCTGTTTAAAATAAACAGAAAGCTCTTGGATTAAAGGTGTATGCTAGGGCTGAGCATCGAGACTAGAACAGGTTTTCCAGTAAATAATACAATCTTGGGGTTCACAGTGTAACCAAATATCCTGCAGCAGACTTGTGCATTTTTAAAGGTATTTACTTCTTAATAGTTTGCTTGTTGATGACACCGTCACTGAAAATATTTTTTAATGTTGTCCTCGAAATGTGGGTTAGTGGTATAGAAAGATATATTCCGTTTGTATTGACTTTGAACTTCTGACTTTGCTAAACTAATTCATTCACCTTAATAGTGTTTTTGAAGATTCCTGAGTACTAACACCATTTTGTGATGTAATCATAGGGTTTTACTTATTTTTTATGACCTTTATTGGGGGGGGTGTTTTTTGTTTTTGCTTTTGAAAATTAATTTATTCACTTTATATCCCAATATCAGCCCCCCTCCTCCCAGTACCCCCTCATGCAGACCATCCCACCATTCCTTCACCTCACCCCCTCCCCCCATCTTTATCTTTTGGGTTTTTGTTTCATTTTCCTTAAGCATCCAATACAATCTGAATGCAATTAATGAAGACAAAAATCTGTTTTGTTACTAATCTGAAGAGATATCTCTCACCGTTGTATAATGTTAATTTCATGGTGTTATTTTAAGATTCTTATTTTATTATTAAGAAAATTCCTTCCAGTTTCTACATTTCAGGAATCTTTTAAGGATTTATTTTTAAGTACTTTAAACTATTTTACGTGTATGGGGTTTTTTTGCTCACATGTATGTATGTGTACTACATGTGTGCTCCATGCCTGTTAGTATCAGAAGAGGGCACCAGATCCCCTGGAACTGGAGTTATGGACAGTTGTGAGCCACCATGTGGGTACTAGTGATCTTGTATCTTCTGCAAGAACAAAAAGTGCTCTGGATTGCTGAGCCATCTCCATAGCCCCTGGTTTATTTATTTTTATTTTATGTATAGGCATTTCCCTTCATGTACGTCTGTGAACCTCATCCATGCAGTGTCTGCAGAGACCAAGAGGAGGTATCTGATCCTCTGGAACTGTAGTTACCGATAGTTGTGAGCCAACCTGAAAGTGCTGGGAACTGAGCCCAGGCCCTCTGCTGGAGCAACAAGTGGCCATAGAGAAATAGTGACTTTTATCAAATGCCTTTCTCCCATAAGGATGATAATAGTCATTCAAATTAGGTTGTGGGAAGTTAAAAGTATGCATTTTAATCTCCAAAGGAGACATAGAAAATGATGCAAGCAAATGCGGATATGAAAGGTAAAAGAGAAGAGTGAAAATGTGATCTTAGAAAGAAAGCCAGAAAGAACAAGTAAAGTGGCCCAAAAGCAAAACAGAGACCTGATTCATCCCATCACAGTCAACAGAGACCCAAGTCATTACATCACGGTCAACAGAGACCCAAGTCATTACATCACAGTCAACAGAGACCCAAGTCATTACATCACAGTCAACAGAGACCCAAGTCATCCCATCACAGTCAACAGAGACCCAAGTCATTACATCACAGTCAACAGAGACCCAAGTCATTACATCACAGTCAACAGAGACCCAAGTCAT
>JADRCH010000035.1:5075531-5145692 GCA_019843965.1 Rhynchomys soricoides | reverse complement strand
TGTGTGTGTGTTGTAAAACCCACCCTGATATCTTCTTGTCTCAAAGAGTTTATTCTCATCTATGTGAATTTTACAATGCTACACAAAGATTTCCTTTCAGTATACACTGACACATGTGCCATTCCAGAGGTTCTTCCTTCTCCCCAGATGCAAGTCCCCTCGGCTGAAGATGTCATCTCTTGTTTTCATAGTTCAGGCGAGCTGGTGTGGAATTATCACCTTGTGTTTTCAGCTTTCAATAACTTGATTGTGACAATACCTCAGCGTGGCTTTCTTGACCTTGCTCCTTGACCTGTCTGAGGTCTGCTGATTTGGGGTCTTATGTATTACTGCTTTCATCACACTCGGACATTTTTCATCCCATTGTTTCTTCAAGGACATTCTCTTTCCTTTCTTTCTGGGGCTCAATAACTAGTGACCATTTTTGATGTCTTATGTGTCTTTGTTTTCATTCTCCCTCTGGTCATTGCAGTGATACACTTTCATTGCTATTTGCTAAAGTCTTGTTGATGCCGTTCCCTCTCCCACACAATGTTAAATCTACCAAACATGCTAGTTTCTAACATTTCATTCCCATTTTAACCATCTTCCTGTTTTCCAGAGCTTATGTTTTTCTCTCAAAGCATCTCTTCACTATTACAAATGTCCTTTTGTCAAACCCTTTAGCATTTTAAAAATAGTTTTTTAAAACTCGTGTTGCTAAGTCAAATAACTGAGCCATTGAGAGGTTTATGGGCCATGTCTTAATTATGAATAACATTCCCTTGCTTTCTCAATGTAGAAGCTCAATGCCATTCTCTAAAATAAAAGTATCTAGAAGCTCACAGAATAATAGAAATGGAGATGATGCTCATTTTATTTTGTTTACTTCAGATACATACTACAAAGATGGGCACTTCATATATGAATGAAGAGGCCCTAGGACTAGACTCTGGCTTGGTTCCATTTATGATTAATCTAACTTCCAGCTTCCTGGAATTCAGATAACTACTTGATATTGTCAATATTCAATTTGGGATGAATTTGGACTCTGCTTTTAGACACTTTTTAAGATTCTCCTTTGATTTGACCTAAACAAACCACTAGAATCCGAACTCTCTGAAAGTGAGGGGGTCTGTCATTCTCTGTCTGATGTCTCGATGGCCACTCACTGCGACTTGGCAAAATGTGTGGTAAGGATAAATGTTTTAGGCTGAGCATGTTGTTTTTGTTTTTACCTCTCAATTCTTTTGGACTCCAGCCTGTTCCTCTAGAGCATACTTTTTGTCTAAGGTTCTGTTAATTTTCTTTTCAGCCGTGTAGTCTTTTTGAATGACAGGCTAGTCCTTTGTTCATAGCACCACAGCTAGCAAACTCTCCCTTAGTACAGAATGGCCCTCATGTTATGGTGATCTGTGACAATCTCCTTTTTTCACTGGAGTTAAATCTACCGATACTTCCTTTGTCCACTGCTCTTTTATAGTTTCATTAGAAAAAGTTAGACCCATGGTTTCTTGTAAGTACTGTTATGGTGAAGGACTTTTACCTTGTTGCACCTCTCCAGCGACAGTGGAACACAGGATCTTATAAGATCCTTATGGGATCTTATGCCCATCATTAAATCTCCAATGATGACAACAGGTAAATTTACCTAAAGTACCTGCGGGCATTTATAAAATGAAATGGAGATAATACAGATATGTGGAAGGGCAGAGAGAATATGATATTCACACCATGTAAGAAAATAATAGAAACTAAGAACTGGACCAGCCTTGCGATGTGATGTAAGTGTCACTGTCCTAGAGAAGTTCAGTAATGGATTATGGCAGTGCTCATGACCTAGAACTACTTCTAAATCAGAAGTAGGTCACTGGGCAAACGCCCTTCAGAAACAACATTGGACACAGAGTTTTGAATCTAGGTCTTGGAAAAATACCACAATTGCTCTTAAAATCCAGCATTCTGGGGGCTAAAGAACATGAGAAGCATTTTTATGGAGGACTTACCTGCCTAACTCCTTCCACTAAGGTGACTCACAGCAGCACAGCAGTGCTGTGTCATGTCTTATTAGGCTGGAGATCTGTTTTATGTCTTGTTCAAGTCCAGAGCATCTGTGGTTGTGCCATTCTCATGAACATATGAAAGCTTTTAGGAGATAGTCTCAAGTCAGAGCCAGGGCTGAGCTGGCAAGTAAACGTGAGAGTCACATGCTGTGTGAAAAGGAATTCTGTAATAAATTTAGGAAGCACACCAAAAGCTAGCATCATGTTGTGCTCACACAAGAAAAATTTTAAAAAAATTTTTTTGAAATTAAAAAAAAAAAGTAGAAATGCATGAAATTATATTCCTGGTCCCAGGACTGAGAGCACATGTGGGTTAAAATAACAAGAAAACTCCAACCTTCCCATTACATACCATGCCATATCGATTTATTAAATTGAAAATAAGTAAAATTTAAAATAATTGCTTGAAAGCAGTGGCATAAAGCATGGATCCCATTTGTATCACTGAATGCTCATTTATTCTCTACATACAGACTTAGCACATACCTCAGGACTCATAGGACACAGGATGAGTAGCTCTGAGCCAGGGGGTCAGATAGCTGAGTGCAGGTCCATTTTCTACTGGTGCCAATGATATTACTCCAACACGAAACCATTGATATCAACAGCATTGTATTAGGGTTGATGTTTCTGTGCTGACATTGGCATCAGCTTGTTGGCACCAAGCCTGTTGGCCTAGCCTCTCCATAGGCAATCATTATTACATTTATGGGATTTATTCAATGCCTGATTCAGTGTATTCCTATGCAAGGCATGCTTTTCAAGGTCTGACGATATACAATAAACAGCAATGGCAGTCAAAGGCCCAGAAAGTGAAATAAACTTTCAACCAATGTGTGTGTGTGTGTGTGTGTCTCAGTGGGGTCAGAACACTTTCCATAAAGTAGGATGATACCAGAAGCTCTGAAAAATGCCACCATGTGCTGCTTCTTAAGCAGATCACACATATGAGAAGCTGAAGGTTGTCTTTAGCAAACTGTGATCAAGTGATATAAAAGGGAGCTTATGACCTCCAGAGGATGAGCAGCAGCTCTTGGCTTTTCTCTCTAGACTGCGCCAAAGCTTAGACAACCGACCACGCTCTGATGTCCACACGTGGTCTAGTGTGCTGGGATGAAGACCTTATTCAGAAAGTCACAACTGACAATGTGTGGAGAGAAGAGAGCCTGTGGCCATACACAGGAGGGAGAAAGCTCTGTCCACAAAGGGAGGACCCTTCAGAGTCCCACGGAGAACAGAGTGTGGTTCAGGGAAGGGTAAAGAATGGTACCATTAATAAAATAAATATTTTGCAATCACCTCTCACGAATGAAGCTACTTATGGTATTCCAATATACCCAGTATATTCACTTTACTTGCAGGACCAGTAAATGCCTTTTGTAATCATGGCTGTAGACTTTAAGTCTCACACAAAGTTCTGGTAAAACCTACTGACGACTCTCAACACATTTAGAAAGATGTGCAATACCCTTTCAATCTGGCCTCAACCTCCAGTCTCAGAATCAATCAGCTGCCTTCCCAAAGCAGCCAGCATCTAGTCCCCCTTTGTTACTAATGATCCCTTCACACATTGTGCTATTAGGTGCAGGTAAACCAAATGCTGGCTCTTCTTCCTGACTTTAATCTCCCGAGGAAACAACAGTCATTTCCATGGCTGGACTGTAAGAAATCCAGAAGGGAAGAAATAAAATCAATACACACTTTTATCCTGTGACATTTTAATTGTCAGCTTGACATAATCTAGAATCATCCAGCAAAGGCAAAGAAGTATTAGCGAGGAGCTGTCTGGATCAAGCTGGCCTATGGGCATATCTGCAGAAATTATGTTAAACAATGACAGAAAATCTAGCTAGAAGTGGTACCTTCATTCCCTGAGTTTGGTGCTGTATTACATAAGAGTGGATAGAGCAAGCTGAGCAGTAGGCACCCATGCAATCTGCCTCTGCCCTTGACTGAGAATGTGACTCACTGTTTTAAGTTCCTATTGCCTTGGTTTGCCTGCAATGAGATGCTGTAACCTGGAATTGAGCTGAAAAACAAAGAAGAAACAAAACACAAACCAAAAACCCTGTCTTTCCTCAGCTGCTATGTCAGGGTTCTTTATAACACTGACAAAATAAAACTAGGACCTATTCTAAGTATGTATAAGAAGGCGTGCCACCAAACAAACACTCAACAGCCTGAAGAATTCCATTATAAATCCTGTAGAGGATTTAATTGAGGCAGACATCACAGCTCCCCCTACCCTCAAGCTGATTCTTCGTCCATCTAGAACTAGAGCCCTAGTCTACATGTTGATCAGTAAACAACTGCATTCAATACAAATACTAGTAGGTACAGGTGTTCCCTTCCCTGGAGAGAGAGAGAGACAGAGAGAGAGAGAGAGAGAGAGAGAGAGAGAGAGAGAGAAAGAGAGAAGACATTTGTGCAATATATCAATACGTGCATGCATATTGATGTTGAGGAGCACCGAGAATGCAGTTTATTAGCAACCTCACTCTTTTTGGCTTGTGCTTCAGGATACAAGGTTGATGGGGAGATGGGGAGGCTGGAGACACAGTGAGAACATGACAGAGGGAGAAAGGCAGCGAAAGAATCGTGGGCAATGATTAAGTGCTTCAGAATTTACAGTGAAATATGGACAGTTGAAATGGCTTTGCTATACGCTTCTTTTCAAACCCAGCGATTTCAAACACCACACGCGGCTCCAAGATTAATTGAGTTCCGCATGCTTTCAGCTTGCTTCGGGTACCAAGGAGAAAGGGTTTCCACAGAACCTGTATTTGCCAGAGTCCAGACTGTATCTCATTAATGTATGATGAATAGCCATTTGTAGAGTGATTAATTAGTCATTTTGACAAAAAAGTGAGCCTACGTACATGCTTTTGCTGGACTCCTGTTTTCACATTCGGAAGAGAAGGAGAGAAATGCGGTACTTTCCCTGGCTTCCCCTCTGCCCCAAACCCGTGGAAAAACCCCAAGGCCTTTGCATATTCTGGTCTTGTCTGATTGCATCTGGTTTGTCTTTACAAACAACAGGCCTGAAATGGAAGCTCTCCCTTTGATTGATGACTTCTCTTTCCATGTACAAGTTGGAAATTCAGAAAGGAATTTTTTCCCTCCAGGTCTCACTTCTTATTGGTACACAAGTTATTTCCACTTTGCTGCAGAATTGATTTGCAGCATTGGTGTATGAGTTTGTATATTTTTCTCACTAGCCTGTCACAAAGCATAAGTCAGCAAGTCTTCCACGGCATGATGGATTATGTAGCCAGGAACCTCCCGGCAATGTTTCCATTAAAAGGATGAACATATTGTCATTAACGTTCGGGGACTAGAATAATCCAAATTCTGTACCTTGACATTTCTCAAACTGTATTATTTAGTACTGCTGGTTTTCCTCACATCCAACACCGACCATTGGGTCTGGGGGAAGACTCCTTTATCTCCAATTGTCAACTGTATGAAATAAATGCACCCCCCCCAAATGCCAAAGCGTTGATCGCCAGAGTTCTAAGCTTGTGTTCCACTCCGTTCCAAATAAAATCAGTTATTTAATAAAAGTTGGAAAGAAAAAAGAAGGAAAAAGCATCCACACCCCTAGAGAATTCATCCACATGAAGGTATGCTGAGACATTCTAGTTCTCTAGCCAGAATAAAAACAAGAGAAGAAAGAGTGAGCTTTACACTCCGTAGCTTGCTAAGCCTCACTCTCAGCTCCTTATCCACCCCCTCCATCTTCACATATTTTGGCATAAGGTGTGTATGTCCAAGGATGGTGTATATTTTCCATTAGACATATAGTAATACCTGGAAAAAATCACCAAAGGATCCTAAATACTTCTTAGAACTTGACTCCTTGGATACATGGATGTGCACAACACTTTGGTGATGTTATTTTTCATCATTGAGAAATGTAACATGCCTGTAAGAACAACTTCCTGTATTCACCATGCTGATATAGTTATTAAATATGGAACCCAGGGGGTCTGGTATGTCAGAAGGGCTTGGGAGAGACCTATGGGTGTTGAACATGCATGGCCTACACTGATGAAAGGTGAAGAAGTCAGCTATACAGCATGTCCTATCACATAGGTTTAACTTCAGCTAGCACCATTTTTGGAGACAAAGACTGAGAACTCTATCTTATAGTAACCGATGAGTGCCATATTGGATTTTCTCAATTAACAGCTATACACAAACATTCTATTACCATTCCTCTTGATGTTCATGATAATAAGATCATTTTCCAAAGTGTGTGAGTCAGGAGAGGTACTGAGAGTCTCCAGTGTGTGGGGGGGTGGGATGGGGTGGGGGGAGCAGAGTAGAGATAGAATTAACACCTCCATTATTAAGGGAAGATTTACTTTTCTCATTTAATATGTCTGAAATCAGAGGGGCCTGATAATCAATGGCGTGTCTTAGTTTAATTGGCAGCATTTTTATTTCTTAATGGAACATAAAATACCATCATGACTTATAACTGATGAAAGTCTTAGATTTGATGAAATGTGGTCATTGGTAAGAAGAAGCGTTGCCAGTGTGAGTCCTCAGGGTTCCCATTAGGTGACCGCTGGGTGCCACTACAAGACAGGGAAGTCACATGGCTATTCAAGCCACCTGGCATATGTTTAGTCAAGGTCAAAAACCTAAAAGTTGGTGTGATCTTAGTGGTGAAATACATCTAATTAAATACCTGCTCATTAGAGAGAGTTATGCAGGATAGCGACTTTGTAAAAGAGCAGATAATTTCTACATAAAATACCAGGAATATGTGTTGTTAACTACATAAGAGCCCTGGTATTCTGATAGCAGCATAGTAAACTTAATAGGAATCAATAGACTCCTTGGGTGTCATATGACAACTTCTATTACCAAACTCACCATAAAACTAAATTATACATCTCCAAGAGAATTCAATCAATATCATACACAAGCCTCACTGTTATTTTACGTGACTTCAAGCCAGCAATAAATATGCTTTGATTTTTTTGATTTGCTTTAAGTGTTTGAATTCAAGTGAAATATTGCAAGTTCAAAAACTAGTGACAGTCTAATATTTTATGCTTCAAGCTCCTTAAGTCTTTTGAATTCAGGATTTTATTTATTTACTTTGCTAATTATTGCCCATCTCAACAGTGCAAATGACACCGAAACAGGAACATAGAGATTACTTCTGAATAAATAAGAAAACAAGTTTTATCTGTCTTCTGCACGATTCCTGCTTTAAGGAAGACTCTTGTAGATTTATAATAGTGAAAAGATTAGTAAGGAAGCCAATGAACTCAAGTTGTATAGTAACCAAGATTAGTTACCACGATGCAGATGAAATGGGAGAGCAAACAAACCTACCTCTACTGGGGGCTCATGAGAGGTTTCACAGAAGAGGAATCAATGGGTCCGGAGGACAGACAGACCACAACCTGAAACGACAAGGCAGAGGGAAAAGCAGCAGCCCAGTGCCAGGCTCCGGAAAGCCGCAGGAAGCCGTTTTCTGCTACAGTCAAGATCCAGTTTTGTGGTTATAGAAGAGAAGAGGCTCGGAAGCATCTTGTGTGATGCTAAGGAGCAGCTTTTATCCTTGATCATGGTGGGTACAAGTTGGGAATGAGGACTTTGAAATACGGCCGTGTGGTTCTGACTGGCCGCTCTCAGGGTAGAGCCGTCGTTTCTATCCAATGCAGGTGACGCTGCATGCTCCCACATAACAGTTCTTTCCTCGGGTCCTCTTTCTAGCCAGTACTGACAACAGAGTAGCAAACTACCTTCAGATTAAACATAATCAAGGAAAGTGAAAGAACAAACCGTGAAAACACGTCCGTTTGCAGTTTGAAAGGGCTTACCCGCCATGCAGCTGTCACCAAGAGAAGGGAATGAATGAAGCCTGTCTAGGCGTGAGAAATGAATCAAAGTTTGGAACTGATCTTACAGAGACAGCAGAAGCTGAATTTCCTCACTCTGATTACTTCTGCATGAACATTTTAGTTTTATTTAGGAACCTCTCTGGCTGGAAATGGACTCGTCTGTCAAGTACCACGATTATATAAATGCACCGTATTGTAAGATAAGAGATAACTGCATCAATGCTCATTAGCATCTCATGGTGGTTGGGGACGTGTAACTAGCTCTCAATGCTGAGTACATAGGGGCAGAATCCGGGTGCTGAGCGATCACACCTTCAAAATAAATGCAACCTGTGAGTCAGATATGACCCTGGAGGGCAGGGAAAGTCACCTTGAAAACAGGATTTTTATTTTATTGCTTGTTCCTCCGAGCAAATTTTGGCTCCCTTTCTGTCACTGATGGAGAGGTACTCCATGTGACAAGGAGCCTGGAGCTGTTGAAAGAGAATCTGTCATCTTCCTTCTGATTCTTTCTTAAAAAGACATGCAATATTGTAAGGTCAACAGACTTCAGGATCTTTTATCTATGCACTAAGTTGTGTGTAATAAAGCCAGGGTCCTGTCACAGAGAAACTACCTCATGTAAGCCAAGATCACGGTGAGCTTAAAATGCTCTTTAGGTTCCATTTATACCTAGAAGACTAGGGACTGTCCACTCCTCTCCCTGACAGTCATAATTTTTGTCTTCCTTTCTGAAAGCCCAAGTCTTCTCTGTAATTATTTTATGTGTTCATTTATTTTATTGAATGATAGTATAGCATTGATGTTTATTAATATTGAGAATCCTATCAGCAATATTGTGACATTAAATAGTTTAAACAATATAATATTCAAATCTTGAAATAAGTAAATATTTTTTTTTATAAACCAGTATTAACTTACTCAAAATAGACTCAAAGATATGGGAATGACACAGCCCTTTGGTTTTCAAAATTCAAACCTGATATTTTTCAATATGTGCCTGTGGACAATCTAAGCATTTACTAGGATGACTTAAGAAACATGTTCCGTTTGTGTCAATGCTATTGCCTCTACCCCTGATCTTAAAGTAGTCAGCTTCAAGGACCGTGAGCCAAAAATTCCTATCTTTTATAAATTATACTGTTTCAGGTACAATATGATCAAGTTGACAGCATATATAAAACAGGATGCTCTCCAGCCCAGAAAAATACAAATGCATAAAAGAGATTAAACTACAGATGTCCCCGAGACAGTCACATCTACCAGGGAAGCAGACACTCCAAACCTGACACTTTTTCTGAAACATCATATTGTGGAGATGTCACAGGCACAGTTAATCTCATGCCATCAGACATGGAAATGGCAGCCTCACTAAAAATGTGCTCAAAATTTGTATTTTATACACGTAACATGAAAGTAGAAGAGGGAGCGAAGGAGGGGGTGCAGTGCAGGGACCAGGAATAGAAGGGGAGCGGAACACAAACGAATAAAGAATAAATAAAAATGCCATCATGAAATCCACTGGTTTGTACGCTGGCTTTTAAAATTAGTGTGAAAATGACATTTTGGAAAGGAGGAATACGTAAGCCCAAAAGGATGTGCATGGTGGCACAAATCTTCATTGTCTACAAAGTGAGTTCCAGGACAGCCAGGGCTATACAGAGAAACCCTGTCTCGAAAACAAAACAAAGTCTCACTCAATCTTACCAGTCTGTCTTATTTTGCTCTGCTTAGCTTTCACAGTGTAAACACACTCTATTAATGGGAACATCGACACATGCAGTATCTGAACGTGCCTCCTTGGGGGTACTTTTATTTGGAAAGATAGAATTCTGAAAAACGTTTCATTTTTCCAACTAACACTCAGGGATTCTTCTCAGCACTGCTCTTTCATCTCTGCATCCCTCAGAACTTGTGTGTTGGTATTTTTATTATCAACGGGAACATGGCCGTTTACAGAAGAGCTCAGGGAACACTAAGCACTGTATGATGTTGAGTTTCCAAACATGAGACCCACACCCCTCAACTGCAGCATGTCCCTTCAGTTCATGATTTTGGTGAAGTTTACCCTTGATACTTCTGTATCTTGGTGCTGCTGTAGAAAGGGGTGTTCCTTGCAATCACATCTCCTGATGGGATGCTTGGTTTTGGGGGTTTTTTTGTTTTGTTTTGTTTCACTAATTTATAGTAATTTTGTGGCACTCCTGTCAAACATTTTAAGTAAAATGTAAACTTATTTCCTAGGTTTTCATTAAATAAGCAATCTATAAACAGAATTTGCCCACTTTCAAATATTTCAGCGTTACCATCTTTCCAATGTTGATTGTTATTGTTATCATCTCTATTATTTTGCAGCACTAAGAATCAAATTCAGAGCCCTGCACCTGCTGGGTAAGCACTCTACCAGTGAGCTACATCCCCACCCCTCACGTTTGTGTTGTGTACTTCTATTGTTGACTCATATATTTGCACTTAGGGCATGAGATTAAAGAATAATAACAAATGTTTTTTTGGCTTTAGTAAAAATGCTTCCAATGAGTTACCAAACAGTGGTCCCACTTTGGAGAAATTCTAGTGTAAAAATTCCCAGGAGAAACCTAACAAAATTCAATATACATTCTTGATAAAATACGCAAGGAGCCGATGGATATGTCTCGCATCCAGCACTCTCCCTTCTAGGCTCTGGTAAGCACTCATATTCTTCATCCCTCGAAGCCTAGTTGGGGTGTTCTGTGGTTACCAGACAGGGTAGGCTGCTCTGTTCTCAATGGTTCTCATGCCCGGTCTACGGCTTCATAAATTAGTCCCTTCAGAAGCTGAGACACCTGGGGCTGAACATGCCTTCTCTGTGCAGTGGTAGCTAAGACTGACACAGATATTTTTCATTTATATCTGTATCTTTACACACCAGAGCTGACCGAAGAGCCTGTCTTCCTCAAGGTAAGAGTGATCTAGAACGTAAATCAATGTGCTACCCTCATATGATTAGCATTAGGAAGCCCTGTGCTGTTTCCCATTCTGTTTCCTGTCCCTACAGTTGTATGTGCCAGCCACCTGCATAGATCAGCTGCTGGTCCCAGACCACACTTGCAGTTGCAGTAACACATGGATAAAGGCATTAGATTCGCTGGTCAATAGAGCGCTGGAAGGCTCTTACTGCTACCGGCATCAGGATTTCATGGTTTGGGGGAGCTTTAGACAGCTTCCCTCTTGTCTGACCGCTTCCAGTTTGTTCTGGTTTCCATTCTCTTTCAGATTGAGGTTTTGATTTGTCGCCTTGTGCTTTTCTTCCCTTGAGCTATAGTTTTCCTACAGTAAATTCACACCTTGAGTTTTGGCTGATGTATATAATTATAACTACTGATAGTATTAATATTCTTCGAAAGCCCTGGTGCAAGGTTGCTTCCCACCTCAGTGGTTTATGTTCTAGAATGACACACATAGCCTTTATAATTTAATAAGCCTTAAATAGCACCATAACTGGTCCACTGCCTAACCTCCATGCTGTTAGAGTCTACCTCCCACCAATAATTCTGAGTTACTACTTACTAATGTCTATGTTCCATCTTGGCTATTCTTGACCCAGTTGAGCAGTCCTCTGGGCCATGTTCTCTTGGCCCCTTTATACGGTGGCTCTGCTTCTCTGTCCTGCACACTCCTCTGGCATGGCATCTCTCTTTCTCTCTCCTTCCTTGCGGTCTCCAGCCTGGGAAGCCTAAATCCTGCCTCTTTACCTTTTCCCCAGCTATTGGCTGCTGGCATCCTTATTTATCAACCAGAATTAACTGGGAACAAGTTCCCAGAAGCAGTGTGCAGACCTTCTCCTGCAAACTGTTTGGGGGAACCCAATTAGCATTCAAATACAAGCAGCTACAACTACTGTTCCAATCAAAACACCTTTACCACCTCCAGATGTTCCCTGGTGTTCTCTGACATCAATCCAAGCTTTCTGCACGATCCCCAATTTCTATCGGTATCTGTTATTTTGACATATTCTCTAACTCGCAGAGATGAGTAACACAAGAAAATCATGCACTTCCATCTCTGGCTCTTTCATGCGACCTGCTTTGAAATCAGTTTGGGTTTTCCATTTGTCTAGAAATTTTCATATATTGTCAACAGGTATTAAAATGTATCTGCATGAAGTTGTGTGCTGTCATTTCTTAGGATTGCTTTTTATCATCCTTCTCTGTGTTTATTTCTTATGTTGTCTTTTTCTTTCTTAAAGGTTCACTCTCCTATAGCTGCCACTGACTGCTTTCCAGATCAGTTAAAATCAGAGTATTCCCCAAACTCCTTCCTTTCCCCCTTGGATTGTATGAGGAATAAAACAGATGCCAAAAATCTTACCCCAGCTAACTCTCCCCGTTACATGGACCAACTTTACATCCTGTTCTCATCTCAAGCATCAAGTCTCATCTGAGCATCTTATCTTATATACTTTAGTTGGCCCTTAGTTGGAAAGCTTTTTTGATGAATTCACAGTGAAGAATTTGATGGGCACATGCTAACCTTTATGTTTTTCACTGTGTCCTAGGTAAACGTGAAAGTGAAAACTCCTGAGAAACCAGGGTATTGTCTTTAAGTGTATGCTGAGTTCCCTTTAATCAAACTTCTCCTACATTTTACTTCTCATAATTTGTGACTGAAATCTACCCGTCTGGCTCCCTCCAATCCTTTGTACTTAGTAAATATTTATTCTAGTTTCCACAGTCTTCTCTCCCATGTATGTAGCTATTTTATGTGTTTCAGAATAGCCTCGCTAATTTCTTTCCTAAGAATGATCTATATCCCTCATGAAATAATGGCCATATATGAAAATCAAATGCCCTCAACCCTAGCATTCTTTAAACTTTCTAATCTCTGTGCCTTCCTTTCTGATTTATTGTTAAAATCAGCAATGTTCTTATCTCACTTTAATCTCATCACTGAAAATATTTTACTTTCTATATTTCAGTTATCAAAATTCTATGCTTCTTTCAACAGTCTCCTTGAATATTGACATCATCATCATCATCATCATTTATTCACTTTACATCCCTGTCACAGCCCCTCCCCCTTCTCGTCCCAGTCTCACCCTTACAAATCCCTCCCACCATTGCCCCTCCCCTTCCTCAGAGAAGGGGAGTGACTTTTACAGAACATTTTTCTAATCCACATTATGTTGATGCAACTTGTATAAAATTCACCTTGAAGCCACAGGAAATGAGATGGGCTGACAGATGCTACACTAACTACTAGTGTGATTCTGGTACCATCTTCACTGTGGCACCATGTAGAAAAAGAAAGATATTTTCTCCCTCTCTCTCTCTCTCTCTTTCTCTCTCTCTCTCTCTCTCTCTCTCTCTCTGTGTCTGTCTGTCTGTCTCTCAATGTTCTCCCCTTCTCTCTCTCCACTTCTCATGAGGAGACTTTTGCTTGAAGCTTCCCCTCCCAGCTATTACTGGCCAGAGTTGGCTGCATAACTGCTCATAAATTATGCATATGAGAAAATAACATTACCAGTATTGATTTAAGATAATCAGCTTAAACTCTCTGAAGCTGGACCTGACGTTAGTTCCCATGAAGCCTATTATCATGTGGTGAATTGTGGGATTCTAAATAAAGTCTAAGGTCTCTTAGAATTGGAAATAGAGAGGAATTTTAATCTGACTAATCAATAGTTGATCTATTTGCAATCTCTCTCCTGTAATTCCTACAGTGTTTTAGAACTGCTTCCGGTTGACCAGCATATGTGTGATATTTATGTATCTATGTATTCACCTCCTGCCTATCTCTGTGTTTTGGAACTGTTTCCAGTTGACCAGAATTCATGTGGTATTTATGTATCTACATATTTATCTCCTGCTTATCTCTTTCTAGCATCGAGATGACTGAAAGGCCCACTCAACAACCATATCAGACAAAGCATCCTTAGTTGCATTCCTGGCTTTCCCCCGGAGAGTGTAGGTATAAAAACTGTGTCTCTTGAGCTTGCTCCCATAGCAGACACTTCTGTGAGGCTTCACGCTTGGCTTGTGTCCTTGTCTCCTGTTAATTCCGCTCACTGGCCCACACCTGCGAAGATGATGCTAGCAAAGGCCCTGGAAGTCCAAAGTACAAAGGAATCCCTCATTCATCCTGGTTCCCACTTGTAGAATGACTGACAGAGGTGAGCCCAAATAGAGGCAAGAAGGACAAAGCTCTTCTCTGTGGAAAGGTAACTGGTTCACACCTGGATCCTGCTTGTGGCCCAGGCCTCATTAGCACCATTTTCTAATCCTGCAGAGAGCTCCCAGCCAGACCTCCATGAGCAGTGAGAACAGCAGACTCTCTGTGCCCTACAGTGGCCAAGCTTGCCTGGAGGAGGCAGGGAACATCTGGTAAGATTCTGCACCATAGGGTGGCTGCAAAACATTCAGCTGTTTGAATAAATGAATCCCTCAGCCTCACCACAGAGCCCTGGAAGAGAGATGGCTCTTCACTCAAAGCTGCTTTCTTCCCCCTGCTGCACTCTGAGCAGAAGTTAAACTCCAAATAACCTTCCCTCCCAGAGCATGAACACAATCAGGGTACAAGCAGATGGGTGTTTCCAGGAGCCAATGAACTATTTTACTTATTTCAAGGAGAAATCAAGCCAGCTGGCTCTCTTACGTGAAGGAATCCCCTGGAATACACAAACACAGCTTTCTTCTCCATCAGGAAAGAACAGATACACTGAAGTTTGGAACAACGGTGAAATAAAAAAAAAAAAATCCAAAATTTCTGAGAAAAAGGGTCAAGAAATGTTAGCAGCTGTTCTAACTGGAAACATCATTAATTCCGTGCTAAAGACATAGACTGTTCTCTGTCTTTAACATAGGAGCGCTAATGTCTGACCAGCTGCTACAGGGAGAATATTCAGTAAGCATTCCACCAAAATGTTCACACACACACACACACACACACACACACACTATTCCTGCAGATGCCCACCCACACACACACACACACACACACACTATTCCTGCAGATGCCCACCCACAAGGTTGCTTTCAGGAATGCCATGCTAAATCAGGACCATAAAATTGACTTACAAGTTTGAGTGTGATCTTTCCCAGGTCTTTGGGTACATCTCTCTAAAGCTGAAGATGCCTGTTTCTCTCACAGCAATGCCAGCCATTCAAGAGTCTAAAGCACAGACATGGTAAATGGCTTCAAAGAGCTGCTCTCAGAAGTACACCAACAGCATCTTCTTTTACTTTGATGCCTTGGCTGTGAACATTTGTGACAAATTCTAGCTACTTCTAGACAAGCACACTTTAGATAAAGGACCTTTTTTAAACAGGGAATTTGAAGAAAATTGAATTATTAATGCCAATTAAGGTCTCTGCTCTTAAAAACAATGTGTTTCTGGGGAGATGGCTCAGTTGCTAGAGTGCTTGTCATGCAAGCACAAAGACTTGAGTTCATAGCCTCAGTGCCTGTATAAAAAAAAAGCTGGGTAGTAACATCTGTAATCCCAGAACCGAAGATGCAGAGACAAAAGCATCCCTGGGGTTCACTGGTCAGCTAATGTTGCTGGATCAGCAAGCTCTAGGTCCAGTAAGAAATCCAGTCTCTAAAACTAAAATAGAGAGTGAGAGAGTATTATACCCGACATTAACCTCTGCTTATACACATACACACGTGTACACACATGTATCACACAGGTATACATACACATCCCACAGAAAGGCCATGCACATATCACATATGCACACATATACACACATGCACATACATACACACATCACACACAGACGCACATATCACACGCACACATCACCCATGCATACATACATATCACTTCATGCACACAGACACAGAAACACATCACATATGCACACATGTGCATGCGCACACACATCATCATCATCACACAGATGGAAGCACACATCCCCCCTACATCACCCATGCACACGTATGTATCACATCACACACACACATCACATATTCACCCATATGGATGCATGCACACACTCATCATCACCACATCACACATGCACACATCCCCACAGTAATAATAACAAACATTAAAAAGTATTTCATCTGCCACAAGTCAACCTAGGAAATATAAATACCAGTGTTAGTGACCAAATGAGTCAATAAAGAAAGAAGAGCTTGGCTCCTTATCTGCAGTGCGATATTACACAGCTTACTGAACCCTCTGCCTCCTTGCTCATATTCTGTGGAGAGCAGTTGTTTCTTCTTTGTGATACAATTAAGATTAAAAGTGATAGCCTATATAGTAAGCGCCATGTTTAATACATTGTAGAAACCCAAGAGATGATCATCGCTATGACTACTGCCAATGCTCAGCTTTCTCTTCCCATGGTAATGAGGCTGTTTCTGGGAAAGATAGGTTGTTCCTGAATGCAAAAACATGTCTTGGAGACAAAAGGATGCTCGTAATAAAAGTTATTCTATGTCAAACAATATTATCTGGATTGCAACAAACCATGAGGAGAGGGTGGACCAAAGACAAGAACCCACAATGTTGGTTGAGAAGCTTGGCTTGAAGCCAAATCCACTGGCTAGGGGACAGAGCCACCTCTAGATGAAGGGATATCAACAAGTGATTGGAGGCACACTGAAGGGGGAAAACCTCCCTACACATGCATTACTCAATGTCCACGTGCCCAACCACAGGAAGAGGGAGGTTAGTCCTCATTAAATGTGCAGTCCCACTGTAGAAAATTTAACCGACAGAGGTTTAAAAGATACTTGATTTCCATCTTTTCCCAAAGCCACCACAGCCATGGGCATAGAAGGGCATTTTCGTGAATGACCACAAATACAGAACAGCTCCACAGGAGTGTTGTAGTACAAACAATTACATATTGGCTAGCATTCTCATTGTAACCTTTGTTTTTATGGATAAATACTTTTGTGTTACAACAACCTACACCAATCAATGGGTAACAAAGAGCCTATACCATGTAACCTATATGCACAGAAGACTATGTCTGCATAAGTATACTCTGATATTCATTCATTTATGCTGAAATCACTTAGTAAGTAACAGAATTCTCTGAACACACCCTACGGTAAAACCAGAACTCAAGTCTCTTCCTTCTTATTCTCCCCTTGCTTTCTAAGGGTTCGGCTTTCATACCTGGTTTCTAATCTTCATTTTCAGCATAGAACAGAAGCACACACACATACACACACACACACACACACACACACACTGCAAGTAGCTGATACTGGCATTCTACTTTTTACGTGCTAAGCATAATCCAAAAATGTGTCATATTTAGAAAACTGGGGTTTAGAATGATTAATCTTCTTGCCTAGCTCACAAAGGTCACATGTTTCCGAACTACCATCCAAAAGCAGACAGTCTGGCTCCAGAGCCTGTGATCTTAATATCATCACTTTGTTACATTAAATATGGAGCAAATGTTGCAAATATTCATAGTCATTCAACAAATATTCATTAAGGTCTACAAAAGTAAGGTATAAAAAGAAAATCTTAGACCCCAAAGACCTAAGAGTCTAGTGGATAAGGTAATTGCATACATAAGTAATTCAAATGCAAAGAAGCACGTGCTAAATACTAGTAAGTGGTGTAGGTTTCAGGAAAGGAAAAATGACTCCTGCCTTCGATGAGAAGTTTTCATGGAAAAATCAGAGCTCCGGTTAGGGGCTAAAGAATAAAGGTTCAAATCATCAGACATGGCATGAGAGAACAGGCATGACAATCACCTTCATCCAAGCTGGCATGAAAACTATCAGTGAGTATATTTTTAATAGTGATGCATGAACCAACATCAATAAAAATGATGATGGCTTAGCTGTCTACATACTCATTAGAATAGCTACAGTAAAAAGACCAATAACACTAAATGTTGGTGAGAACGTTGTACAACTGGATTTATCATATATCTCTGGTGGTAACACAAATGGTACAGTTTCTTAGATATACACTATTACCTGAAACACTAAACATACACTTACCACATGATCCAGAAATGAAAACAGGTAGATACCCATGAGAACGTTGTTCAGGATAGCCAAACAGCTCAATTCACCATCACGGTGCAAACCATGGATTATCTGTACCATGAAATCCTACTATGCAACATAAAGGGGACAATGTGTACAAGGACATGGATAAATCCCCTAACATCAATGCAGGCTGTTAGAGAAGGCAAACCTAAATCACTACACAGCTTTTGAATTGATTAGTATAACATGTTACACAAGGCAAAATAGTGACAGATAGCACATCGGAGGATCCCTGCATTCAGCTACCAGAGAAAGAGCCCAGCTCTCCTAAGGAACAGGGAAACCACAGGGAGGTGGTTCTCCTCCAGAAGAAACTGCAGTAAGCAAAACAGGCTTAGATTTTTCACAACTTACTTTACTAAGGGTTCTTAACTGTTTCAGCCTCCTTTCTAGCCCACCACTCACCAGAGGGGGAAAAGGTTAATAGGAAACAGGAGTGTGGCTGTTTAGAAACAGTTCTTTGGGGACAATTCCAACCTTCGTTGTCAGGATATCAGCAGTTCAGTTCATTAGCAAACCACCAAACACGAATCACAGCAAAAGCCCAATCCACTAACAAACACCACTCACAAATCATCAATGGCCATTTGATCCAGAAGAAACCTCAAGGTTCCACTGATTGGCCCAAGTTGGCAGAAGCAGCAAGAATATCATGAGAAGTTCTTTGGCAAGCTACTCTCCGTGAAGTGAAGACAAGCTAAGATCAGCAATGCGATGCAAGGTGAACCAAGGCCAAATTCTCCTCACACTGTCTGTGAGGTCATATTTATATTCTTTCTAAACATCACAAGTCCCCTCATGTGTCTGCTTCAGCAAAACATCCTCTCACCTGTCTGCCCCAGCAAACTATTTTATGACATAACTGAGTTTCCAAAGAAACCAGAAATTCCCACTTTAGAAAACCTATGCCTATGTTCTAGATGCTAAGTCTCAATTATAATGCTGGCTACCATAACTGTACTAAGTTGTTAAGTGTTGAGTTTTGTTGTTGATAATTTGTATTTGTTAGCTGATTGCCCTCCCTCTCAAAACAACCAATTAGATCAGGGCTTCAGAGATCTGAGCATCCGTATTTCTCTAAACTTCCTCAGACACTTCAAATATATGACTAGGATAGAGAACTGTCATTTTTATGGGAAAAGCACTATGAACAAATGTACACAGAAATGAATACATTTTCTTTCACAAATAAAAATAAGACCAAAAACTAAACGTGTTCAAGGAGATCACAGGTGCATGGAGAGTAAAGATTAATCTAGAAAAAGAACTTAGGAAAGATCATAGGTCACACTTTCTCATAGTGAGTGAATGTTCTGGGCCATCCATCACTAAAGCAATTTGCTTTCTGAAAATGTGGAGAGAAAACATTCTCAGTGCTTTGAAGTGAAAATATTGTTAATACTCATGTCTCTCCAGTGATGTGAGGATTGTGATTGATAATATTCATGAGTTATCACTGTAGCAGGGGCTGCATTGTGCCTTACACAGGCTGTGATCAGAGAAATAATTGTATCTCTACATGATCTTAATCAAGTCCTCTGCTTTTTCTATCTACCAGTCTGGAAACCTGAGGATTAGGTGGCAGGTTCTTAGACTCCTTCCCCCTTCTGCCCGATTCTTTATACACCAAGGGATTGAACCTGAGAAACAGTGCCATAGTAGGAATACTGACTGCTGCCGGGCCTCAAGGAAAGGGATTGGGAAATCTCCTGAGACCTGCAGTCTGCATCGCTTGCTCAGGGGTCAGAAGGCATCTGCCATGGTATCTGTGCTGCTTCTCATTCTACAGACTCATTTTTCCCATTAACTTATTTTCCAATGATACAAAATGGCAGCCTCAGAGACTCTCACAGCTTCCAGCTTAGATCCCCAAAGATGAGAAAGGAGCTAGTTATTGGTAAGGCTAGCCTCTGCTCCATGGTGTATCAAGTGCTGATGCAGTCATCCCTTTAGGGATATTTTTGAGAAGTGATGTTCATTAAGGGTAATACATTGAGTATTGCTCTTTCCTGTGTAGGGCAGGCAATGGAGGCCAGCTTAGTCACCAGCCTCTTGCGATCTTGTGGTTACTGCTATACTGCTAACCTTGCTGTCCTTGGAGAGTCTACATTTTTATTATCTGACTCTAACTTCTTCAGGTTTTGGGGGTATGTATGTGTGCGGTGTATATGGGTGTGGTATGGTGTATGTTTGTGGATGTCTGTATTTATGTATGTGTATATGTCTGTGTGCTTTATGTTTGGGTGTATGAAATGTATGTTTATGTTTATGAGTGTGTACACTTCCAACAATAGTCTACTGTTGACCCCAATTTCTCCTGAAACAACTATCAAATGAATAAATATTATTCAAATATAAAGGTGTCTCATTTGTATTTCCTTTCAAGAGTTAACATGTAACAAGAAAAGAAACATTTTGCACCTGACTATCTGACTTTATCAATGATGTTTCCTAATTTGTACAGAAGAGTTGCAACGAAGCAGTCATTACAAAAAAAGCTATAGCATGATAATTATAAAAAATAAAGTCAAAGCTTTCTAGGCAACAATACACAAAGATAGAGATTTATTTTTCCTTTTTCATCCAAAACCACCAATGACAATCAAGAGACCAACAAAGAGAATATTATGACTGCAGCAAGACATTTTATGAAACCTAACCTAACGGTTATTTTTGCAAGTCATGCATTGGATTAGAATTTCAACTCATGAAGCTCTGATAAGTGCATAGATTGATATGGTAGCAAATCTGAATGGAAAAGTCTAGCAGTATGGAAATGAAGCTGTCTAAGGCCATAAACTTTACTCACAACCGAGACTGTGGATTTTCTACAATTAGTTTCTGATACAGAGATATGAGCATAGGTCTAAAGGGAAGACAGACAAGGTGAAGAAAAAGGTCTGACTCTCTTCTGGATACATTAATATTGCTGAGATTAGGATTCACAGCTCAAAAACCCAAACTATAACTTTGCTCCACTAGCCTATGTGTAGGACTGATTCTATGCATGGCAGTGTGTGCACATATGCATACACACCTTGGGGAAACAGACGTGTTTAAGGTGATATTGAAATAGTCCATGCAGATAATCGAGAGTGCACATTTGGTTTCTTTTAGCTAAACTCCTTTGTCATTCTTATAAAAATTCCTTCTGTGGCCGAGAAGTGGGGGTGTGGCTTGCTGTGTCTGTCTGTTGGCCTGCATCTGTTTCCTTGTGTCAGTATCTCTTTCTCACTCAACTTACTTTGAGGAGACCTAAAACAATGTTCCCTGCCATTTCTATACTAATTCCATTTGCCCCAACAACACTTAAGCTTTCTTTGAAAATAGATTTTGCCCCTATATGAAACTCCTATTAAGTTTGGGGGACTGTTAACCCATTCTTAGGCAATGATACAGCATCACCAGCATAAAATTCAAAATTTCTTACTGAAATCCAACAAGAAGATGGCACCCAATAGACAGAAGTAAAAGCCTGGCTGGCATCTCTAGACTGCTTGCCTCGTCACGGCATTAGCAGCTGCTTCCTTGGTCGGTGGCAGAACAGTAAATCTGGGAGTGTAGCAATTCATCTACAGGGTGCTTAAGAGGCCAGAAAAGAACAGAGCGACACTGGGTGAAAAATGAGTTGCTGACCAGCTAAGGTTACTATCTTGCTTCAAAGGTTGGAGCAATATAATCATCCCTGCTTGCTCTACAAGGGAAACTCAATATTGCCTTAATTACTTAGCTCTTGTTGGCTACTGCATTCCCAATGCAGCAGCACTTTCAGCAAGCAAAGGGACAGTATTGCTTCTACACAAACTTATTTTTTAGGCTGCCATACATATTCTGTCCTGTAAAGAAGACTATGGAAGTTAGCCAAAGCTATATATTTAAGTCCCTAAAAGCCTGGCTCAGAACCCAGGGTAAACCAGTCTTAAAAATCAATCCTTCTAGGGGTGGGGCTCATGCCCACCTTCCACACTGATTCCAAGATTTTTGTCTTGCTTCTGGGGAGTGTTCAGCCTAAATATGACATCTGTAACACTTTTCTCCACAATGCTTGGATTGTCTCAGCTGGGGAAGGCAGAAAATACATAGGAGCCAGAGGCAATGGGTAACTATGAGGGAAGTGTTTTCTAAACAAAACAGGACAGTTTTACTTGTGAACTCACAGCAGTTGTGAAAGCATAGAGAAGATCTGTGGTGAGCTCAAGCCACTAATAATGGGTAGCTGTGGGGAGGAGTCCATTTTCTTCAAGCATGTGACCTCCCGCAGTAAGTCACCCATGTTCCAGATGGCCCCGTACCTGGACAACACCTGAGCTTGACGAATTTCCAAAGGATAAAGAAGACATGAAGGTGGGTGGGTAGGAGGTAAGAATAGTCTGGGAGGAGTCAAATGCGATCAAAATACATTGGATGAATTTATCAAGGGGTAATTAAAATAGTGTCTAAAAGTCAGTTCTATTTACTAACATTTCATCCAGTGGACTATTGGCTCATTAGAAAGAAAGGCGAGGGGCTTAATATCCAGGGCATACATCTTCAGCTAGGAAAGACTGTTCAGGAATCCACAAAGCCCCGCCCTGAATTTCCCAGGAGGCCTCCTTCTTTATCTATAACTGTACCCTTTACAGATGAACTCTTAACTCTTTTCATGTTAGTTAATCTTCATTATCAACTCCTCTGAATGGAGACTCACCCAGGAGACATGCCTCCAGACGTCTGTGAGGTGTTTTCAAAGAAGCCTAAAGCAAGAGGGAAAACTCACAGTAAGTGTACATGGCTACAGCCCGTGACCATGGGTCTGAGACTGAACAAAAAGAAAACAGAAACGAGACACCAGTTAGGGGTCACCATCCACAGTCCTCTGCGTGCTCAGATGTCAACAAGTTGCTCATCATCAGTTTTTCTACTATGGTGGGCTGGATTCCCTTGAACTGTCAATTGAAATTAACTTTTCCCTCTAAAGCTGTTTCTCTTAGGGATTTTGTCACAGCAATCAGGAAAGTGATACAGAAGGTTGGAACGGAGGCGTGGCGCTGTTGCTAAGATAACCTGACCAGGTGATTGGCGGGCCTTTGGAACAGGCTTGTGAGGAGACTTTAGAAGAGTTTGGAGCTGCAAACTTATAGAAGCCCCAGAATGCTGTAAATACAGATCAATGAACAATTCTGCTGGGAGTTTGGGAGACCAGAATTCCAGGAGAAATGAGGAGAGTGGAGACTCACTAGGTTTTAGGTGGTAACGGACTGTACTAAGTGCTGGGTGCGGGGCTGCTCACGTTACGCACATTCCAGCAAAAGGTACTCCGTCTGCACTCTTTCCATGCCCTGAAAATGTAAATGAAACTAACTTCAGAGGCCACAGACTGTTCTGGAGACACTTTCCTGGCTGCTGAGAAAAAAGTTCTCTCCTCAGGGTTTCACAAGAACATTCTGTAAACGAACTATTTGCTTTATGATGTCATTTAATTCCACAATTTTAATTTTTATTGTTTTGTCTGAATGACACATCTTTTGAATATATATATATATTCATTCATACACACACACACACCCATATTCTTTTGGATGTAATATCTTCTCAGTGGATTCTTCTTTTAATAAAGATAAAATGTTCTTCCTCATGACGAGTTTGGGTTTAAAGTCTGTTTTTTCAGCTATTAAAACAGCTATACTTGCTTGTTCCTTAGTTCAGTTTGCCAACATGCTTTTCCCCACCCTGGTACCTAGAGTAATGTCTGTTGTGGATGATGAGCTATGCTTCTTGGGGGCAGCAAAAGATGGATCTGTTTTTCTACAATGATTTGTTAGTTTGTGTCTTCTTATTGGGGAACTGATACCATTGATAGTGAGAATTATTATTGAACAATGTTCATTAATTCCTGCTGTTTTGTTGCGCTGCTGTTGTTTTCTTAGGTACTTTTTGGTTAACTGTTCAAAACAGCCCAGAAGTTTATCCAGAAAAATAAAAATTTAAAAGTAAATAGATGGTGCTAGAAACAATCATCCTGAATGAGGCAGCCCGGGCAAGGAGAGATGGGAATTGCATGCGTTCTCTCGTGTGTGGATATTAGTGTCGAATCTTTAGATACGTGTGTTGCATTTGGAATCCCTTAGAGATTAGGAGACTGGTAAAGTGAAATGGGGGGGGAAGTATTTCCAGGGAGGGAGCACAGAAGACAGTAATATAAAAGGGGGAGGGAACAACGGGAAAGGAAGGATTAGATGAGGAGGGGGTGGGAAGGAAGGGTAGAGGAGGGACTATGGGAAGGTGTAACTAATGCTATAGGCTTTCTGAAAAGGCCTCGTGGAAACCTAGCACTGCAGGAACTCCCTAAAATATATACACACATAACATAAATAACAAGTTTGGATGTAGTTGTATTGGGAGGACAATATTGATAGATACATAGATAGATACATAGATACATAGATAGATAGATACATAGATACATAGTTAGATACATAGATAGATGATACATAGATACATAGATAGATACATAGATACATAGTTAGATACACAGATAGATGATACATAGATACATAGATAGATACATACATAGATACATACATAGATACATACATACATAGATACATACATAGATAGATACATAGATACATACATAGATAGATAGATAGATAGACAGACAGATATGTAATATACTACTTTTTGGTAGAGGAAATTCGGAGACAGTATAGCATCAAGGGTGTAGCGCGACTGCTTGTATCCATCTCTATGGTGAGAGAGAACAGAAAGATAGAGTATGAAGCTTGGCAAGAAGAGCGAGGGGGTTTAGAGGCACAGACAAGTGGTTCAGAGAGCCCAGCTGCAGATGATATAAAGCGAAACCTTGAGCTCCTCAATAGGAGAGGCTCCTGGAAGACAGGACCCCAGGAATGGAAAGCTCCACCCTGCACAGATGACAATCCTTTTGAAAGGAGAGAGACTGTGCTGAGAACACTATTGGATGGGTTTCCTGCTGGAAAACACCAATTAGGGAAGTCTGCACCCATCCCAGCCTCTACCCCCTTCAGGCACTGAGGACTACTGAGCTGTGATCCAACGCAGGAAGGGCACTACATCTTGAATACCATCCACATGGTGCTAGCTTGCTTTGCACACAAAATGCAAGAGTTAGACCACCATGAATGTTTGCAACAAGGCCCCAAAATGTTGCTGAAGCTAGGCAACATGGGGCAGGTTCAGATTCCCTGCCAGGAGGCCTTGAGATGTCATGATTTGACATTGTGATGGTAAAACCTATGTTGTAATGGAGACGTAGAATGTTGGTGATGCTACTAGGACCAAGTGATATCCACAAGAGAAAGCTATGGACATGGATAGAGATGGTCCAAAGTAAGATTCTGTGTACTGTAGGGGCAGAACTGGATGGATGAGACTGCTCAAGCCCACTGGAGCCCATATGATGAGAATGTAAGCCCCAGACGCTGGGCATCAAACTGCAGAATTTGATGTTTTCTCTGCTGGGTTTTGGGCTTGTTGTGGTCCTATCTTGCTATAGCTTAATTCCATTTTGGAATAGGAATATTTGTTCTGTGCTGTCGTATATTGAAAGTACATAATAGATTTGTATTCTGCATGGGTGCATAGTCTAGAGATTGCCTTTAGTACCAATAATCTTTGGGCTTGTGAACAGAGCAGTCTGGGGATCCTCGGACGTGGACTAAATGAATTTTCAATTATGAGATGGTCATAAGCACTTGAGGATCAGATAAGAAATATTAAAAGTAATATGTTAGGGGGTCAAGTTGACAAGAGATAGACTTGTGGGTTGTTAATTTTCATTGTCAACTTGGGTAGATTTGAAACCACATCTGGATGTATTTAGGAAGGTGTTTACAGGGAAGCTTAACTGAAGAGGGAGATTCAAACTGAACAAGAAGAGCAAAGGGAGGAAGCCAAACCAAAAGCACCACCCATCTCTCTTTGCCTCCTGGCTGTGGATACAATATGGCCAGCTACCTTATGCTCCTGCTACTGGGCCCCTTCCCAGCCATGATGGATGGTATCCCTCCAAACTGTGGGCCAAAATAAACCCTTCCTTTCTTCTGTAAATTGCTTTAGTAAAGTATTTGGTCAGCAGTGAGAAAAGTAATACAGGTCATAATAGCACTACTTCAGCCCTGAGGAATCCAGGAGAAGTCACTGTGGTCAATAGGATGCAAATGGATGAACATCTAGGATTCAGGGGAAGACTTACTTCAAAAGTCATGATCCGTTACTATTTCTCTTGTGACAGTTCATACTGCATTTGTTGATGGACATTTAGATAGTAAAATAAGACAATCTACTACTTCAACAAACAGATAACAGTTAGTAGTAAGTTGGGGAATTCCTATATAGACCTTTAAGTAATATATTATAAATAAAGTAAGATGAAGCAAAATCCACATGATTTAAGCAAATTACAAATGTTTTAGTTTGTAATGGCTTTGATGATAGTTTGTAATAGTTTGAGAATATTACTAAAAAGGTATAAGTTCTCACAAGTGAATGAGACATTTACTACCTCACCCCTCCCTCTCCCCCTCCCCCTTCTCCTCTCCCTCCCCCTCCCTAACAACAGCTCCAGGATGGGTACAATAAAAATGTCATTTGCTTTCTCCTTCATAGCTTCCCCAGTCCCAGAGCCTTGTCTTTCAGGATTGGGGAAATGTAGTGTCTTTCCCCACGAGTCATCATCATGAGGAGCAAAAGTAAGAGTAAACCCCCAAATCCCAAACAAAACTGCACCCACAGGCTTACGGGACAGTTCACTACCTCCGAAGCTATCAATCACAGCGCTAAGCACTCATCACTCATTTCTATCAAACTCGTGCGGAACTTGGCCCTTTGGAGACCGGCTTTTTCCACAGTCATATGTTCCCACTCCCGGTCAGACAGCTTTCAGCTTCACAAGAATGACATCTGCACCTCCAGATGTTCATGTTTTATCAGGCCCTTCTCAGCCATTTTGATCAGGGTGTGTGTACACAAATGATATCGTAAATCTCCCCACACTTCATGTACTATATCAAATATGAGCAACTGCCAAATTTACGCAGAGCTATATTAAGTCTAGGAAATGCAACTGGGGATTTAACACACTATTTATAAGGATCTGCTATTCCTCTAATCCCCCGATTCATACACACTAGCACTACTGTACAGATTTATTATGGACCGGATGCTCTTTAATTACTGCTGCCTCCCAAAGAACCCACCCAGCACATCTGCAGGCGACGTGGGCTGCTGTTCCCTGTCGCTACCTCAGCAGGATCTGATAATATTTTCAGCTGGACACCTTGATGAAGAGTCTGCCCCATCAATGCCTCAGAAGACTGACTGCAATGAAGTAAAAGCAGGAGCGAACCAGTGCTGGCATGAGGGAAGCGGCTCAGAGCAGATGAGAGTCCAGCAGCAGAACAGCTCTCTCTGGGGTCATTGTGATCTGGAGTTATAGAGTGGAGATAGCTTCTGTTGGGTACCAAACTTCAGCTGTTTCCCGTGGACTTACTGAGGGGCGACTTCCTCTCTTGAAGCAAATGAGCACTCGGAGTGTGAACATACTGACATTCATCAATATATGCCTTCCTGACTTTAAATCTTTTAGACCAAACGGTTGAGGGAGACATTGGGGGGGGGTGGATTAAAATTTTAAACATTTAAGCTATAATTTCAAATGAAGTTCTGCTTAATTATTTCTCAACATGACAAATCAACAGTATTTAGACCCTTTCCCCCTTTAATGTGCTTTTATTTCCATAGGGTCATACATCTCTTTCCTCCAGTTAAGCCAGGAGGTATAGTATCAAGACATATGCTTTTCCAAACCAGTGTTGACGGCAAATTGAATAGAAAGAAAACTTACAGACACAGAGGCAAACATTAAAAAAAAAAAAACAAAAAAAAATTTACTTAACTTTGCAGCTCTTTCATTCGTGTTAGGAAGGGCTTGAGCCAAAAGGTCTTTAAGTGACTCTCATCTGTAGCTTGCGCTGGTGAGTAATCTGGCTCCTAGAAGTCATAAGGTTTTAACAAAACTCAAAGTGTCAAGGGTGAGATATCTTTTTACAAGTTGGCCAGGGAGTCTCTAAAGGCCCCCTATCCAATAAAGACTGTTGCTGTTGGTCTTCGTTGCTGACCAGAACGGAATGCTAAGATGCTACTGTTGAAGACACCATACACTTTCAATACAAGGCATGGAAAAAAATCGTTTGAAATTGAGCTGAACGCTTTCTCCCTGTTGGCTAGTGTTCATAATGCTGGAAGGCACTGGGTAGGCCGCTGGAGGAGAAGGGTTGTCAATGGCATTATCCAGATGTGTAGTCTCTATGCTCCAATACAGTATCAAGAAAGACCTGCCTATGGGTTTAATAGTGGCATAAAGATTTTAGAGGTAACCAACCACTGTCTGATTGTGTTTGAGACCTGTTCAATGGGAGGGAATAAATACGTGGTAGTGTAAATCAGGTCAGAACCCTATGACTTTAAAAGTTACAGGCTCTATGGGGGGGGGGGTCTGCTGACGCTATTCAGACAAATGTACATGCTTCCTTATGAATATTTATGTATATGTCCATAGACAAATGATGCTTTCAGCCTGGATCATAGAAACTGTGGGCAACAGCTAATGCAGAAACTCATAACTGGTCAAGGGAATGCGAATAAGTAACTGTTGAATATTCTGCCTTAAATGGAGCATCTATACCACTCCCTCCAAGGCCCAGGGGACCTTTTAGTAGAATAGGCAGAAAGACTGTAAAAGCTGGAAGAGGGAAAAGAATGTTATGAAATACCATCTTCTGAATATGATGTCTCTATTGCTTGAATTAAAAAGATTTAGTCCTTTGTCCTCTAGCCATGAAGCAAACCAGGAAAGTGGATACAATGTTGCATAGTTTTGTGACTAAAGAGAAACAAAGTCTTTAAGAATTCATTCTTGCACTGAAGTTTTATCATAAAGAAACAGCTTGAGAATCGGTCTCTTGCTTTGAAATTTTTCCTACTACCCAAGACTATTTTCTTAAAAAACATTCAAAGGTAAAACTTTAAAATATAGTGCTACTGAAATACATAGGCAAGATTCGTCATGAAAAGCTTGAAGAGAATGAAGAACAAAGCTATAGGGCTCACTGCAAAGTATCACTACTAACTATAAAACAAGAGTTTCATAAACAGTGAGGTTTCAGCTCAAGGATCACAGGTAAACTAGAGACAGAACAAAAAGTTAAAGACCAAGTCCACATTGTCATGGTCACTTGGTAATAAGGTGCCACTGCAGCTAGGCCTGTAATGAGAGCTGCTAGAGAAACTGAGGCAGTGAAGTCACAATTGCACATAACACTTGGACTACATAGGAAGTCCAAGGCCAGCCTGGCTGACTTACAGCCAGTCTCAAAATTAAAAAGGTTAGAGCTGGCAACAGAATTCAGTGGTAGAATTGTTTCTTAGCATGTACAAGGCCATGGGTTAAACACATACACACATGCACACGCACACACACAGAGACACACACACTTTTATTTATACTTTGTTAATTTGGCTTTCTTCTAAATTGCTTTGGTGCACATCAGAACCATAAGAAAATAGCTGTAAACCCCACCTTCATAATTTTTATATCCGAGCACACACAATTTTGTCTCAGGACTGAGGTTATTCACTTTGTATGGGCCTTTTAGCCTTTGTCTCTCTTCCAAAGCTTCCTCATGCTTGTGAATCATGATCAGATTTAAAATGAGTCATAAGAAACGTGCTGCCTATAAACAAAGCGTCATTTTATAGGTTCAGAAAGAAAGAAAACTGAAAGGTTCCCGAGTTGCCCTAGTGGGACAAAGCTGAGGGAAAAGGGGTGAAAACTCCACAACCTGGGTTTTACCTACATGCTTCTAGAGAGTGAATTGTGCCCATGCCACAAAGTGGGAGCTTGCCGTGACACACAACAGCAACTGCTAAGACTTTCAGCTTTATTTCCCAAGCATAGATAAATTCATCTCAGTGATATGACAGAGGAGCCAAACAGCCAGGAGACTGCAATCACATAGCAAAATATTGTGGTCATATGCCCGGGTAACAAAACAAACTTCAGGTATTAGGAATTGCCTAAGAGGACTTTTGGCTCAGCAACGTGATGCTAGAGTATTCCAGAAGAGAAACACCTACAAATTTGTGACAGAATAGTAAAGATTTGTACATTGCGATGGCTAGTCACAACTGTCAGCTTTGACCACATCTGGAATCAACTACAACCTAAGCAGCTGGGCACACCTGTGAGGGGTTTTCTTGATTTGATCATCTGAGGCAAGAAGACCAGCTCTAAATCTGGAGCACACCTTCTGATGGCAGCCCGCATAAAGGACATAAAGGAAGGAAGCTTTCGTTCTTTGCCTACCTGCCCTCACTCTTGCTGGCAAATCCATCTACGCTATTGCTGAGACTAGTATCCCTTCACTGGTGTCAGAACCCACTTCTGCACTCCAACACAGACCAAAGAGCAGCTGAAACATCCAGACTTGTGGATGAAACAACTACTAGATTATTCTCCTTTCAGTCAGAAGCAGCAATTGTTGGACTCTTAGGGTCCACGGCTTCTAAGTCCTTCTAAGAAATCCCCTTTTAATATATATATATCAATCAGTTCTGTTCCTCCAGAGAACCCTGACATATACATATATCTAGACGTATACATGTATGTATATGTATACATATACACACATTTTTTTTTCACCAAGGGGCATAAAATGATTCTGATCCTGCCCACATGTCTATTTATGGTGTCTTCAAATTTATACATATTCTGCCCTACTAGTTATTTTACTTTACAACACGGTCAATGGGTAGAAAATTGTATCTAAACACTGAACTATGCAATTCAAACTTTCTAAAGTACTTTTTAAAAAACAAGAACAGTCATCTTAAATCAGCAAGATATACTAAGTAATATGCTTATTTACGCAATGTTAGCTGGATGGCTTGGCCAAATCTATGTGTCATTGTAACAAAGACTTTGTACATTCTTTCTGCCTATCAGACTATCCATGATTTTCTTCACTAAAACCATTATTTTTATTATTTGAGTATTACTATTGAATCTAGATGCTCACAAAGAGATATGAATTCAAGGAATACAGGCTTGAAATGAACCCCAAATATCACCTTATCCAGGTCTCACTTTATATGTGTGTGTGTGTGTGTGTGTGTGTGTCCACCATCATCACATTAAGCCCCCACTGAAAGCTCTCTGGTGATGAGCATGACCTAATCATGCAGAAACAGCCCTGTTTGATTCTAACTCTCCTGACCACCCCTGATAAACACATGTACACATAAAGACTCTGTATAGAGGGGAATGTTCAATAGAAACAAGAGAAGATCCACCATCCTTGTTTCTTTTTCAAGAGCATCCTAAGCTTCTTGGCTTGTTCTTAAGTATCTGGAAACAGGTACTGACAATGTCAGGACAAATAGAAAATTGAAATGAAAATGTGCTCGCTCTGCTGACATGTTAGAATGCCTACTAAGTATTGTCAGAGAGTCATCTAAGGTAATAACATGTATGAAAGCCTAAGCCTGGCTTCTGGAATACAGCCTTCGCTCCCCTTACTCTGTCTGTTCCTATATGACAACTAACTTTGTTGGGCAGAAAGGGTAATAGCCATAAGATTTTTGCAGACTTGTAAATTTATGGAAAAGAACATCAAGAACAACATCTGGGCACACTGTTGGCTACTATCATGTTGATGACAAGATGATGAAGGACAATGGTGATGATGATGGTGATGATGGTGATGGTGAGGATGGTTAGGGTGATGGTGACGATGATAATGATGATGGTGATAATGCTTAGTAAACAGGTAATAGGGAAACAGGAAACAAGGTTTATTTACTCACTCTTAATTATTAATAAGCTAATTTCATTTCCAAATTTACCTCAGAATTACTTCAAGATGATCCTTGACCAAAATTCTTGACCCAAGTATCCCCTCTTTGTTTATGAGTTCTGAACTCTTCAGCTAGCATGACTGGTATATTTATATTAATCATAGTACCTGGCAGCCTGTCTTACATGGGCCAGGTACACAGTGTGCACTTACAGAATTAGTGAGTGGAAACTTCAAATAAAGCTAAAGGAAGAGCCACTGCTGCTCTCCCCAATCCCCTCCCCCACCCAATTTATTGGAAGACACCCAAATCACTGATGAAACATTTGGCTCAAGCCTTCAAAATAGTACACAAATAGATAAACGGTCTCTTTTTCGAATAGCTTTTAATATCCTGTTCTTTATAAATGACTTTCAGACTCATTTTAGATTATGGTTATCTTCTGAAAATGTATTATAGCCTAATAGCCAGGCTGCTATCCCTACCTCCAGCCCTAGCTTTTTGGTTTGGTGCTGGTTTTTTTTTTTTTTTTTTACTTTGAGACATTAATTTAAGTATTCTGCTTGTCAGTGGATGAGTGAATGAATTATTCATTTTATTATGAAACATAAATTTTAAAGAACAGCATTATAACTTCGTTTTATATGCCAAAAATAGTAGATCACTCCAGAGGCCATTATGGCTCCTTTATCTCACAGTGGGTACACCTTGGAAAGCTGTGCCAAACTAATAGGTTTTAAGATAAACTACAGCTGTGAAACATTAAAAGAAGGCAGCTCAATTTGATTTAAATATTTTGATAACAAAAATATCAGCTATAACCTAAATATGGTAATGTTACAATTCTTCAATTATTAGGCAACATATATATCCCGAGATATGTCAGCATTGGATTTGGCCATATTTATGGGTCAAGTGTTCGCATCTACTATCAAAATGTTACACACATGACTACGTGACAGATAGGAATTAAGTGAGAGTGTCAGAATATGAAGTTTGTATCCATATTAAATACAATGTATCCTAACTAAAAAGTCCACATTACCACACACACACCTATATAAGCAGGTATACTAAACTGAAATGAACTCAATAACTGATCACAAGTACACAGCATCAGAAGTTTCTGGCTTTCCGACTATTGCTAGCATTCATGTTTTGTATGTTCGTTTTATCATTAATTTATTTATTCACTTTACCTCCCTTCTTACTCCCACTCCAACCCTCTCCTCCACCACTCCCAGCCCCAGGCCCCGTACCAACCGGGCTTGGCAGACATCAAGTCAAAGCAGGACTAAGTGCACCTTCTTCCAGTAATGCACTGTAGACATGTCTGCAGTATAACACACCTGAGTAACTATTCTTGAGTAACGACTCAAGCAAGAGTAATTATTCTTGCTTTCTATACACTCTAGCTTCTGTTCAACATGACAGAAACGGTTTTAGTGTGTGTCTTTGTTAGGGTTTTCTATTACTGGGATGAAACATCATGACTAAAGGCAACCTGGAAAGGAAAGGTTTACTTGGCTTATGCTCCCAAATCACTGTTCACCATCCAACGGAGTCAGGGCAGCAACTCAAACAGAACTGGAACCTGAAGGCAGGAACCTGGAGGCAGGAAGCAGAAGCTGATGCAAAGGCCGTGGAGGGATGCTGCTTAATGGCTTGCTTCCCCTGGCTTGCTCAGCTGGCTTTCTTATAAATCTAGGACGACCAGCCCAGGGGTAGCACCACCCACATTAAGCTGGGCCTGCCCTAGGTAATATCTTGCTTGAGATTCCCTTTTCTCAGCTGACTCTAATTTGTGCAAAGATGGTGTAAAACTAGCCAGCACGAGAGATGCTTTGTGAACACGGGGACACATCATTGTTAACTCATGACCTTTCCTTTGTTGTTGAACCCCAAGACCACACATTAATATCAACAGCACAACATAAGCCACCCCAACTTTTTTAAGTTCCTCCATCTTTAAAAATCCAAATGCTTTAAAGCTCCAAGTCTCATTAAAGGTTCAAAGTCTCCCAACTGTGGGCACCTATGAAATAAAAAAATAACTAAAATACTTTCTTACTTCAAGTGGGAAGAACTGGGGCATAGTCACAATCTGAACAAAACCAAACCAGACTCCCACAGTATAAACCTTAGAGTCAGACTTCTGGGGTTTGCTCACCTCATGGGCGTCCACGATTCTCCCAAGAGCTTGCCTCAGCACACACAGCCTCTGTCAGAGTCTCAGGCCAGCTCCATTCCACTGTTTTTGTCCTTGGTGGCCATCCTGTGGTATTGGCATATCCAAAATCCTGGGATTTCCTGCTGCAAATGGTGCACCCTTTCACCAGTTACCTATCTGGGGCTCTCTTCATTGTTCAAAGTCTCAAGTCTCTGCATGACCCCTTAGATCCTGGGGCTTCCATGGCTAAGGAAGCCTCACCTTAACCAGTAGCTTCTTTCCGGTCTCCTATAGTGCCAAGCCTCAATTGCTCTCCATGACCTCATTATGCCTCCAAAGCTAGAAACACTCGGAAGACTCCTACACATGACATTCAGCTGCCAGTATGAGGTGCAGTGTTGGCCACCTCAGAACACAGTTGCTACGTGCCAAGCCTGAGGAAATACCTCCCAGAAGATTTTACCTCAACGATGCTGTTCTTCATCAAGGATAATTTCTCAGCTCCAGCTGATCAGCATCAGTTGTCCCCGAGAGGCAAAGATTTCATTCTAGTGGTTCTGATATTCTGTTATTCACAGCTGATTCTCCATCCTTAAATGACCAGAACCACAGATTCTAATTTAAAATAGCAAATGGTCTCAATAGGGTTAAGGAGCTCTGAAACGTCCTAATCCAGGCTTCCATTGTCTGCACTGCTCTCAACTTCCCTATCTTCCTGGCTCCCACAGAACATCCACTGAGCTCTCAACACTCAGTGGCATTTCTATCCCACAGTTCCAAAGGCCTTGCACAATGCTCTGCAAAACGAGATGCACAGGTCTGTCACAGTGATACTCCAAGATCCTGGTGCAAATTTCTGACTTAGTTAGGGGTTACTACTGCTATGAATCACACATGGTGCACAGTTTGACTCACCATGCCAAAAGCAACTTGGAGGGGGAAGGATTTACTCAGCTTAACATTTCCACATCACTCACTGTTTATCATCAATGGGAGTCATTCAGGAACTCAAGCAAGGCAGGAACCTGGAGGCAGGAGCCAATGCCGAGGCCAAGGAAGGGTACTGCCTACTGGCTTGCTCCTCATGGCTTGCTCAGCCAACTTTCTTACTTCCTAGGACCACCAGCCCAGGCACTGGTGGCACCGCCCACATTGAGTTGGGCCGTCCCATGTCAACCACTAATTAAGTAAATGGCCTACAGCCCAATCTGATGAAGGTTTGTTCCCAATTGAGATTCCATTCTCTCAGGTGACTCTAGCTTGTGTCAAGATGACATAAAAAACTAGTCATCACAGTATGTTATTATTCTACATTCCTGTCTCTGTCCTCCTCTCTCTAACTACATCTCTTCAGTTACAAAAGCAAAGATGCCTGGCTGATCTGCATCTTGTTAGACCCGACAGATAATTGTGCAGCTTACTTGTAGGCCCATCTTTATTTTTAAACATTAATCAAAAGGACCATGAAGATTATTACATGCTAAGAAACAGCCATTACAGGAAGGAGGGATATTTACTTAACAGAGTGGGTGAATTCGGGCAGTTAAGCCCAGTCAGGAGCATTAAACGCCACACGGATTATTTTAATTTCCTGAACTCGTCAGCGCTCTGAAAGGCTAAGACTTCGTGTGCCTTCACATTTGTCTGTGGCTATTATCTTGTCCAAACGTCCTGATCACTGTCATGTACCCAGAAAGACTGTTAGCATCAAGCTGGCACGATTTAATCAGAGTTTATTGCTTCAGATAAAAAAAAACACTGCCGCAGTTTTTATCTTTTTATTAAATTTACAAACTTGAGCATGCGTATGAGGGATCAAAAGGCGATTGCCTGTTCCCTCTGCTGGAATGCCACTTTGTGCTTCTCATCATAAAAACCTCTTCCTATGATTTGGTAAAGAGAAACGAAGCTTTTTCTTTGTGGAGCAGGGCCCAGGGATTTTCCTGGAGATTCACATTTGGGTATAATAATTGCATTAATAACAATAACAAAAAGGTGAGTTTGAACCCTGACTTCTGCTCATGGGTCAGAACAAAACGAAACGAGTCACATTACAGTCCTCAGATGTAGCAGCAGCACCGATTCACACGGCCAATGTTAAGAAAATTCTAGAATATCCATGAAAGTATGAACTCAATACCTAGGTGTAGAACTGCTCAGCTGAGGGTTCAGCACAGCGCAGCACAGCAGCAGACCTTCAAGAACAGTACTGAGGAAAACACTGGCTCTTGTGTAGTGGTTACCAACTGCCACCTTTATGACAGTACCCAAGCTGTCCTCTGACCGGCTATGTAGCTGAGGATGTCCTTGTACTCCTAATGATCCTGCTTCTACTTCTTTAGTCCTGGAATAATGGCCCCGAGACACCACAGCCAGGTTACGGGGTGCTGGAAATGAGGAGTTGGGCTTCACGCATGTGACACAAACAACGTCTTTAACAACTAAACAAATAACCACCTTGGCTCCTCAACTGATAATTTTGACACGAGGCATTCTAATTTTGAAACTCAGAATCCCAAGACTTTTGAAGGTTTACTCCGGTCCACTTACTTCACACTGGCAACAGTGAAGAATAGGTACTTGAGACTCTGAAATGACATGTACTCATGTACTCAAAGGGGCAAACAACGGGGCAATTGCACAAGCAGATGTGACGGCAGCACACACAACATGATTTAGCAAAGAATGTAAGGAAAGCTTCCCAAATTCTGCTCCAATAGATTGTTACGAGTTAAGCCTCAAGATTTCTACACTTTGCTTTGAAAACCATGGGAACAAAGTAAAGAAAAATGTAAGACTGGTGTGCCATTGTGAATTCAGCATTTGTTAATCTTCTGACAAAATGTCTCTTATAATCATCAAGGAATATAATATAATAAAAATCATTGCCAAGACCTGTCACTACCAAATGCCCAATATTTTAAAAGTTCCTTGAGGAACAAGAGGAAGGATATATTTTTATTGCACAGTGTCTCTAATAGGAAACAGACCAGAACAAATCAGACTGAGCACAGGATGCCTCACAGAGATGGGAGCATCACACGAAGCTCCAGTATCACGAGACACACAGCCAAGTCCCACCTACAGGAATAACTGGGCCATGAAGTTCCCAGCTGATCCAATGGCTTTAATGAAGTTTCAGAGAGAAAATCAAGGTTGGCGCCTACAAAGACCACCTCGGACACTTACAAGCTGTGACTTCAGCCAAGTATCTTACCTTCTCTGGGCCTCTGTTTCTACAACTATCTAGCTTTGTTGACAGCGATAATGTCTGCACGGTCTAATTTAGCAAAGAACGTAATGGAAGCTTCCCAAATGCTGCTCCAATGCATTGTCATGAGTTAAGCCTGGTAACAATCAATGTCACAGGTTTACTGACAATGAACAGTTTCTGTCATATAGCAAGCATGATATAAATACTTGTTAGTTTAGTGGAAATTCTCAAATAAAATCTTCTTACCAATTCAATCAGTTCCCTGGCCACTAGACAGGAAACAAAGTAATCTGTGTGGGCTAGAACAGCTTCTAGGAGAGACTCTCTCTGTAAGGAGCCTGCTCTGAGGACAGCAGTGACTGACAGGTGGATTCACGTGAGCACAGCTGCCTGTCTAGGTCCCACGGGTGGAAACATGTAGAGTAATACTGAAAAAAGAAGTTTTCCTCCTACTTTTACTTCTCCCTCCAAATGTCAAAAAAATACCCCTTCTAGAAAGTTCTTTTATGTGCTGTCTTTGTCAGGGTTTTATTGCTGTGAAGAGACACCATGATCACAGCAACTCTTATAAAGGACACACTTAACTGGGTCTCCATTACAGGTCAGAGGTTCGGTCCGTTACTGTCATGGGGAAGGCATGGCAGCCCACAGGCAGATGTGGTGCTGGAGAGGCAGCTGAAAGTTCTACATCTGGATTGGCAGGCAGCAGAAGAGAAACTCTAGACCTGGCTTGAGGACTTGAAACCTCCAAGTCCACTCCTAGAAACTAATTTCCTCCAACAAGGCCACACCCACTCCAACAAGGCCACACCCACTCCAACAAGGCCACACCCACTCCAACAAGGCTACACCCCCTAATAGCCCACTCCCTCTGTGCCTATGGGGGGGCAATTTTATTCAAACCACTACATGTGCTAAGTGCAAATGATCCATATTAGTATTTTTAAAGACACAGTCCTACAATAATATCAAAGATTGGAATAAAGTTGTGGATTCCATATTGATAATACGTGATTAAAAAGCCATTCCCATATTGACAATTGATAATAATATATAATAAGAAAATCAGTGTCTGTGTATTTGTCAGTTTCTCATCGTCATGGCCATGCTTGAGACAGTCCATGAGGAAAGGCTTATCTTGTCTTGCAAGTTTAGAGGTTTTATGTTCTTGGCTGCATCACCCTTGGCCTGTGGTATCACAGAGAGGACCTCGCAGTGAAGCAGCCATGTTGTCTGGGGAAGAGGAAGACAGTCCCCTTCAAGGGCCCACTCCTGTCACCTAAGAGCTCTTCAGGTTCCCTCCACTTCCCTGCTGCACAGTGAGCTGGGAACCAAGCTGTTGCACATGGACCATTCAGGGACATTCTCCACTTCCCCGCTGCACAGTGAGCTGGGAACCAAGCTGTTGCACATGGACCATTCAGGGACATTCTAGATTCAGATCCTAACCATGGGCTATTTCCCAGGATACCATTTCAGTGCGAGAAAGCATTCAGAGAGCACTTAGGGAAGACGAAGAGCAGGGGGAACACATTAAAGCCTCTGAAGACAACCTTCACTTCTTCCTCCTTCACCTCTCGCCCCAGCTGGCTAAGGCACCTCATAAACTAGGATGAATTATGAGGCTGCCTCTTCACAGACATCCACGTAACCAAATCACACTCTTCACTGACAGCAGACTCTGCACGTGAGGCAGGGTGTGCTGGCTCCTTGAAGCCACGCCTCACTCTATCCCCCTTCCTAAGAGCTGCAGGGGGCCTTTCCAAGACACTGTGCTTGTTACACAGCTGTGCATGTCAGCTGCACAAAAAAAGAAGTGCTACTTCTGTGCGTCTTCTGACTTGCCTCTTTGAAAGCAGGGTTCACATGCAATCATCACCCGATCGTGAGACTGAAGAAACAGAAGCAGAAGGCGTTTTGGGAGGGGGGTTTTTCTTTTGATCTGCTCATTGACATTAGCAACAAGAACTGGATTTCGATGTAGCTCTTCAAAATGGACAGAACAAAGAACTGGCCATCTGCCTGGTCTCACCTCTCATGGACTGACGCATTCCCTTTGGGGCACAAACCCTTGCATGTCGTGAGGAGGCTGCAGTCACATGTACAGGCACTCTGCCCCATCCCCTCCAGCCCCACCTTTTCCTGTAGAGCTTCAGCTCTGCAGACTTGTCATGTTAATATTGACCCAAAAGTGAAAAGGTTTCTATTACATTATCATCTAAACATATTATGATAAATTGACAGTGTATGACAAAGGTGAGCACCTAGAAGAGAGGTGACCCACCAGTCATTAAAGACAGGTAGAACATGTTACTACTTGTTTACTAATTATTTACTCTTTCACTTATGTATTTCCTTATTAATTAATTTATTTATTCAGACATGGTCCCACTATGTAGCCTCAGCTAGCCTGGAAATCACTATGTAGACCAGACTCTCCTTGAGCTTACAGAGATCTACTTTCCTGTCTGCCTAGTATTAAGAGAAATGTGCACTGTCATAACTTGTTAAAGCTACAAGTTTGAGACCTACATAAAGTGGTATTTAGTATAAGCTGGACTCAGGAAGCCTCGGTATACCCTTCATGACAAGAGTTTTCTTGCCTCCCTTGGTGGGTAAATCTTTCTTTTTTATTTTTTCTGAGACAGGGTTTCTCTGTATAGCCCTGGCTGTCCTGGAACTCACTCTGTAGACCAGGCTGGCCTCGAACTCAGAAATCCACCTGCCTCTGCCTCCCGAGTGCTGGGATTAAAGGCGTGCACCACCACTGCCCAGCATGGATAATTCTTGATCTAGAGCTAACACAGAATGGGAATGTTGTACCTACCTGTACACCATCTATAATTAATACCAGATTAGGCTTTACTAAATATTTTGAAAAATATTTTCTTAATTTAGTTTATAGTTCTAAGGTAGCCCAGGAGTACTGAGCACCAATCACTGTGGATGTGCATGCTGCACTGAGCATCAAGCACTATGGGGGTATATGCAGCTCTGAGGAAGATTAAGGATGCATCTCTTTCTGTAGGACTCTGAATAAGTCCTTTATTCTCTGAATCACATTTTTTTTTTCATCTAGAAGAAAAAGGAATCAGTCTGGATCTTCTGAAAGATCCTTTTTTTTTTAAAGCCTAAGTCCCCAGTAATTCAAACATATTTGCAATTTCCTGTCAGTTTAATACAATTAACATTGTTTGAATTGATTCTTCTGCAGTACCAGCTTGGACTCTGCCTTCAGTCATGTGTTCCACACTGGACTGACCCATGAAGGTGAATTGTCTTTTTGTGAATACTAGAACAATGTCCATACTGTTCAGTCTTTCACACTGGGTTTTGATCTTCGTGTACACTTTTTTCTTTCTCCCAAAGCTTTCATCTTATCCTCTGGTATGGTTGACAACCAGTCACAGGCACACAGCAGGCAAAACCTTGTTTGTCAAGGCTGTTCTGATGACCAGTTGATCTTCTTAGAAAGCCAAAGGACCTCTAGTCAAGGCTCAGGACAGACTCATATTCTCCCCAAAGTCCAAGGCACTGGGGAGAGGAATGGGAGCCCTGCAACGTTGACAACTGCTGGTGAAACTCGAAGACCTGTGGTGGCACTGGGCTGAGGAGCATTTGTACAGCCTATAGAACAAAAGCTCTAAGTGTTGAATTCAGAGCAAGAGAATCTGGTCTCCCCAATGTGACGGGATATATCCCTTTGCTGAATGTATCTTTCCTTCAAGTTTTCAACAAATACTGCCATGTGTTTCAAAAGGTTTCAAACTATAGTCTTGCCTTTCAATTAAAAGGGCCACTGAAATGTCTAGCATTAAGAGTAGAACACACACACACACACACACACACACACACACACACCATATACCACCTGACGCAGGTCATTGGAAAAACATTAACGATCACCTTAAGTGTTGTGCTATATTGCTCATTTGTGTATCCATTCCACAAGCACTTTTTGTGACTGTTGACTAAGTGTTGGGTCTGATATGAGGCACTAGTGATACAAAGATCAAAGTCAATCTCCAACTCTAAAGATTCACCATGTAATGAGATGTCTCATGGGTGAGGAGTCAGTGGATACGGAGGATAGCCCCAAATAAATCTTGTCTATTAACTTGAAGCTTGCCACCAGTTTTATGGGCTTATGGATAGAAGGCCTCTGAACTGAACTGATCCAAGCGCCACTGACAGATCACCCCTGGACACAGTGCTGTGCAATTGACTATCTCCTATTTGTCCTACATGCTAATGATGAAAAGCAACATGTAAGTGCTAAGTGTGAGTGTTCCCACCACCCAGTTAATAACTTAATGCTGACATTTGGGTCATGTGTCAAGCTTCAGGCAACATCCAAGCAATCACTAAAATGAAGCAGTATGACGTCATCAAATAGAACCATCCAAGGATGATAAAATTTTATGTATTTTTATGCTTTTCCTATGTACAAGTCAGCAAATCTGTACGAGTAATTTGTAATGGACATAAATTGATATTAATATAATGGCTTGTATTTAATGTAACCGTCCATTTTGTCTCATGGTCCACAAAGTGTGTAATAACCATGAGATGCACAAGTTTTCCCATGGGAGCCATGGACTTGAGTTAAGAGAAGAAGCCAACTCATGGCAATTCAGCAGGAAAGGGATAGGAAAAGAAATATGCCATTTGCACTCACTGCATTCTTCCTACCTCCAGCCAGCACCCCATTGGCTGAACACATCTAGAAGGCAGATAGCCCGGGAGCCCTGATGCCCCCCACACAGGCAGCTGTTCCTGAGTACTTGAGAGGGTTGGGAAAGCCCAAGCAGGAAACCTCTAGCATTGCAGCAGTAGTAACAATACTGAAAACTGTGGGCTCGAAGCTTCCAGAAAGAACAGGATTTTCAGTGTATTTCAATCTAGGCCCCAGGGCGTGGACTTCAACATTGAAACAAGGATGATAATCAATGCCTTAACAAAACTAGAAACATGACTAGTTATGTTCACAATACAAAGGGATCCAAAAATGTTCATAAGTTAGATAGAAAGTCTAAAGTCACAATACTTATTTGAGGGAAAATGATTAAAATTCACCTGTTATAAAAGAATTAAACACAATAAAAGCCTGAAAGTTCTAATTCACAGGAAGCGCAATGGGAGAACACAATGGCTTCAGACTGTGAAGAGCAGCTTGTGTCGGCTCGGAAGGAGAACAGGAGTGTGGTCAGAGTAGACACTAGTGTACTCAGAATATGGGTATTGATCAACACGGTGATGATCTGAAGCCCTGGCGTGCCTCAGAACAATCCAGCTCCTCACTCTGAGCCCTGGTTGCTGGTTCTTACCTCTGCTGGAGAGCTTCTGAGAGAGCCTTGTGCTGATAATTAAGAAGAGTCATCAGTCATTCTGTTTGCATGAATAATTTCTTTATGAAAATTTAATATTCCTCAGGTGAACTTTTTGAGACATCACTGAATTGGCAGTGTCCCAGTAATTTTCCATTTAAATCGTATGCATAAAAAGTATCTGACACAATTCATTTGTCTCTTCAATTAAGAGTCGTGTCAAAGCAGAAAATGACATGAAAAATGGTCCCAGATTCTGTGAGTATATAAGAGGAAAAGAAAACCCAGCACGTTTCAAGCATTTGTTATGCACAAAACACATATATTACCAAATTTGCTATAAAAACATTAACCCTGCTAGCCATGTACCTGCCGTTTATCTAGCTTGCTATGGCTGGATGGTTTAACCTGCCTGAAAAGAGAAGCGTGCACACCCAGGATGCAGAAACTTCTCTGTTTTGACTTGAGATACTTCAAACGTTGTTTTTGCAAATCACCGTTGTCATTTTGTTCTGATTAAGTTGCGTAAATGATGACACAGGGGTAAAACACAGGAGATATCGGGAATGCTCAGTTGAGCAATGACCAATGCTAGAGAGCAGCAATGCAGACTTCAGGATTTCCTGCTGAGCATAGGTTTTCATCGAGCCCAGATGTGTCTGCCAAGCGGCTCTCCTCCTCCACATCTGCAGTTTTGCCTGAGTGTCTCCATAACTAGCTAGGAGATGGTATTGTCCCATCTCAAGCCAAACCTTTTCAACCACGCACACAGAATATTCTGATGTCCTTAGTGGTTACCCAGAAAAACATGAGCTGATCCTCCACGCAGGCCATATTAATAATCAGTCATCATTCACGCCACACAAAGGAGCACATAAGTAGTTTGGGCATAATTGGAAAATCTGCCGCTTTTAAGTTTCAAAGTATTTGGACAACATCAGAGCCATTGAAAAGCCTATTTCAAATTTCCCATCTTAAATAAATAAAAATCAATTATTTAACAAATCTGCCAGGCAATGCTCTGCTAGGCAAATTCAAATATATAAGGAAGTAATCTGATCACATTTTACGAAGACACGGTTCCATTGGTTAGGTCAGAGGGCTGTGACTTCAACCAGTTTGCATTTAAAGCCTCAAGAACACACACATGGACTTACTACAACCCATTTAGACTTCTCTGAATCCCTGGTTCAGACATTAAAGTGGTCTTGCTGTCTAGAAGGGCAAATTCACTCCCTACGGGCATCAAGTGTTTTTCCAGGGCCAGCATTTGGCTGGCGGACTCCCCAGCTTGTTTTCGATCACAGTGAGACAATATTTAGCTGCTCTATTGTCATGGACCTTTGGGAGAGAATTATGGTCTGCCTTCCAACCACATGACCCTGAGCCTCAGTCACAAAGCTGCTAATGTTGACCAGATGACAAATAAGGAAAACATCCTGTTAAAAGCCTTACAGGGATCTCTTCAGAAAACAGCATAAAAGGAGAAGACAGATGATCAGCAAGAGGTCCCACCTACATCTCCCACAGCCACTAACACTTTCCAGTGGTGTTTGGGCAGCAGCCCTCAGTCACTTAAGACTGTCGTGACTAGGGAGATACTCATGGTGTTTGACTTTATTACAGCTGAGCCAAATCAAATGTACAGCCACTGCTTCCTTAGATGACTATATTTCACTTAAACTAGGATAAAGCAAAGAAACTGGAATATTGTCTCATCATGCATTCTAAATCAGCCTGGGTAGAAAATAATGGGGAGTTAATCAGATCACTGAGACTCTAATTCACTTGCTATTGATCGGGCAGATTCCTAATGGGATGGCAGACCAATTTCAAATTACAGTAAGCTGACTTGTCCTGGAATACCAATGACCAGGCAGGAGGATGAGCCAAAAGGACCCTGAGTCCTGCTCTCCCTGTGCTGCCGGCGGCCCGCAGGACCAACTGTATAATCCAACACGGCATTTAGCTAATTAATAAGGGATTGATGAGAGCTTTGGTTTTGAAAGCAGCCATCTGACTTGAATAAACATGGGACCAGAGCCCCAAGGGGAATGCTGGCATGGTCCCCGGAAGGTAGGTAGACACTGAGAACCGATGGAGAATAGTGCAATTAGCTCAGGCTTTTAATTATATTAATCAGTGACTTCATAGGCACCCACTGCAGAGAGATTCACTTCCTACCTCTGCCAGCTCCATGTTTCTGATTCCTTCCTGAGCAGGACTGAAAACTCAGTCTAAGGTCAGCCCGCATGCACGGGCATGTGCACACACAACACACACACACACACACACACACACACACACACACACACTTACTTTAGTTCATATTTGCCATGGGAAAGAAGGAGAAAGAGGAAGAGAGAGATGCAGCAATCAGCAGTAATGAGCATTTTTAGGGATAGGAGCTCAGAACTGCATTTGTCAGTAATGGCTAGTCTTTCTGCCCTGGGTGTGTGAACACATGACTTGACTCACATACATGGAATCAGAGTACCCCCAAAGACTGGACTCACATTTGAAAAACAACCTATCACATAAGTAAAATACTGAGACAGGCACAATTGTTCTCACTAGCAATAACCTCTTGGCTTATGCTCCTTTTTGAGCATTTTCTCTTCCTTCTTGTGTATGCTTGTGAGCACAGTGTGTGTATGTGAGTGAGTGCTAGCACACACTGATGTGTGCTAGACATCTGTGTAGGTAGTACACATTCGCATGTCTGAGTCTGCGAGGTGGGTGTACCTGTGTAGTGTGCCTGACTGGGTAACTCTATGTGTCATGTGGGTTCACCCGTTCACTAGAATGCCCTCTCTCCAGAAGTCCCAGCGGCACCTGGCATCACAGAGGAAGGCTCTAATGTGAACTGCTTCCTATAAGCCACAGATTTAGCTACGTGCTTTCTCTCAGCCCCTGTTCTCCTTACAGACAAAGCAAAGCCAGTGTTCTCCAGGATTCCCATTTTGCCTGAACTGTTTTCACTGAATAGATCCTTTAGGTAGTGCCTTAGGGTTTCTATTCCTGCACAAACATCATGACCAAGATACAAGTTGTGGAGGAAAGGGTTTATTTAGCTACACTTCCAGTTGCTGTTCATCACCAAAGGAAGTCAGGTCTGGAACTCAGGCAGGTCAGGAAGCAGGAGCTGATGCAGAGGCCATGGAGGGATGTTACTTACTGGCTTGCTTACCCTGGCTTACTCAGCTTGCTCTCTTATAGAACCCAGGACTACCAGCCCAGGGATGGCACCACCCACAAGGGACCCTCCCTCCTTGATCACTAATTGAGAAAATGCCTTACAGCTGGATCTTGTGGAGGCATTTCCTCAAGGGAGGCTCCTTTCTCTGTGATAACTCCAGCTTGTGTCAAGTTGACACACAATACCAGCCAGTACAGGTAGCTTGACTTTTACAAACTGAGGCTGACAGCAGAATTGCTCCAACTATGAGCCAGGTCTAATAACATCTCTATTTTACAGAAAACTGTAGCAGGGAGGATAATAAATTTGCCTAAATTCATGTCTTTAGTAAGCCAAGCAGAGAGTATTGCAATCCACTCTGAAGTCCACGGAGATACACAGGTATGCCCAGCACCGGGAGGCAGAGGCAGGCAGATCTCAAGAGCACAAGACCAGCCTGGGCTACAGACCTTGTCTCAAATAAACCAATATCCAGATCTATCACAACTGTGTCAGCCTGGGCTGTGGCCTGGGGAGCAGACAATGGCAAGTAGAGAAAGACAAAGCTACTACTGCTGATGGTAGTAACTGAAACGTGGCCATTCTGAGGCAGTCATGTAGAGGTCAGAGAACAGCACTGAGTCTTCAACTCAACTCCTACTTTGCCTGAGGTAGACTCATTGTTGTTGTTGTTGTTGTTACTGCTGCTGCTGCTGCATATCCACACTATCTGGCCACAAGGATTCTGGGGATTCTCCTGTCTTTGTCTCCCGTCTTTCTGTAGCAACATGAGGATCACAGACATGTACTACAACACCCAGCTTTAGGTGGGTTTCAGGACTTAAACTCAGGTTCTTATGACTTCATGATAAGTGCTTTATCCACTGAGTCATCTCCACAGTTCAAGATTCATAGTCATGCTAAAGATAAGATTCAGATATTTGCTTGGATTCTTAGATGAAGAAATCTTCTTACATAAAGGGGACATGAGGCAGAGATGGGAATCAGCTGTGTAGGAAGCTAAGATGCGGAGTCCAAGTGGAGTAAGACACTAACCAGGCTCTTGGGACTGCCCCATGTCTACACAGGAGAGCAGTTTGAGTGCTGTGATCTTACCCCAACCAGATCAAGCAGTAGCTGAGGGAAACCATAGGACTTTCAGGGTCAGATGACCTGAGAATTCACTAGTAAAGTTACCCACAGTACTACAGACAGGAACAAATACGGTAATCATCTGAGGGACTCACAATGCTCTGCTTTGCACACATTTTTCACCTCTCGGTATTTCTGCAGAGTGATTAAGAAGTAAATCCCTGAGATGACAAACAGCAACAGACTTCCTTCCTCTGGAGCCTGGAAAAGAGAGAGAAGAGAAATTCCAACTTAGTGATTGTTACAAATGTGTCCCGACTTGTGGAAATGTTACCCAGCCACTTGAACAGGAGTAACAAGAAGCCTGAATAGAAACCAGACTCTAGCCGGGGAGTGACAATATCATGTTTCAATTTCTCATTTCAGAATCCTCCAGAAAAGAAAGAGATACATGTGTCCGCCATCTTTGTCATGGGGTAGAGACAGAAAACATGGAAGAGAGGACATTCCTTCTCCTTATCTTACTCTTTCATGTTGCAGATCATAGCTTCAACTTTTACAAGAAGATGAAGGAGGTTGTCATGGGCCTTCTTAGTCAATAGCTTAGCAGCCTACCCCAAATGAGAAAGGGGCTCACTGGAAGATAGTTTCCTTCCCTCTGCTCCATCCTTCTGTTTGTGAACGGGAAACAAATGGTTAGAGTAACTGCTCATTGCTATCAGCAGCATGAACCACAGAGCAGCTCTCACTTATTTGAAAGTGTGTTTCTCCACACATACTTGCTCTGGCTTCCAAATGCACCACACAAACATATATACATTATACATACATGTATACACATCACACATATATTACGTACACATATCACACACATGTGCCACATATACATATCACATTCTCATGCATATACATTTACACACATACCACATACATATATACGTGCATACACATCATATATATATATTATATATGTAGATCACACACATGCATCACATATACATATCAGACTAACATACACATGTTGCATGCATACACATGTTACACGCATACACATACATATATACACACTCCCGACACATACATCACATACACATATCATAGTCACATATACATATCACACACATATACATACAACACATACAAGCATCATGTATACATATCACACTTACATATACATATTATACACATACACATATCACACTAACATGCACATATGCATACATCATACACATACATACACACACTACACACATACATCACACTTACATATACATCACGTATACACCACACATACACACACACACACACAATTTAATGAATAAACTACAAGAAAACAACCCATGAGAGGCTTCAATTTGAGTCTTAGCCAGTCAAAAGATTCTCTATTCTGTCTTCTACATGCTGTGCATTAGGAAACCACTGAAGACATGTAAATTTCACTCTAGGAGTCAAAGATCCTTGAGCTAAACTCCTTTGATCCAGCAGAGATTGTCGCACATCCATGTGGCAGTATTCACAATAGCCACGCTAGGGAACCAACCTAAATGTCCACCATCAGGTAAATGGACAAAGGAAATGTGGTATGGACACGCAACAGGGGTGCATTTGGCCATGAAGAGGAACAAACCATGTCACTGGCAGGAAAAGGATGGAGCTAGAAGTCAACATGCTGAGCACTATGACGAGTCTCAGAAAGACTCAGCTGTCATGTAATCTCTGTCATACACAGAACCTAGAGTTAAGGAGAGGTGCACGACATGAAGCAGAAAGCAGGCAGTTGGGGGATGGAGAGGGATGGCAAATGGAGGGGAGAGGGGAGAAGAAAGGGTAACAGGGGTGAGTCCCAATGTGAAGCACAAAGTATTCACCTGTGAAAATGTCACAGTGGAACTGACTATTTTGTATGCTCATCAAAAATAAATAAAAGATCTTGGGTGAGTTCTGCCTATGATAAAAGTACCAAGTAATAGCAGAACATTCCAGAATGAGAAGATACTTATGGCTATGACTGGGGCTTCCATAGGGGTTATTATTGCACATTTTTTTTCTCTTCCTGGGTATGAACTGCCAAGGAGGTCATTGCTCAAATACCACTTATGTCAAAAGTGCCTGTGAGGGATATTTTTCAATCAAACTCCCAGCAAGGCAACCAATAGATGAGCCTTTAAACTCTGACTAGTTTGATGTTACTGAAGTACACATAACAGTCAGCATGGGCTATATTATACTGTCATAACAAATAAGCCTCTAAATCTCAATGGCTTTACACACAAGGATTTGCCATGCGCTTGTCCAATGCAGTGCGGTAAGGGACCCTGCCTCACCACCATACACTGTCACTGGCTAAGAAGGCTTCCACCACCTTGTGGCACAGCATCGCCACATTGGCAAGGCAGACAGAACAAGAGCCAAGGGATATTTGGAGATTTTCTCTGTTGCCCAGATGAGTGTTGCTAACAATCCATTGGACCAAATTGGATGGTAGTTCTCAATAAAAAAATTAAAGGACCTGAGTATAGCCCTCTGTGAGGCTGAATAGTTTACTAAAAGTAGACCTCTCAAGGCCTGGCAATATGTTCTTATAGTGACAGCATTCTAGAGGCTGAGGGAGGAGGATCTGGTGTTCAAGACCAGGCTGGCCTATAAAATGAGTTCAAGACCAGCTTGGGCTATATAGTGAAGATTTCTAGAGAGAGAGAGAGAGAAAGAAAGAAAGAAAGAAAGAAAGAGAGAGAGAGAGAGAGAGAGAGAGAGAGAAAGAAGGAAGGAAGGAAGGAAGGAAGGAAGGAAGGAAGGAAAGAAAGAAAGGTAGATAGGTAGATAGATAGATAGATAGATAGATAGATAGATAGATAGATAGACAGACAGGCAGACAGACAGATGTGATAACAAGGGTGATGGTAGCATTGGTAATAGGTTGTATGTAGCCTTATAATAGAGAGGATCAAATCCAGGTTCTCTCATTTTGCTATCCAGATATTCTAAAACCAAACTGTGTATTTAGATCTTGGGGGATTTTTGTTTGTTTGTTTTTGTTTTTGTTTTTGTTTTGAGACACTATTGTAATTCAGGCTTACAATCCCCCTGCCTCAGCCTCTGAGTTCTGGAGTCATGGGCATGCATTGTTATTTATGATTGGCATATGTCTGTAAAGCATCTCCAGTGATAGTTTTAAAGATAGTTCTACACTCTTTATTCTTTAAACTGTTCTAGTTAAACTAAGTTCTGAGCTGCAATTTGAATATTTTTTGTTCTGATTTTATTGGCATATAATACAATGAACCTTGTACAAACATTGTTTGGTCATTCTCCATAACTATGTAAGCACCACTGTAGTCAAGAATCAGAACTCTTCCTTTGCCTCACACCATTTGCAGCAATGCTAGCACCCCAGCTCTGTTGCCCCAGGGCAGTCAATGCCAACACCCCAGCTCTGTTCCCCCAGGGCAGTCAATGCCAACACCCCAGCTCTGTTACCCCAGGGCAGTCAATGCCAACACCCCAGCTCTGTTATCCCAGGGCAGTCAATGCTAACACCCCAGCTCTGTTACCCCAGGGCAGTCAATGCTAACACCTCAGCTCTGTTATCCCAGGGCAATCAATGCAAACACCCCGGCTCTGTTGCCCCAGAGTACCCATTATCGATCTTCCATTCAACACATCTTCAAATGTTCTCTGTTTGATGTGTAATTGATTGTTTATATCCTTGAAAGATAAAAAATTAGAAGTGTCTTATTGCCCTTTGTTGTTCAGAAAGGTTATATGATATTTAAAACTTCTCACCATTCATAATTTTCTATCACATCCTGTATCTTTTACCCCTAGAAGCCAATGCTCCTCAGGAAGTAACATCATGGTGTTAGCTGATTTAGAATCTGTTCCGTGGTTTCATTTATGGCCAGTGCAGAACCAAGGACAACTTTCCCATTGTATTTAAGATGCTGTCAATACTGAACAAAGAAATGAACAAACAAGAGGAGTTTTTCACAGAGGCTTAGGACGTGGAGGAAAATTATCCCATGTATTGAGGACAACAGATGGGACATGTCAACACTTGTGAGTGTGCTTCTGTGTGTTAGAGTCACTACAGGCTGCAAGTAACTCATCACAATGATGAAAGTTTTCTTCTTACCTCAAAGCACAGAACTTGACCAAGAATGACAGTCTAGGCTCATGGAACTAGCTGTGGCCCTCTCCAGTCAATGGATGCAGCAACAGATAACCTCCAAAGCCCACAGGACGAGGGCTGATACCTGCCCTTTCAATCCCAGTTGTTATAACCTCTTCTTGTAGGGAAAAGAAAGATTGCCAAGAGAGAGATAGTCCTCAGTGATGGGCAAGCACAGTAGTGGCTGATAGCCTTGTACTAGGGCACCAGAGAATTGACAGGGAAATTACTGAACCAGTACAATGGCAAAGGGCATAGGTGTTATGCCCAGTTCACGAGACCCCCAAGAGACCACCAGAGACCCCAAATCAGATGCAAGCGCACAAGGGTCTTTCTTCAAGCTCAAGCTTGGGCTACAAACCTTCCTCATGGAACAGGAAGGAGAGTCACCCTAAGCTCTAGGTGCAAGGGAAAACCACAAGCAGGGTGTCTAAGCCTTGGTATTACATGAGAGGGTAAAGGAATGTTGGTCTCTTTTCAGAGCCCAAGGGTGGGGCCCAGATCACTTCAAGGACAGCAGACAGTAGCTTTCTAGACAGTAGCTTCTCCAAGGACCGTATCGTAAAATAGAGTTTGGAGGACACGATGGAATCTGTCTTGTTGGTTTGTTTTTGTTTTTGTTTTTTTTCTTCTTCTTTATTGGCCATGTCTCTCTAAGGGCAAGTTACCTTAGAATGGAGTCTTAAGAACAAAATGGAGTTTATTCTGCTACCTCAGTCCCTTCATTGGTTCTATAGAGCAGTCTTAGACTTCTTTCCAAAACAGAGGCGGCTGTTTGTGCTCCTAGGGAATCCCCAAAACCAGAGGCAGCACACAGGTGGTACCAGGAGGAAGGTTCAGGAAGCAGGAGTCTTCACACTCTAACTGAAAATCATTGTGGGAAGATTAGCATGCATTTAGAAGACTATTTCATGAAAATCTTCAAGGAAGCCAAGCCCTTCTCACAGTGGCGTTCCAAGTCTCCATGAATCCCATCCTGTTGGCAGGAATCCCCTTTCCTCCCAAGGCTGAACAACCGCATCCTGAGCATGTGATTTTTTACAAGGCCAGTTCAAGGTCAACACAAAGAGCCATGGCCACAGTGGGGTGGCCTCAGGAGATAGGAAACACTGCATTCTCCCTCTCTCCCTTACCAGGTCCCTTCTTGTCCTAAAACATTTCTTCACTCTTGGACTTTTCCAGACTCTTCTTGAGATCCCCTTCCGTAGCTCCTCTGGTAAGTGCTTTACAAATGTATTTTCTGCGAGGATGGATATGCTCCGAATCCGTACTGACCACACTATAGTAAATGGCTGTGTGTGCCTACCAGATTTTGAAATGCAGTTAATGAGACAGAAACTGAATTTTGATTTTGCTTAATTTCCACTCACTCAAATTTACACAGCCCTGGGCAGCTCGTGGGTACCGTACTTAACAACAGTGTTCTGGATGTTGTCTATTTTTCTACTTTTTTTTTTTCTTTAGGTGTATGTGGGTTTTAAGACAGGGTCTCATGATGAGGCCCTGGCTGCCCTGGTACCCCCTTTATACATCAGGCTAACCTTGAACCCACAGAGATCCACTTGCCCCTCTCTCATGTCATAGTTAAAGGCATGCACCTCCACACCCAACTTTTCCCCTATGCTTCTCTTGTAAGTGACGGCAGGTTCATACAGCAACCTCACGCAGTAAGGAGTACCTCAATGAAAGACTGAGGTACACTCTTGGGTGTTTGCTGCATTGGATTAGAGCACTCCCTCAAAGTTATGAACCTCCCAGACACCCTGATTTGCAAATAGGGTCACTGAAGATATGGTCAGTTAATATGAGGCTATGAGGCCATATGAGAATGGCTAGATATTGCATGCTTACAAGGAGGAGGGGGAGCAAAATTGGCGTGGTACATTTATAAGCCAAGGAACAATGAGGATTACCAGCACATGTACAGCCAAAACCAAGTGTTTTTATAGGATATGGATGCACACACAGTAGTGTATTGTATAAGAATCGTTTGGTGAATGATGAACCACATATACAATGATGGTTCCATAATATACCATAAGATGGCATGGCCTAATGATGCTGTAACTGTCTTAGACTGTGTAAGTGCACTTCTGTGTTCAGGCAAGGATGAAGTCAGCTAAGCATGCATCTCTAAGGATATGCCTCTGTCATTGACTCATGACATTGTACGAATCCACCATGGACATGAAATCTATTCTCCTGAGTGCCTGAGAGCTCCTTCAGAGGTACTAGAACCCTGTCGCTGACTCCTCTAGAGCAACCCACATCCCTGCCTTTCAAAGAGGCAGCCTGTTTTCAGTGAAAGTCTATTGATGTCAGCCCTGAAGACCCAGTCTAGAAGTTCTGGCTCTGAATTGAAAGTCATTCAAATGCCTAAGTCCTTTAGTGCTTTATCCTTGGGAGAGCTGAGAACTAAAGAAGGCACATCCAGTGCACGGTCTAGTGTGCATGGAGCTCAAGAATGCTTGCATGAGGTCCTACCTTACCACCCCCTCCTACCTCCTCCCAACACAGGGTTTAAACACTCAGTGTGTGAAGTGTTTTCAGGACAAATCTTTTTGGTGGTTTTCACTTCAGAGAGATCTCAGGACCTCATTAGACCGTAACTGATGGGGTAGAGGAAAGGTTGCAGAGAACCGCACTGCATCTCAAAGGATCTCATGGCATTCCCATAAATTTCACTGAGGACGTTGATCCCAGGCTGGAATTAAGCCATTGTGGGGACTGCATTGTTAGGGCTGCAATGGGTCCTGGCTCCTTTTCCAGGTAGCTATCTATCAGCTATAAATTGTTATTGATAACTGTCAGAACCCAGTCCTGCTGTTGGCAAAGCTGTGTACGGCCTGAGTACACGCACAGAGGACACAGAACGCAGAGGGACACATCTGCCAATGCTGTGAGCTAAGGCAGGCATTGCTGCAGGAGCATGCACATTCACATTGTCACCTCTGATAACCATCAATGAAGCAAGGGCCTTGCTGAATGGCTACTTTGGATGGGCTTCAGAAGTTTGGTGGGGGGAGGGAGGGGGAGGGCAGTTCTAAGTTAGGCATTTTTTGTTGTTCTTTCCAGTGCTGGCATTTTGTCTAGGCTCCGCCCCACAGTTACCTGGCAACAGCCGGGAGTGCCTGACTCACTGTAGAAGGGACTGCTTGCCTCCCCCCTCACTCTCTTGTTCTTGCTCCCTTCTCTTACTCTTGCTCCTTACCCTCTCTCTCTCTCTCCATTCCCCTCCCCCCTCTCTCTCCATTAGCTGTGAATCTCTGCTAATGGCCGTTTATTTCAAGAATAAGCTTTGCAGATGGAGGCTGAAAGACAACTCAATCTATGAGATAACAATGAGTCATCAGGAGTCAGTTTAATCTTACTTGCATTTAGCAAAGTAATAGAAGCTGATTCTCCTCTAAGCGCTACGGTCCATGTAGCTACAGAGATTTGATAAAGGTGCCTGGTGTAGTTTTCTCTCATCCAATCAGAAAGCAGCTGGTTTTTCCCATAGCAACCTGTGCCCCTATCGCACCAGTGGTGATGCATCTCCAAATTAGGCTCTGTAGCAGTAGGGGTTGAAGGGAGGAACACCTTTCTCCTCTGAGAGTGTGCTTAGAACTTTCCAACACTATGAAATCTAGCCAGTGGAGATGAGGTATTAGGACCTGCTTCATTTCTTCATGTTTTATGACTCATGCTTGCGGTGTCTTTAGCAATACCATCTTACTTTCAAGTTCTAAGAGAATCCAAATAAATGGGGATAGCATATCATGTTTTAGGGGTCAATGGGATCCCCACGGAACAACAAGTCAAAAGAAGGCAATCGACTCCTGGTCCTGACGTTTTGAATTTGTTAGTTTATGATGTGTAGTTAGGGTGTTGTCCCCTTCATTATTGGGTAACTCCATTCAAGCTCCTTTTACATGTGCAGATGTGTATTTTTAGAAGCTTCTACAATAGTAGGTTTCCATGTGGCTTTTTCAAAAGCCTTTAGAGGGAAATGTTATGTAATAATATATGATTATTCTTTTATTCCTTAGAAGGTCTTAATATTTATTCACAAGATATTGCCTATTGATTCTGCATTAAGTCAGGACAACTTTTCCTTTATTGTGTTTGACAAAGACATTACCAGGCTGTTTTAATGCTTGTTTGAAACTATGAGCGCATTTCATCAAGGAGAGCAGATGTGCTCCCCAAAGGCAGAAGGCAGAGGGTGGAGGGAGCTCTGCTGGGTGTGGTGCCTCTGTCACATGATACCCAGGAGATGGTTTCCTTTTACAGTTTCTTTCACCTGCGGAGGCTTCAGTTGTGAATTGAGCACATGGCTCAGGAAGTTCGATTTTACACAAACTGTATCCCGATCTCTCCAGTCCATACAGGGGTACAGCTCTAACGCACTTAGCAAGCTCCCAAGTTGTCTAATTCCATTACTTGTATTTTTTTTTCAAGTATCACTTTTTAAAAAAACAAAACACTTTAACTTCTCTCATTTGAAGATTTAGATCAAAATCATAAAATGACAGAATTAGATAACATATTCACAGCCAAGCTACTTTTGCACTTAGAATATAGTGCACGCCCGTTATATTTCAATGTATGTTAAAGTGTATTTGTTTAAACACTTACCACTGGCTTATGTTACATGATATCTCAGCTGTGCAACCAGGTGTAATGAGGAGATTTTGCTTTCCCTCTTTATAGATGAAGACATCACAATCGTTCATTGTGCTCCTTTAGCTCTTTATAGATGAAGACATCACAATCGTTCATTGTGCTCCTTTAGAAATGTGATTGTTTTGAACTTGAAATCTGACTTCCATATTTTCATATGTCACATGATATTCTATTAGTCTTAGCAGACTATGACATTTTGAAAAGTAATGGGATATGTAAGGCTTTCTTAATAAGCTTCTCCTTCATTAAGATTAATGGGGAGGCATGCGCAGCTTTGCAATTACTTACTGTACCTAAATTTGTGATTATTTCAAGTTTGGAGGGAGAGTCACCGCAAGACAAGCATCACAATTTAAAAGTGTAGGCATGCGTATTAACAATTGGTCATATAAGTGTAGGGTAAGACCAAGAATTTTGAGATAACTAAATCCAAGTTTCATCTCCTACAGCTAATGTGAAGAGCTTCCATTTTTCTAATCCATAAAATTTAGCTGACAACATTTCTCATACATAGTTTGGATTTTTTTTACAACTTTTATTGAATTTGTTCTTTGACAATTTCATCATGTTGTCTTATGAGAATCAAATAAAATACTAGTTTAATAGGCTTATTGGAGTCTCTGGCTCATGGTGAATAGAGTGTACTTAGTGGCTATTAATCTGTACCGATATTCATGGTTTTAAAACCTATCATTTAAAGACTACTGTTAGATGTAAAGATTGCAGACATCTCAAGACCCAGTAGGCAATAAAACAAGCAGATTCCTAAGCTAGTGATGAATGATCAACCCTAGAGTTGGACGTGCAAACTGGACCAGTAAGTGGGGCGTGGTTAAAGTAATGATCTGTGAAGGATCGCATTCATGTGCCACAAAGCCCATTGACTTTAGTTTTTAAAAAAAAAGAAAGAAAAAAAGAGAGAAAACACTTTCAAAATTGACTATTGCATTGCAGTGGCCGAATAAGACCTATGGCCATTTCTTCACGACTTATTTCTTTAGTCCTTTACATTTTTGTTTTACTTTAGATTTTGAGAATTTCATAATACAAGTACTGTGGTCTCATCAATTTCCACCCCTCCCCCACCCCTCCAACTTCTCTCATGTCTTCTCGCTGTCAAATTGATGACCTCTTCTTTATTATTGCCACAAAGAACACACACACACATATATACACATATAAACACACACATATATAAGCATACATACGTATACACATATAAATACACACACACACACACACACACACATATATTCTTCATTCCCTGGAGAAAACTGATTCCTCAACTCTCAGCAGCCATTAATTCATTAATTACCTGTGACTCATTATCTAAGGGTAGGGCCTTGTGAGATTTCTCTTGTGTATACCTCGTATCATCTGGTGGTGTCCTTGTGACAGCCTTGTTTAGATGATCATATTGTTGAGCTTTTATGGGTGCAGCTTCCTGCCATACATAGAAGACACTGTCTTGTCACAGACATTCGGGTCCTCTTATCTACAGTCTCTCTTCCAACTTTTCAATAGCCCCCGAGCCTTGAGTGTAGGGTCAGGTTGTAGATATGTCCGTGTATCTTTCCTTAATCTCATAGAGCAAACATGACTCCGCTGTTCCCCCTCCCAAAAGTACATTTACTTTTGGAGATCCTGAAGACATATTTGAATAAAAAGTCTTGGCTACAATGTTGACATTCAGATAGGAGTCACTTTGATCAAATATTATAATAGTGGTCATATTTTAAGTGCATGTAAAACAGCCTTATGTGGCTGACCCATACACCCTAGCCTGCTCATACTGTTGTATTCATTCTTCCGTATGAATGGTTCTCAGCTGTGGATTCAACCAGCATGAACTGAAAACATTCAAGAAAAAAAAAATTGCTTCTGAATTGAGCACGCACAAGCACCTTTCTGGTCATTGTTCTGTACGTAATAATATAATTATTTGCATAATACCTACATTGAATAGGCATTATAGAGATAAAGTACATGGGAATGTGCACAGATTTTATAGAAGATTATAGTATCTGCAGAATATTCTGGAACAAATCTTCCATTACTTCCAAGGGGGAAATGTACCTGCAGTGGGCAGTCTGTCGTCAATTCAGCCTTATCTTTCTATGGTTCTAACTCTGCACTGATGCTGTAACATGGCCACTCCCTCCATCTCTGCTTCCTACATCCTCCAGAAACTGCTGTGCCCTCCCTGGCATTATTTCTCAAGCTTTCATCTCTTGCCTTCATCTTCTGATTAATACTCTTTCTGTATCATCTTAACTGTCCTAACTCATTCTACCACAGCTACATTCTAAGGAGTCATGACATGTGGGCCCTTTGCCTGGCCTTTACCTATGTACTCCTGCAGCTAGCATATTGGCACACACTAGAGAACTGTCTGTGCCCCTGTTGTTGCTTAGAATAAGTTTATTGTTCTGGAATGATACGCTGAAGAGACATCAATAACCATGTTCTCAACAATCAGCCATGTGTGAGACAAGTCCTTAAGACAAGAAAGCAGAGCTCTAAAGGAAGATTCATTTTTAAATGTTTTCTGGTTTCTATCAGACAAAATACAGTGCTACTGAGAGCTGGTTCTTGAGCAGCCGGAGGATGGGGAGAGAGGTTCTCTGAGATTCTGTCTTCTGGACATCACAGGGCCCTTCCACACATGAAATCCCAGCCTCTGTGATGGTCTGAATATACCCTGCACAAGGATGAACCCATCAACACAGTTGGGTTGAATCCCATTCCAGCCTAGGTGGGGGATTGACTCATGGGGTCAAAGCCTCTCCCTGAAGAGCTATTGGCAGTCGTGGCTTCTGGTGGAGTGGGGTTTGTCTTTATATGGGAAGTGAAGCCACTGTGAATTGTCAGTAATCCAGTAAATAACCCCACATACATGCACATGCAGGCAATCGTAATTAAACTCAGTAGATCGCTTTTTTAAAAAGACATTAAAGGAGGAGAAAGATTTTGTTGAGAAGGAAAAGAGATAAAGAGGGTGTCCTGTGAGAGGGCAGCAGGCACAAGTGTGGTCAGACTTCATTGGATGCCCATACGAAACTTTCAAAGAATAAGTTTTAAACCGTTGTTTTAAGGTCAACATGTCATGTCTACGTTTGTTTCGTCTGTAATGTAATGTTTCAATGGTTATAACAGTAATCCTGATTTTCAAAACCACACTTTCATCTTTGTAATGGGTAATCCACGAAAGGGGCGTTGTCCATACTTAAGTAGAGATTAATAAGACACCTAGTCTGGGGGAGCAGAGAGACTGATACATGCAAACCCCACGAGGAGATAAAGCCATGTCCAGAGGGTCACTGCCATAGAAAGGTCAGACTAGGACCCAGCTGGGGCCATTTAGTGATCAACCACCCTGTGCCTGGGGCACGTCATGCCCACATATCTGCTAAAGTTCAGAGGATTATAGGTTGATTTGACTAAGAAATCTATTACTTTCCATCTGAAATTTAGCAAATATAAAAAGAAACTTACTTGTTGCTACCCGATGCTATTTCTCAGGCCCACATCTGTGCCATACATCTTTGGTAATGCTGGTAAGGGGTGCCTTCCAGTGTTTCCCCACTTGAAAACAATCTTTGACCACCTCCTGCTTGGGAACTTTTAGGTGACACATTAGGTCTTAATCCATGCTTTCTTAGCTGTATCACCCCAGCATTTTCAAAACCAACCATCAGCCTCAGGCTCACACTGTGCTGTGTAAGGGTCCCAGAAAAGACCCAGTAGCACTTGGCCATGGTCTCCTACTACAGCAGAACCCTGTTGTCCTCATTCTCTCTGCCAGTGCTGTCTTTGTGGGGTTTGTTCCAAGTATCACAAATTCATACTACAGAAAAGCGCATCTCTTCCCAGAAATGTAAATTCTGTGCAGTAGAGAAGATGAGGCAAGAGAATTCTCACACGTTTAAGTCAGCCTTTGGACTCTATTGCAAGAAGGCAAAACAGATATTTCTCCAGGTGTGTGTGTGTGTGTGTGTGTGTGTGTGTGTGAGAGCATGTGTATATGTATGTATGCGTGTGCACACGTGTGTGCATGTGTGTGTGCGTGTGTGTATTATGTGTGTGCGTGCATGTGCACATGTGTGTACACACACGTGTGTGTGTGCATATGCGTGTGTGTGTGTGTGTGTGTGTGTGTACTCCTGCTCATTGTTCTTTATAAGTTAATGTCAATGGAATTCTGCCTTCTTTTCAAAGCTAAATTATAAAGTGTTGAAAACCATGGTCCATGGTGGTTTTCATCACTACATCCCTACATCACAAAATAAAAGAAAGAAAAAGAAAAAGAAAAGAAAGGAAAGAAAAAGAAAAAATTTTTTATAGCATCTCTATATCTGTGCTTTTATGAATCACATAGATTGGATTTTCTAATTAGTCATTTGAGAATCATTCCTTGGGCCCTAGGGAGATGACTTAAAACAGCTAAATACTGCAGAGTATTCTTTTGTTGCTATTGTAACTAACGAGCCTTTGTACGACTGCTAATGATGTCATGTCAAACATAAATGGATAAAGGCAGCTCTATGCCATGAGCAAATGAGCTGAGCTCAAATATTAAAGGAGAACTCAACAAGCACAGGAAGTTCCTTTGTGCAGTCAGAACCTTTAAATCTACACTACCCCGGGGTCTCAGACACAGACAGTATCAATTTACAGAATTTCTCTGTGGAATGACAAAAACAACAAACAAAAAATAAATCAAAAGCAACCGGCTCCTTCCGTTGTGTGTTAAATATCTTCTCCATGAAGTTAGGACAAACAAAGATGTATAGAGGACGCAGTGAAGACATAAATCTACTGTCGTCGCAATCGATTTCCGCCTTGTTCCTTTATTTCTAGTAAATAATGATGTTCAAATCTTACATGGTGGCACCAGTATAAGTCAGCCCCAGGAATCCAGGGTATGTTTTGTCCTAGGTACAACCACCTCGGAGCCTCCTCCTCAAAATCATCACAAGCACCGCTTTGTTGTGGAGTCCAAACAATGTTTACTAAAATCAGGAGGAAGTTACAAAGGATGCTAGTTCCAAGACCCTAATGCTTAGCTGTGTCTATGATCAACAGAGCATTTCCTATTGCCCTATATCAAAACAAGAGTATCTCTAGAAAATATGGTCCCTGGATGTTACCATTAGGTCACTAAATATGAAAATTAAATGCTAGCATCAATGACCAGATAAACAGAGAAAATTCTTTAATATTAACTATGTCTGATTGGAGCAGGGCCTCACTCCAAACTGAAAATGTTCAGGTTACGAGATTCAGAGAGAAGTCATTCGCCCTATGGAGACACGTGAGTGCAGTCAGAGAAGCCCACCACGTAATTCCATCTAGACCTTCACGTCCCTTCTCTTTGCTCATTTCTCAGCAAAAAATTCATAAGATGATTCATGATCCAGCCGGATCATTAGATCTTAGAGCCCAGAGGAAGATGCCAATATATCTACAAGATAAACAATTGAGTTTGAATTCTGAATCCAGCAGCTAATTATCTATATGCCTCAAAAAAAAAAAAAAAAAAAAAGAGCCATGTAACCTTTCTATATAATGAGGTAGCGTGGGGGTGCCCACGAAAAGCAATAGATAACTGCCAGACATCTGCTTAAAGCGTGTGCTTTTTACATCTTAGTTTGAAACCAAGATGCTTTTTAGGGGTAGGGAGAAAGAATTTCAAACACGAAGAAGCTTTTTAAAAAGGTTAAGGCTTGCTTCAGGTAAAGAAAAAACACACAAAACATATCTAACTTGAGCTTTCTTTTCTTTTATTAATGTTAATATTGTTTTACAGTGGTGTTATCACTGACCTTGGCATGCTTGCCCTCAGCGGCAGAGCCTTGTACATCTGAGTAAGTCTAATTCCATCCCTGAATCAGCCTAAGCAGGGCTATGGCCTTGCCCCGGCCACCCACAGCAGGGCATGTGTACGTATCTTATCTAAACAGCTGTGTTTCTCCTACATAGAGATGTATGGGCCAGGGTTCCGTGGTACTTTGTGGGTGGATGTCAAAAATAAAATAAATGCTGAATGAGTGTTATGAAGAAATCAATTGTGTCAGCCGCAGATTTTCTGGGTCAGTAGGTTGGATGTAATAGAAGCAGTGACAGATGCTGAGGGTTATGACTCTTGTAGTCACCAATCAAGCCAGTCAAAGGCGCAATGTGGGCAAGAAACCGATAATCTACAACCAAAGACGTGAGAGGAAACCACCCTCTTTACATGCTAGATTATTTCATCCATGAAGCCATCAAGAAAAAATCCTCCAAGTGCTCCCTCTCTGAGAAGTTACCTTGGGTAACTCTACCATGCGGTTTCCAGAAGCCCAGGCCTCAACACAACTTGGTGATTCCTTGGATGCTGATCTATGCTTCTTCTTAAAATTTTTGATATCTGTGTCTAACACCTCCTCTCGCCCCTTTGACCCAACGACATTCAGGCGGAAGCCATGTCCCAGGCGACAATTCAATTTTCTCTTGCAGGAATTTGGAAATGTAGGCATAGTCAACTGGGAGTGACTGTGTCCTTTATGCAATTCTTACATTAAGAAGAAGTGAGGTCTATTGGATTAGCATCATAGAGGCAAGAAGAACAAAATGAAAAAGGACATGTTGGCTAATCATTACTTTGACAATAATTGTCACGAACAGATCTTCTTTATAGATTTTGGATGTAACCTTTGAAGCCAAAAAAGATTCAGATGCCATGTTGGCCTGAGCTAAAAGGATTTTTTAAAAAATTTAATCTTTAAGAGAAGCTCCCAAGATACAGGCTAAAAGACTTTATAAAGGTCATAAAAAAATTAACTTATCTTGCTGACTGAAGCTTTTTTAATGCACTCTAAGTTACAAAGGAATTGCATCTGGAGCCTTTAGGCCAATGGTCTACTATATTTTTCTCTCATTAGTAAGGACAGCAAAAATCTGCATTTGGATTTTTAGCACCGTAATCATCTCTGATTCATTAGTCTTTGTGACTGAATATAGAGGGAGCAAAGAGCCAGTGGTGTGGTAATATTCTGTACTTATCGTCTGGCTTGCTATATTCTGTACTTATCGTCTGGCTTGCTATATTCTGTATTTATCGTCTGGCTTGCTATATTCTGTACTTATCGTCTGGCTTGCTATATTCTGTATTTATCGTCTGGCTTGCTCAGGGCTCCATAACGAGTGGGATCTACCTGGCCTGAGGCTGCCTGGAGCTAAGGAAGAAGCAGACCGACTGCCAGGCCTACCCAAAAGAAAAATGTGTAATGCAAGAGAAGCTTTCAAAGGCCAGCAGTGTTGCTTAAGCAATGCAAAACGCGTACTCTTGACTTTTAGCTGCAAAAGCAAAATATGGGAGGGACTCTTCAGAAACCACAGTGCTGTCCAGAGCTGGCCCCAAGGACAGGCAGATGTGACAGAATCAGCACCTTGCAAAATATTAACATCCTGCATCACAAACTGGAGATGTCTGCTCACCAGTAAGTTCAGGATAATCAGCTGGCTTTTCTGAGTGCACAGGGTAAGCCCCTGTAAACAATGCATTTATTTACAGTGATTATTGCTGCATAAACTGTTGGTAATCATTATTGTCATACCGATATCATAAACTTAGAAGACATGCAATTTCATGTGGTACTGACAGAGTACCTCAAACTGTCAAGAAGGCAATTCATGCATTTTTACTGAAGGTCTTCTAAAATACCATGGTTTTGGCTTGGTAATTCTGCGGCTCGATTCAAAAGACTAAGAAAAGTGAGGAAGGTTACATAGAAGTCCATCAAAAGTGAGTTATAAAAATAGAAATATTAGGGCTGGAGAGATGGCTCAGTGGTCAAGAGCACTGGTTGCTCCTCCAGAGGTCCTGAGTTCAATTCCCAGCAACCACATGCTGGCTCACAACCATCTGTAATGGGATCCGATGCCCTCTTCTGGTGTGTCTGAAGAGAGTGACAGTGTACTCATATACATATAATAAATAAATAAATATTTTTTAAACAAATAGAAATGTTGGAAACAATTTTGGTGTTTATCAGAGAGAGGTCTATTAAACCAAGTGCAGTTAAATGACATATTAGGCATGGCTTAGCGGAGTGGTTCACTACCACAATCTCAGCATTCAGAGGTGAGGCGGAAGAAATTGCAAATTTGAGGGTAGCCTGGGCTATATAATAAAACGCTGCTATTGCCCTCCTCCCACTGAGACAGTGTCCCCAAGGAAGTGTTGTGCATACTTGAAAGAGATTTTTCTAACTTAACAGGAAGGCTCTGTGAAGCTGATGTTGTGGCTAGGTAGACTGAACAGATTATGAGGCAACAATGATAGTGTTATCTACAGTCCCAAAACAAATGATAATGGGAAATCTACTGAAGTAGCAACAGTAGACAAGGATTGTGCTGGAGGATTAAATTGTCTCTCTCATGCTACTGTCTAGTATCGGATTCTATAACCTGGTCACAGCATTCAGGTCCTGCAGCAAAACGTGTGACTAGTTAACATAATATGGCCCTGTCCAGACTGTGTTTGCTTTTCTAGCCCAGGGATTTGACTTTGAGTCTCAGAACCAGCATTAAAGCAAGCGAGGTATACTGCTGCATACTTGGAATCTCAACGTTGGGGAGGAGAAAGCTAATGTTTCCCTCTCTCTGGGCAGTGGGCAGAACATACTTAATGAGTTCTGGACCAGGCTAGTGAGAGATTCTGTGTTAGAAAGAAAGAAAGGAAGGAAGGAAGGAAGGAAGAAGAGAGAGAGAGAAAGAAACAAAGACAGACAGACAGACAGAAAAGGATAGCGCTTTAAAGAAGACCCAAGGTTGCCCTCTGACCTTCAGAGGCACCACATGCATGCATGAAAACAGGTGTGGGCATGTATTCATAAACACACCACACACACACACACACACACACACACACACACACCAACCACAGTGACTATCTCAATCCCAAAAAGCACATATACAAATCCAGTATATGTTGATGCAGTCCTTCAATGAAAAGTTCCCTGGCCTGAAGGAACAGGCCACACCCTTCATGTCCTTGGCACCAGTGGTGCCAGATACCAAATTGTTTGAACAAATGAAGACTACTTTATAAATATAATTTTAAGAGGGTTTTATGTAAAAAAAAAAAGTCTCTGCCATAATTAAAGATTCAAGTTTTTTAATTTTCCGAGTTTTCTATGTTTAGTAAGAAAGTATTGATCAATGCGTGAAAGAAAAAATAAGAGGAATCAAAGTGCTTTGGTTTGAGGTCAGAGATACCACATTAGTCAAGACAAGATATTTAATCTTCCTCCTTAAAGAAGGAAAAGAGGCAACGGCAGTAGCTAGCCTGGTTGTAGTAAAGGAAGCGACCCATGTAGCATATCTAACTCATGCCTGGGTCAAGGTAGATTTTTAATAAAAGTTGTGACTAACATTTTTATTGCTATTTTTTTCATCCTTATTGCTAATGTTCAGTTTATTGTTGCAAAAATGTGGGCTTCAGACAAAAGAGGTTGTCAGACAAACCAGTGACTCAATCAGCTAAACTAGGTGTTTGACAGTATAGCACCATGCTCGGGGACTCTCCTGATGAAAACTCGCTTGAATTGCTGTCATCCAGACCATTCTTACAACAAGTGGAGGGCAAATGATCGTGCAGAAGGCCTTTCTGTAAACGCCGAGAGTTGCTAGCCCAGATGCACTACCGGCTTAGGCCCATCCCCTTATACGAAGGTCATCTCTTGGCTAGAGTTTTGATTGGACTGTCTCCTTTTAACCTAAATTATTTTTCAAATTTAGCAACTTCCAATAAGCCAACCTTAGCAGGAAGGTCATGTGTTTCTCTGAAGTCAATTGGATTATCCTCATTTGTATTCATAACAAGATGTTCTAACAATAGCTGGACAACAGGAAGTCATTTTTATTAATAAGAAAACTCGGCATCATTTGCTAAACAACATTTTTGGTGAGAGGTCTTGCTAGGTTTGTACCCATTTTGGCTAAACCCCATGATTGGAGTGGAGGTTCACGGCGCTAGCGTATTTATCACGACTTGTTCCACACGGGGGTCACTGTCCCCTGCCCTTTCTAATCATGATGATGACAGTCGAGGACTGACATTGTACACTGCAGTGTACCACCAAATGCATAACAAGTGCCTTTAGTCAGGCTTAAATAGCTCAGCCACCACAACATTTATTGCAAGTCAGAAGCAAATTCCTAGGGACGGAAGAAGAGATGAAAGGGCATTGATTCAATATGTCCTGTCTGAAGTGATATCCCTTAATTTGATCAAACCATTGCCATATTTTAGAGGATACTGTGTCTCTTTTACGGTAGCGATAACCTGGATCAAGTAATTGAGGCAGGGATATTATCTAGAATTAACCATCTGCGAGGTGAGCTATTTTGTTGCCTTAATAAGTGTACAAAGTCAGAAACATGGCAAATGAAATATAGTGCATTTCCCTAATTAGACGAAGGATTTTAAGATAAAAACAGTTCTTTTCATCCAGTTGTTTAGCAGTGAATAGGTTCTTCTCTCTGATTTCGAAGAGCAAAGATGAACCTTTCAAACGACATCTTCCTTAGTTGCTACCCATCTCCAAGGTGCATATGGCTTCTCCCAGAATAGAAGCCACACTCTTTAAATGTGTTATACACCAATTTTTTAGGAAAAGAGATCTGAATAAAATAGACTTGCCTGCAATTCCAAGGCCAGTGGTAGCAGTGCATCCCAGCTGTGTAGCAGGTAAGGTTTACAACATCAAGCCTCTGTTTCAAAACTACAGGCCTGCTGCTCTGAAACACTTAAGACAAATTCTCTGGGTCTGCTCTTAAGTTTGCTGAGATGGGAGGGGATTTATTTCCACAGCAGGAGGCCTGTGGCAACACTCACTCCATCCATCCCCACATTTATTACCCTAAATGACCGATGCACAGTTAATCACTTGGCCTGCAGGAGGCTGCGGGCATGCACCAGCTTTCTCTGGGTGGCTATTGACAGGCTGGCTTAGAGATCAGCCAGCCTGCTGTTTCGGTCAATTAGAGAATACCTTATCCATGAAGTGGATGGACTGTACTTTCAAAATAAACTTGAGTTGGGCTAGAAGCTCTTCTGTTCCAATACGAACCTTCAAAATACGATCAACAAAGTCAATGTACCCGAAATTAGTCATTTGCTCTATTTGGGGACCCAATAAGCTCTGTGTGTCTTTAAGAATTTCTAAAAGCATTAAAGAGATGATCAGAATGACAGATTCCAAGGACTTTTCTGCTGATTTTATAACCAAGCAACAACCATTTGCAAATAGTTTCTTTCTCTTCTTTACCCAGTCTTAACTTTAGGCTCCTTCTTGTCTACTCCCAGCGCTTTCCTGTTTCGTTTCTCTATCTCTAGGACTACATGGGCCTCTGTGGATTAATCTAGCTCATGTACTCAGACCATGTTCATCTACTAGAAGCACAGGTTGAATAAAGTCACTTCCTCACCTCCAGATGCTTGATGGCAAACACTGCGTGTTTATCACAGTCTAAACTGCCAGGTCTGGAATTCACTGGCCACCCTCCAGCACTGAACACTTGTCCACCCTCACCTCTCTACTGCTCTTCATTCACTCCCCTGACCTGTCTGTGAATTTAGTCACTATTCACAGCCTGTGCATGTAATTTTTGACCGTAAGTGTTTCCCCATCCCTTCCCTTAAGACCGTTTTTCCCTTTCCTGCCCCTATTCGACACCACCAGGTCCTCCCAACTAGACTTCCTGTCCAAGTAGGAATAATATATCCTTTTATGACCATGTGCTTTCTGATGCTTACATTTTAAACAATAGTTCCTTCTCTCACATACTTTAATCTTTTCAGTAAATTCTTTAGAGGCGGAATTTAGTTCTATGTCATATTTATAGTCCCACACTGACTGACGGCAAATTGTATACATTCATACATAAATATTTATGGGTACATCCTATCAAAAATGAATGAATTAATCCTTAATACAGCATAAATTTAGTTTCTCAGACACTGTCACCTATTCAGATCTTGAAGCATGCTGAAATCTAACAGCTGTTTGTGGACAGCTGGGAGAAATGACACTACAGATAACCAATCATCGGGCCAGCTCTCAGGATCATATCTTCACCTGGTCATGTGCTTCAGACATCTGTGCCTTCTTGGCAATGCACTTGGCCTCGGGAGCAAGCCCTGCTTGTAAAAATTCCTCGACATTCCAGAATAAGTGCGACAGACCTCGACGTGAAGCAGAATACAAGCAAGCCCATGATCTATTTATGTTCTGAGATTTAGGGCAGACTCACTGTGCATTTGTAAAAATGTTTCTGGTCTCAAAGTCTCCCTCAATTTCAGATCACCGTGGCTTTCCCTGTAGCACACTGGGCCAGGTACTCTGTGATGGGGAAATGTACATAAGGGAGGTGTGTAACTCAGCATATGTTGGAAGCCAGAAACAAGACCAGATGACGCGTGCTTGGGCTAGCTTTTCCCAAGTCTGGTACATGCACTGCATCTAAATGTACATTAACTTTGGCAACTGAGTCATATTTTAAAACTCATCTGCTCTGCAATGGTTCTTAGCATACTCTTGGGACTACGGCTCGAGGTAGAACATTAGTGAATGTCCCTGTCACCTAATCTCCTGGGTATGTTTTATACCAAGCCCTCGGTTTTGTTTCTTCCCACTTGATTACTCTCATGCACACCCCTTTCTGGACTCTAGGCTGGATGAGGGTGGATGGAGAAGAAAATATACATGCCTGGGAGGTATTAGTAGACACCAGTTTATAAATAGTACTGGTGTGATTACGCACTGGTTTTCTGAATACAGGAAGGTCAAGAAAAACATTTTCTTTTGAAATGAAAAACAGGAGGTTAAGGCAGGAGTTTTAATAAGAGCTGAAGGAACAGGGAGCAACATAACACCAGTATGAATTATGCTTGGTAGCAGGCTTGATTGGAAGTCCTAGATTGCTTTGTCCCTGTCTTTGACATAATATTCAGACTTAGGTTTATATTTGTCCAGAACAGAACTGCTTGCTACAGTCCATGCAAATCAAATGCCTGATTTATGCACCATTCGACGAGAGGGTGTAACATTAAATTTAATTTTGTGAGGAAAACCTGAGGTACGTCGGCACCTGAGCCTGACATGGTGAACTAGGTAGAAAGGTGCACAGGAATTCATTACTGTTTCCAATATGCGAAATGTAGCATTTGAATGAAACATTTGTCTCTTGTCAAAAAGGCGTCATGTCTGTTCTTGGTAAAATATTTCCACCTCTACCCCTCAAGACATACACCAGCACATTTTTAGGCCTTCATCATAGATCCTGACAAGAGCTGAATGACTATAGGCATTAGAGGGACTAAGGAGACATAAGAAATATTGTCTGTGGAATTAATAAATATCAGTAGCATCAATAACGATCACCTTCTCTGTTGAATGTTGGCACAAATAATTGGTATAATGATGCTAATCAGCGGTGTGAGAAATTTGTGGCTCTTTCATCTTCAGTTAGATGCTACTTTTCAATCATTTTTAATGGACTCCTTTCTGTCTTCCTCAAAGCAAGTCTTCAATCTGACTACACTGTTCCCAGTTCCTAACATCACTGCCAAATCCTTGGACTTGACAGAAACCCTTCCATCCTACCTCAAAAGATTTAGGGGCTACATGAAGTCATGCCATGAGCTTTCTGTTTGTGTGTTTTACATGTGTCTATGAATACTGGTGCTCCGGAGACTCCATACCCTTTAACCTGAAGGAAGGCAAGTCCTTCAGGCAATCCATCACTCCTTTTGGTGTGCCACATCCTGAACCTTCTGGGACGGGCCTGTGAGCCTGTGTTTCCCTCCATGTCCTCATCAACAAAATCTACTCTTCCTGAAAGGCTTCTGCCAGGGTTTGCCTGCACTATCCACAGTGCTAAGGTGAAAACATACAGTCCCGAATTTAGGCACACTGGTCAGCCGTGCTCCCCATTTTAAGGGCATCTTATTTGTGTATCATCCAGTCCACAGTAGCAACTCAATAAACAGTTTTGGAACTGAATTGACTGGATGGCCGTGATAACAAGAGGCCACTACAGATGAATTTAAGTCAAATAATAGACCCAATCTTTTAAGGACATCTAGCAGTGAGAGTCAGCAATGGTATGAACGCACTTGTATCTCTGAACTCTTTTTTAACGACGGCACATGTATTTGTTCCAATGTAGAGCAAACATATACAAAGACTTATGTACATTTTAATTTCCCAGTGATTTGAACTTGAGAATTTGTTTTCTAAAAATTTCCCTGAAGAATGTTTTCTTTAAAAAAAAAAAAAAGTTTATGTTTGGTACACAATCAGAACCCATGATATTTACTTTTGAAATATTTATTTAATGTAGGCTCAAAAAAGACTATAGAGGCTCTAATATGTCAATGGATAAAATTTATTTAAAAATGACCGTATCCTATTGGGAGAGAGAAGTACTCCTGTGTAACGTAGAATAGAAGAGGTGGTGGAGGCAGAAAGACTGCCAAGCATGTGAGGCCACTCTGGGTTATTTAG
>JADRCH010000035.1:5041634-5075521 GCA_019843965.1 Rhynchomys soricoides | reverse complement strand
GAGGCAGAAAGACTGCCAAGCATGTGAGGCCACTCTGGGTTATTTAGCTTGTTTGAAGCCAATGCAAGTTTCATGATACCCTCCATCAAAAAAAGGTCAAATAAAGGGAAACTAGTAAAAAAGATTTCGCCCCCATGAACAAGGTGAATCAATATGGTACCTATCAAAACTTCACTAAACATGTTTATCTCCACTTTACCTACCTTATTACTATAAAATGTAGAGACAAACCGAAAACAAAAAATGCTAGTTTTCCACTCTTTCTAGTCAACCAAAAGCAGGTGAAAGAGAGGACAGGGCCTTTGACCTGGAATATGCTAGCCAGAAGCAAAGAGAATCAGTAGTCCAAACTTCGGTCACTGGTCAGGAGTGATGGAAGAGATCTTGGGATTCCTGTGGCCGGAAGAAACCAGGCAAACTTAAGAAACGTGCTAGAATGTTACAGCTCCAATATTCATTCAAAGCAAAATGACTTGGTGATTAAAATATTCTCCTGACCTATGGCCTCATTTTCTAACCTGACCCTCCTAGTGTTTTGCATGCATGCACGCGCACGAGCACACACACACACACACACACCTACCTCAATTTGAATATCATTGAAACATACTTTTGGAGAGTCTTCAGAGTTTTGTTGTCTATCATCTATCAGAAGTAAGGTTAAAGACAGGAACCATTTAAAAATACCCATGAAGGAGGAGAAATGGCAAACATACAAGTCTCCACAGCATTAAGGAGTTTGTGTTTCTTCAGCCCTTTGGTGTCTTCTTGGCTACTGTAACTACAATGCTACCTGAAGTCCATGGCTGGAAGGGACCTCACTTTCTGGTGACTGGGAGGCTTGTGTGCTATGATCGACACTTTCCTCAGTGTGTGACCTTACAGTCAGTCCCTGCACTAGCAGATCCTTGGGGCTTTGCCATTCACCTGGAAATTCATCTAAGTGATCTCCTGGCTCATTAATAACTTGCTTCTGGATGAAGTGTAGTCTACAAACCAAATGTAAAGATGAAGGCCACTCTTCCAGCCCCCCACTAGGTCCTTTTGCTCACTCCGACCCACAAGGTCACCTCTGTTCTCACTCAGATGTGCCAGTCTGATAGACCCTGCTCATCGACTATCATCAACTTTTGTAGATCCCTGCTGTGCTGGTGTGTGTGTGTGTGTGCCCATATGTGCATATATAAGTGTATGTGCATACACATACTCTTGTGCTCTTTCAGAGAAGTTTGTAACCCCAACAAATGTCTGAGAAAATAATTTGAACAATACACAATATATTTTTACTTCTCATCTTTTAGCCATAATAGGCTAAACAAAATATAAATGCTTTCATTGTGTATCCTGCACGCCAACAGCTAAAGTAGAAATTGTGTGGAAATTGTTCTATTCTTCTGGGACTACAAGTGTCTCCAGCCAACAGCCAATTTCTCCTTATAACCTAGTGTGTTTCATCTCTAGAGTACAGACACTGGGTAAAGGGACTGCATGGGACATAGGGTCCTCTCTTTGGGGTTCTAGAAGCCAATACCCAGGGCCTTGCCACCTTTCACTTGGGGATCCATTTTGGGTCCTCCAACTCACAAAGTCTGACAAAGAGGCTCCTGGTACCAGAAGCAATGTGACGTTGACCAGGGAGATCAGAGTTGCCACTCAGGCGGGGCTTCATACTCATCTTCACATCACTAATGCCAGGGACCTCCTTCCAGTTCCAAATGGCGCTCATCAGTGTAGCCCTTAGTTCAGGGTACCACATCCTAGCCTGCTCTTCAAGATCACAGTGTGCTCGTGATTTTAAATAAACCTTGTTGGTAATAAATTCTGTCCCAGGAAACACACATTAGCCAAAATGTAAAGCATTGCTGCAGATAGTGGTGAATTTGTAACTACTTTCTGTAAATACTTCGGATGAACATGTTTGTGTGGTTCTCTATCCATTAACAGATATTTGCACTATACACTGGAGGCTTTCCAAAGAGCCCCAGTTACACAGCAGGCTCAAGCTTACGTTGGCCACAGTTTGAAGCCTCAGGCCCATGCCTTTAAAGAGCAGCTTCTAAGCAGCCAGTGTTAGCACAGAGACCATAAGAACAATGGCACAGAGCTCCAACTTAGCTCAATGATGTAATTGGTTCAAAGGCAAAGGATTAAAGGAGCCATGGGGCCACTCTCACGCAACTCTTGGTTTTTGCAGAAGACAAAAAATTCCTCAGAAGATTTGACCAAATCTAACATAATCTTGTGATAGGATGATTTTTTTCTGATAATTTTTAGTGGGATTTTGGGGACATTCAGTCATTTGCGAATTTCTAAAATTGATCCAAAGTGGTGTGTGCTGAAGCGGGTACGGGGGGTTGCTAAGGGGGGGTTGAAATTTCTGGGAATATTTCATCGAACACAATTATTTAGAAATTTCCGGTGAACCCATCTTTAAGCCTTTTTCTAACTTTTTTAGAAAGCTGTTGTTTCATCTAAAAAGAATGTTACAAATGGCAAATTAATTAAAAATATTTCTAATCAATGAGCAAAGATAGATTGCCGTATCTTACTCTACTGAGCATGAATATGCAGAAGAGATCAAATTATACAACGCCATGGAGAAATCTAGAAACGACTCGAAAGCTGAGGGAAGCTGTGATGCTTTATTCATTGCTGTGACATATAAGATAATTTCAAAAACCATGTTTCTGTAATTACAACGCTTTAGTCTATAGCTTTCTCTTTGTACAAAAATACATATTTCATTATGGTCTTTATCTTCTTACTGGCATAATTATATGTATCAAGATCAATTTTGAAATGCCAGTTTCTACATTTCTTTTTCCGACATATATTAATTTTGTTTCATGTCAGTTATTACTGAGATCAACTTTGTCACATAGAGGAAGGTTATTAAAAAGCGATTCTCTGTATACCAAGCATGATGGGACCTAAATGTGACTGTCCCTCCGAGTCCTGACTGAAGCCTCACTTCCAGACAGACAGACATCTTGAGATGCTTCCAGTGTGTTCCTATGTGAGGAGCTATAGACCAAGCTCCAGGGAATCCTGATACAATCTGGGGAAACTGAAACATGCAAGCCACTGGACAGCTCGTGGAGCTATTGTCAGAGATAAGCCTTTGTACCTGCACTCAGAAACACATGCATCTTTGCCCTTATGGGAACTGAAACCCTTCTTTTAAACACAAAGGTTTAAAAGTGCATGCTTCCATAAGATCGGACTCTCTGCACTGCATCTTTTGCAGATAAATATACCTGGCTTGCCTTCTGGTAACTGTAGCACTCTGGTTTCTCACGACATAATTGGAGCCCAGACTTACCCCTGTTGGAAGATGCCCCTGTCCCCAGGAAAACGGAGAGCAACTTTGCTCTAAACCTTAACAAAAAATCCTTCCTTTTCTCTTCCCTTAGCTTTTTTCCCCTAACATTCTGTCCCTTGGGATTGACTAGAGGTTGGTAAAGGGGCATATTGAAATTGCTGAGGGACATTTTACTACCTGGAAACATATACCTAGACACATATCTAGGGATAGACACATAAAGTTTAAAAAGTTGCCTTCTTTGGTAAAAATCGATTCAAAGTAAATTTTCAAACTATCCTATCAGATTTGCACTTTTTAAATGAGTGACTAGTAGCAATTACAGAATGGACCAGAGTTTTAAACATTGGAGCACCTTATTTGTGATATGGGGAAATCTGGTTTTGAAAATTTGGGGGAATTTATATTTGAACTGTGTGTGTGTGCATGGGTGCAGATGGACGTATGTGCACATGCGTGTTGAATAGTACTGTACATAACATTTCGAGCTATGGGGCATGCCAGGAAAAAAGAATGGGAGCCTTTGGCAGAGGACCAAGGCTATAAAGGTCAAGAAACTGCACAAAAACCTTCCTTGCTGTCTGCCCCAAAGCCTGGAGCTTCCGTTTGCCTTCATGATAGAAACACGCTATTTCCTCCTGCTTCCAACAAGCTTTCCTAGGCCCTGCCCTTGGTTTTCATCCCCAGAAATGATTAGAGAAAATGACAGAAGAACATTACAGAATACCCACCCAGCCACCAACAGGTCTGCATCTGCCCCAAAGCCAACAAGAAAAACTGCAGAGTATTTTATCTGCAGTGCCACCACTGACTGTTCATCCAGGGAATTTATTCAAAGCATGAAATGAAAGCAAAATACCATCCCCTGTGATGACTCAATGGGCTGTGTCCCAGTGGTGCGAACACAGGAAGGACCCAGGGCCTCTGCAGTAAAGGTCCATAGATCAGATCCCTGCGAGGCTCCAGGGTCTCTGCAGTACAGACCTGTGTGTTGTGGTGGTTCCAGCCTTCCCAGGTCCTCAGCCCTGACTGTTCTGCACTGTACTGTGCATATTCCATTCTGAGACTGTTTCCAAGATCTCTTTTGGACAGAAAACTGATGCATATGAAAAATGTAAAAATCACTTTTTACAAATCTGTAGTAAGGTTTTGAGAGCTGAAACCAAGACTCAGATAAGTCATAACTCATTCTATGTTCTGGATATACAAAAACAGACAAAGCAAGCAAGAAGGAAAGGAAACTCACTTCTAGCACAGATTTTTAATACTTACTTACAGCCAAATGTGATATTTTCTTAGTTTTTCATCTTCTTTACTTTTTTGACTTCTCAACTAATGGCAGATTGGCAAAAACACTCATGCACACGCAGTGTGAACTTCAAGGCTCATTCTTTTCTGGAAGAAGCAATAATAGAGTTAGTAGAAGAAAATCAAAGGATCCCAAGAGCTAGGGGTTCATATATTCAAAAATTATATCATGAGAATGTTTTCCATAGGACAGAGAAAAGAGGGAGCAGTTCCTAGTAGGCTGATTCTCTTCCATGGCCAGTTGTTTTTCTGTAGCTCATACATGCTTCTAACACATCCTCTTGTTCACTCACTGATTTTATTTCTTATTTATTTCATTCGTAAAGCGCAAACTTGATAAGACTGGGGCTTGTCTTTTCACTTTGCTTTCCTCAAGTACTCTCTCACAGTACAGGCTCAGCAAGTTCAAAACCCACACTTGGAAGGATTATTGTATTCACTTCTTGAAATCATCATATACTGATAGTCTCAGCCACTATACCTTCAGCCGGCCCCTCAGTGGCTACTCTGTTTGCTCAAGTCTGTTAAGTATGAGCATGACTGTATTTTAAAAGATTTTTTTTTATTTTAATTGTGTTCGGGGGTGATGCACACATGAAAGCGTATGCCTACAGAGGCCAGTGGTACCCAATCCCCCTGGAGCTGGAGAAACAAGCATTTGTGAGCCTCCAGATATGGGTGCTGTGAACCAAACTCTGGTCTTCTACAAGAGCAGCATGCAGTCCCGACTTCTGCGCCATCTCTCTGGCCCATACATCTATTCTTTTTAATGGAGATATTAATGCTTTAAAAGGAAGGCTCCTTGTGTGAAGACTTTTGGGTTTCTTCTAAACCTTTTTATGCTTTCAGCAAGTCCACAAACACTCACAAAGGAGAAAGTGTTATTCTTAAGCCCAAAGGCATCTATCTACTGACCATGAAACCAGCTATTCTCCCAATGAGTGAGTCTCAGCGCGGCCCTGTGTGCACAGGAACAGCTGCAAACACAAACACAGCTGCAGCCTAACGGACTCTCTCTCAATCCTGTGTTCTCCTCATCCCACTCACAAACAAATAGCTGAGATCAAAAAAGGTAACTTAAATGTCCTTGCTCCGGAGCTACACAACAGCGTGGGACTCCGGTCTCCACTCCTTTGTTTCATCAAAGGAAGTGGGTTGCAGAGATAAATAAATGCTTGGTTCCTTTCAGAAATCCTGGCTAATGAGGAAATAGCAGGTACTACACAAAGCTGACTAGATTTCAAGTCAGAAAACCTGGCTTTTGGTCATGTTTCTGTGACTGATGTAACTTCAGGTAAATTCTTTTTGAAATTCAGGTTTCTGTCTGATCTGTAAAATGTAGGTGATAATCTCTGGTGTTCAGTATGATGGTAAAATTAAACAGTGTCACGGAACTATAGCTACACTAATACAAGGTACACTAATACTACATGCTAATCACCTGTGAATTTAAGAAAAGATAACGTACAAGTAACGTGCTTCTAGGTATGAATATGCAAAAGGCAGGATAAAATGGCAGGCATCAGTTGGATATCAAACAGCACGAGTGTCAGACATCCCAGCAATCTTCTGCCTTTCTAAGTTTCCCCATGGACGTCTTTAACGGTGCATGGACGTCTTTAACGGTGCTATTACTTACACGTGATTGTTCTATTTTAGGAAAACAAACGTGAGGATTACAAATCATTGACTTAGTCAAAATGCATTCCTTGAGTACCTACTGTTCAGTCACTGGAAACTGGGAACTTTTCCCAATGTGATGTCACCAGGCGGCAAGCCCAGGACGTTCCCTCAAATCAGGCTGAATCTAAAGCTGCAGCTAACAAAATCATGAGTCTACAAGCTCTGAGCAGTGCTGGCACTCACCTGTTCCCATCTCTAGTCCAACAGGAACAAGTCCTGTGAGAACCCCTTTGCATTGTTAATGACTTAGGACAGGCCACATACAGGAGTGCTGATAATATAGTCTCAGATGAAACGGCTAGAATACTGTAGGACAGAAGAGAAGGCGTTGATTCGCCTTAACAGTGATTTTTCAAGTCACCTTGATGATCACGTAATATGCCAGGTGAATGTGGAGAAAAAACTTGAATCAAGAATTTCCCAAAAATGCAAAGGTCTTCCTGGAGATCATCGTAACCAATTTGTCCTAAGCCCTGAGAGGCAGCCACAGGGCAGAGTCCTATGGTTGACTTCAATGTGTGACTTCAATGAAGAAGAAAGGACCTGAACATTTTTAGTGAGCATGAGCAACTGTTTTGTGTCGGCCCGGTGAAGGTCATCCATAGGCATTAAGGCCTGGGGGAAAACTCAAGTTATATTAAAACCAATACAATTTTATATGTACATATATTTACATCTAATTAGTACTTTATGATTTTCCAAACACTTTCCCCAAAAATAAAAATAAATAAATAAATAAATAAATAAATAAATAAAGGCAAACACATTATGATGGAATAATCTCCCACTCAGGAAATGAAGACATTCTGTTCTCTTGACTCCCTTTCCTTCCCTGTGCAAAACCATCCATGCTCAAGTCATGTACTCAGTTTGTCAACATCAATCATCTTGAGTCACACTGATTTCTATCGACGAGAGAAACACTCTCTCGTACTTTTTAATATTCCGAATGTATGTGGTAGACGGGCAGAGAAATGAGCTGCATTTCCACACAGAGGTTCAGGATTACCAGTAACTTGATGAGAAGCTAAATTCTCTCTCCAAGGCGTAATTGCCGTACAGGTACAGGCATTTTTCGAGTCTTCAATTCCCCATTATCATGCATGCAGTTAGCGGGCTGCGGCGGAGGAAGGCACAATGTCTGGAGTTTAACGGTTGTTAAAGAGCACACATCTGCACATATTAAGAACCAGAGATTCTTCTGAAGCTCGAATGCATGAGTGAGCTGGGCTTGAAATTGAAGATGGAAGAGTGGAGCGCAGAGCTCTTCTACTTTTGACTCATGCTTATCAGAATCGAGCTGCTGCACGATAAATTCAGTGAAAGAAACTTAGTTATCATAACTCAATGGGAATTCCGGAAGAGCACCTAAACATAGATTTTGTCACTGACAATGGGAAGACAGCTCCTCAGCCTGAAGCACTGAGGCAGGTCTTGTGAATATTAATGAAGTCTCTTGACGTTGGAGACAAATAGCTCTTTAATTTTCAGGGTCCTCACTTTTTGAGGGGGTTTCTCCCCAAACACCAAGAATGGTGGCCCTCTCTAAAGGCCCTCCAGATAATTTAAAACAATGTCTTATGCTTCTGTCTTCAACCTGGGACTGCACAGAGTAACCCAACTTCATATAGAAAGCACCAGACTTAGACCTGCCTCTGGCATTACTGATTAAATTTTATTGAGTATATCCATTTCTGAGGTACAGTGATCAAATTCAGACATACCAAGAATGCTGCCGAGGATCTCAACGCAAACATCAGCTGTTGGTAACTCTCAGGGGTAGGGTCATAAGTTTACAGCAGAGAGAAGAGAGTGAGTGTCTGGGTAGACTTTGGTACCTTACTGCTGTACAGATCCGAATTCTGTTACTACAAAAAATATTAAGCTAATCACTAGCAAATGCATTTTTTTCTGTCTCACAGTCTTTGGACTTTCAGTCCATGATTAGTTGGTTGGTCTCTTTGCTTTGGGGCCTGTGAAATGACAGCAGAGCAAGCCAGAAATTCAGGGTGAAACTATTCATCTTGTGTCCAGGATGTAAGAGAGTGGGTGGTGACAAGGACAGGGTCCCAGAGTCTCTCTCAGGGCACATCCTCAATGACCTAAAGTCTCCCACTAGGCTCTGCTCATTAATTTCTACCACAGCCCAATAGCACCAAGCTGGCACCATGCTTTTTTTTTTTTTTTTTTTGGTTTTTTCGAGACAGGGTTTCTCTGTCCTGGAGCTCACTCTGTAGACCAGGCTGCCCTCGAACTCAGAAATCCACCTGCCTCTGCCTCCCAAATGCTGGGATTAAAGGCCTGTGCCACCACTGCCCGGCTGGCACCATGCTTTTAATGCATGGGCCTTCGGGGGACTTTTCACATCCAAACTGTAGCAGTTACATTGCCTTCCTTAACACTTAGAACTTGTTGAGATGTATCCGTCACCTTACAAATCAATCAGTTTAGTCAACAAGTGCTTCTTCTTGGCATTCATTATGTCCCATGCCTTGTTTAGACTAGACTTCCTTATGGAGTATCAATAGATGATCATTTTGAAGGATTTTAAATCTATAAAGCATTTAATAGTGAATATCAGCAAAGAGCTACAAGGTAAGTAAGTATGTATCCCTAACACCCGATACTCTCAGTACTTTCGAGGTCCCTTTTCAGCTGTAAAGGAAATGAGACGGTCTCAGTTACAGCATGTCATTATCATGTTAAAATCTCCAGATCTAGAAAGTATGGATAAGAATTCCTGTGCTGGAATTACTTAAGGGGCAGATGGGATAACACACACACACACACACATACACACATACACACACACATACACACATACACACACACATACACACACATACACACATACATACATATACTTACACACACACATACATACATATATACATACATACACATACTTACACACACACATATATATACATGCATACATGCACATACATACATACACAGAGATATACATACACACATATATACATACATGCATACATACATACCCACATATACTTACTGTATGATCAGTAAGCATTATCTTCCCTCTACTTCATTCTCTAGCTTCATGTTATCCAAATACCATTTACCATTGAGTGGTGATTCAATCCTTTAATCCCAGCACTCAGGAGGCAGAGGCAGGTGGTTCTCTGACTTTGAGGCCAGCCTGGTCTACAGAGAGAGTTCCAGGATGGACAGGGCCACAACACAGAGAAATCCTGTCTTGAAAAAAACAAAAAATAATTAAGAAACATTTCTATTAGATTCCCATGAAGAGAGAGTAATTTTCTAAGTAAAGAAAAAATGCCTCTCCAAGGGGTCCCTCCTAAATGATGTGATTGATCACAGTGAAGAAAAACCTTGTTGAAAAAAACATATTTGTACATCTCTATCACTCAATAATATTAAAATAACTGTGAAAGTCAGGCCAAGCTTATCACATCAAATCTATGACAGTCTTTGCTATGTTCATCTTCTGATATATCTAAACTTACAGTGTTCAGGAAAAAAAACATCAAACAAATACAGAACTGGACATGGTGATACATGGCTTAAATCCCAAAAGTCAGGAGGCTGAGGCAGGCAGATCTCTGTGAATGCGAGCAGCCTGGTCTACGCAGGGAGCTCCAGAACAACCAGAGCTGCATAGAGAAACCCTGTCTCAAAACAACAGAAAAAAACGAATATGGAAAATTTTACTAAAACATCAAAAAAAGCCACTATCACTACCTTTAAGAATTATTTTGCAGAGACTCCACCCAGCAGCCAATGGAAAGAGACTCAGAGACTCACACCGAAACGTTAGATGGAGCTCAGGGAGTCTCATGGAAGAGTTGGGAGGACTGAGGAACACGAAGAGGACAGGGACTCCACAGGAAGAGCAACAGAGTCAACGAACCTGGACCCCTGGGGACTCCCAGAGACTGAACCACCAACCAAAGAGTGAGCAGACCGGACCTAGGCCGCGTGCACATACATAGCGGATGAGCAGCTTGGTCTTCATGTGGGTCCCCCAAGCAACTAGAGCAGGGGCTGTCCTTGAGCCTGTTGCTTGCCCGCCTGCCTGTTTCCGGATCCCGTGCCCCTAATGGGACGGCCTTGTCTAGATTCAGCGGCAAAGGATGCACCTAGTCCGGAAGTGACTTAATGTGCATGGGAGGGGTGGGGGTGGACAGCCAGAGGAAGGCTTCTCTTTCTCAAAAGAGGAGGGGAAGGTGGAATGGGAGGAAGGACTTGTGTGAAGAGGTACTGGGAGGAGAGGAAGGGCTAATATCGGGTCATAAAGTGAATAAATAAATATTTTTTTAAATAAAAAAAGTTTATTTGGCACTAAATCTTTGTTAAACCTACATATTATACATATCTTCTTCCCATTCCATTTCTATTTCTGTTAATTGTCTTAGCAGTGTAAAGGAATTTGAGGCAATATACGGTCATAAATCTCCAACAGATGGTGATAACGGCATTACCAAATCTGATGTAGGAGTCTTCCACTAGTTAAAAGGATGCCAGCAGCCATGTGTTCTTTTGTCAGCTTGGCTGCTTCCCCAAGAAGTCTTTAGTGATAGTGATAGTTAGTGTTTCATTTTTCTTCATTTTGGCCAAGTCCATCAAAGAAAATTCCAGAATAGAAGGCAACCTCAAAATATCTGACTAGCCATATATCCGATTATATGAACAGCTGTTCCCATTTTTCTCCAAAGTCCAAAGGCATGCCTACAAACTTTTTGACCATGCATTCCAAGAGCCAACGTGAAGCACAAGAGGTACTATGAAATTAATAGGTCCCACTGCAGGACCAAATTATGTCTAAAAAAAAAGTCTAAATTCTGATTTCCCGAATCTCAAGCATTCAATTTTAAAATGTGGAGTATAACCACATAATGATCCATGCTTTGCATTTATGTCCTACAGAAGAATCTAGATCATAGTTTTGACATAATTGTGTGGCCTTTTACATAAACATTTGCTCGTCTCTCTGGCTGTCGTTCACTATAGATGTGAAACCTGCTAACCCATTGTATAGAAACAGGAGGCACCTCTATTCTCTGCCTTCTACCTCATATTCTCACCAGGAAACTCCTCAACTGGAGACACTTTGGGGTGCCACAATTGGGGGATAGTGCTGACACCTAGTGGGTAGAAGCCTGGTATGCTGCGAAACACCCTACAATAGGTAGAAGCCTGGTATGCTGCGAAACACCCTACAACGTGCAGGCTTGCCTCAATGCCCAGGAAAGACTCCCTGTTCTTTAAACATACATTCACACTCCAATTTCATAAAGCAAACAGCAGATTATATAAAAGTCATTGCACACATATCCAGCTTAAATAAATCTTGAGTTTCTCTTGAAATTTTAAACAATGAGCAAGAGTTTCCAGAACTCATAGCAGTTCATGAAGCAACATATTAGATAGATAAAGTACATCTGCACAGAAAAAGATCTGGCAATATAGTTTAAAGTTAAATAAAAAGTTAGCTGTTGGGAATCCAACTCAAGTGGGCTGGGGAACATCTGGGAGACCCTCATGGTCTATAACATCACTTCAGCTGAAGCTACATCCCGATGGAATCCCCAGGCACTTTGCTCAGATAGGACTGAGTTACTAATGAGAGGCATTTTTAAGTAATTTGTTCTTCAAAAGAATTGGTCTACATATCCGAAGAGATGGCGGTAGCCGTAGAGGTGTAAAATATCTCTAGCCTGCCCATGACAATGAAGCAACCAGGGAGCACAAGGAAAACTCATGGACCATACAAGTTTAAAAAAATTGAAAATACCCAGGTGAGATGAGCCCAAGCAAGGAAGGCAAGACACCATTAGCCATAGATAAGCTAAATGCCATCGTGAATGCAGAGAGAAGTAAACGAAAGACAAGAGATATCTCTGTGGACTAACAACAGGATGACTCCCAGAACAGCCAGCAAACATTCTCAGGTCAAGAGTTATAAACAACAGGGAGAGTTTGTATAATCCATGTTAAATGAGTAAAAGGTCACAAGAAAGGAGCCTAAAGAGCCAGAGCAGTGCCTACAATGCACACCAGACACTGAACATCTAGGGAACTCCTCCCAGATAGGCTCTCCTGCTGGGAAGAAACTAAGATCTGAGTCAGGAATAAACAGGAAGTGAAGGCGAAGGAAAGAAGTGGTCCAGAGAAGAAGGGGTGGGGGTGTCAAGACAGCTCAGCTTCCAGCTACCATGTCATCATAAGAAGAGGAAGGTCTGTAAAGATGAAATCTATCTGAATGAAGTCTAGCCTACGTTTTCCAAAACTGAAATTCACGCCTGTTGTGGATTGCTGTTTGTATTTTCTGCTCCCTCAAAAGGAGTGCCCTGATGAGGAGTAGATCACATACTCAGATGAGGTCAGGTGAAATCTTAATTGGTCAGATAAGGCTAGAGCCTGTGATTGGGCAAGTGGAAGGAAAAGGAGGAACTGAAAGTTTCAGAGAGGAGATAGAGGAAGAAGAAAGATAGACTAGACAGATCATGGAATAAGATGGAGGAAAAAGAAGATGAACCAGAACCATGTGGCCTGAAGGAGCCATGAGTAACTAGGGATTTCATAGATGAGCAATAGAGTAATGTAGGATACACTTGTCCGATATAGGTGTGCAGCTTGTATTTATATCACTTGAGTTTTGTGTTCTTTGCACAAGCATTTTGGGGCTAGAGATTTATCTTTATAAATCTGGCTGGTATATTACAAGTCTCTAGTGTTATCATTTTACAGAGCTAAGGAGATCTGAGCGAGCTATAGCTAGCTTTCTGCAGGCTAGCTACAGGGGGTGATTGGCCTGAGAAGACTGGAGTGGCTTGGCAACAGGCTGGCCACAGGAACCAGGGCAAGACAGCCACTTGGGGCTGGCCATGGGGGTGGGTGAGACCACCAATGCTGGTGCATGACTAGATTTTAGCATGGTACTTTAAAACAACAACAACAACAAAAAAAAACCTACATGCTACACACACCAAAGAGAGAAACAAAAGATTATGAAGGTCTATATCTTAGGTAGTTGTTATGATAGTGAAGACAAGAAAACCATAACAACATGTGTAGAGCATAAGGCTGTCCATTGGGGCCTTTTTCAAAGAGAGAGAGTACTTTGAAGAAAATAAAGTTCTCAGAATGTGTGGCACCCAGCAAAGTAGTTCCTGTAACCACGGAACTTAGAAACAAACAATTTTATTAAAATTCAATTATCTTACATTTAAATTTCTAGGTGAGGCCAGAAGTTAGCATGCTGAACAGTAAAGTTATGGACAATAAATGTATGCCATATGTACTTATTCAAAGAAGAGATCCAAATGGTATTTTAAAATAATATCATTAAGAAATTCTCTACATGTGAATCGCAGCTTTGAATCTATAATTTGATGTATTCAACATAGAATACCTGGGGAAATCAGGAAACTAAAAAGAGGATATTGGGAAGAAGAGAAAGCTTTAATGTAGGGCTCTATTAGAACATAGATAATACAAAAGGAGAGATGGGAAATACTAGTGTGGGAAGCTGTGTCAGGGAAAACCTTGCTTGTTTTCCTACTGCTGTGATAAGACACCATGACCAAGGCAAATTACAAAGGAAATGGTTTATTGAGGTCTTACAGTTCAGAGGGTGATCATGACCATCATGACAAAAAACATGGCAGCAAGCAGGCAGGCAGGCATGGCACCGAAGCAGTGGCTGAGAGCTTATATTTTGATCCTCAAGAAGGAGAGAGAGAGGGGGGCAGGGGGGAGAGGCTTTCAAAATCTCAAGACCTGCTGCCCTCAGTAACACACCTTCTCCAACAAGACCACACCTTCTTATCCTTCCTAAACAGTTCCACCAACTGAAGACCAAGTATGTAAATAAGTGAGCCTATGGGGACCTTTCTCATTCAAACAAGCATAGAAAGAGTGTGCATGGAAGGGGGCTTTCAACCAAAATAAAAGGGATGTGAAAAATCCATATGAAAACCTACAGTCTTGTAATCAAATTTAAACATATAGTTCACTTTTTAAAAATAGTTTAAAGGGTATCCCTGCGCAGTTGTAAAAGTTGTTCATAAAATTCATGAATTTTTAAACAAAAAACACAGTCCCAGGGTGGGATACCCCTTAATGAGTTGTTTGTTCAGGGAAGCCTCAAGGTTTCCCCAAACAATACAGGCTCCTCCATTCCCCTTGGCAGTTCACCAGAACTATGGGATAGTATGCTATGGCTGAAGACACCATTCATGAACACTTAAGGATACAGAGCAAACAAGCGACAACAGAGCTGAAAGCCTCCTCCCTGCTGGTGAGCACTCACAGTGTCAGCTGGTGCTGAGGGAGAAAAGACATCAAGGGTCTTATCCAGCTGTGAATGCTAAGTCTAGGAGACCAACTTTCCAGGGAAGATGGACCCACTTTATGCAATAGAGACACAACTCATATGGGAATAACCAACTGGTGGTTGGAATTCAGGCATCCTGCACAAGAGAAAACATATGTTTGGCATAGTAAACCTGATAAAAACAAAATTACAACAACAAAAACAGACTGGCGAATATTATAGGTGGTAGGTGGGAGCTGAACACTGTCTTTAGCTAAGTTGTTATAGCACCAAACTGCCTTATAAATCCTTATGCTTATGCACAATGCTGAGAACACATGACTATTGAATGCTCAGCTCCAAATAAGACATTATGTCATCCCCTACAGGGCTCGGGGACACTGTGGAAAGAGGACTAAACACATGGAAGAGTGTGGTGGCTAATGTCCTTGACCTGACCATATCTAGGATTAACTAAAACCAGGTAGCTCGGCACACTGTGAGGAATTTTTCTTGATTGGATCATTTGACACGGGAAGGCCTAAATGTGAAACAGTTGAGGTGGGAAAACCATCATCTGGGCTGCACTTTTATGTACACATAAAAGGACATAGAAGAAGGAAGCTTTCAGCTTTCTGCTTTTTGCCTAAACCAGTCTTGAGTTTTGTTCCATCTTTCAGGATATTTTGTTAGTTCCAGTAGGTAGGCAATCTTCAGCTTTGACGGATTTGCATCCAATGTAAATATTCCTCCATAACAAATATTCCATTGAGTTAAGAAAAAGAAATTCATACCATGGGGAAAAGCAACATAAATCAAAAATAAGAATATAATTGAGATAACAATTATAAATTAGAAAATATTTCAGAAACTACTTAATTAAAATAAAACAAGAGTAATTAATAATGCCAAAAAGAGAAATACAAAGACAAAGAAGAGAAAGAAATTGGATGTACAAACCAAATTAACAGAAACTGGAGAGATGGCTCAGCTGCTGAGAACTGGCTGCTTTTTCAGAGGACCCAGGTATGATTCCCAGCATTCAACTGTCAGTAACTCCAGTCCCTGGGAATCCAACATGCTCTCTGGCCTCCTCAGGCACCAAGATGTACATGGTGCACAGGCATACATGCAGGTAAAACACACATACACATAAAAACAAATAAAATTTAAAAAAATAAATGGACAAATAGATTTCAGTGGTTTAACAGAAGGAAGAAATACTTAGGAGTAGCTAAGAAGAGGCAGCACAGCCACAGCACAAAGCTTCAGAAGACTACCACATATGAGCACTAGAACGTTCTAAAGACTGTAAGAACATGCTCCTGGAACAAAAGACATTTGAAACCATGTACAGAGAGTGCATGCTCTAGCCCTGAAAATCTAAACTCAGAATAACAGAAAGTGAGAAATAAATAATCTAGTAAGGAATTTCAAAAAAAATTATTTTGGAGCCAATATGTAAAGACTACGCAACTTACATAATGATCATATTATTACCTTGTCTATAATGCTTGATGGCAAAAGAAAACTGAGAAATTATTCTAAATATTCAAGAATAAGACATAATGTAAAGATGTGTTTGTCCCCCCCAAAAACCAACCTTTGACTGCACAGGAGATAAACAAAAGCAATAATTTAGTTACCACTGTTCTCACATCTCCTGCAGAGTCTCCTGGAGAAGACAGTTCAGATGTGCAAGTCGACTGGAGACTAGAAAAATCATGGGAAGCACAGATATCTGCAGGGTTAAGATTAAGTGAGGGTAAGGGATAGACTGTAAGTTGTGCTGCCATCTGATGATGTAGATCTAGTACAACCATTTAAACCTGTGCATTAGAGACCAGAGACAGGCTCAGCTGTCAAGACAGTGAACAACTCTGGCAGAGGAGCTGAGTGTGGTTTCCAATTTGCACAGCAAGTGACTCACAACCACCTGGAAGCCTAGCTCCAGGAGATCGATGTCTCTGACCTCTGCTGGGACCTACAGTCATGTCATGTACTCCATCCATCCAATCATACACACACACACACTCACACACACACGGTTAAAAACAATACAAATAGATCTTTAAACTATGATGATATGGAACTAACATATAGAAAGCAAATAATAATCTTTAGCTTTTCGGCAGAGGTTGTATTTGTATTGTCAACTTGACACTGTTGTGCGGATGCAGGGGAGTAGACTGTAGCTTTTTATCAATTTATTTCCCCCTCTGCCCATGAGAACAAGGTCCCTGGAGTAGAGTTAAAAACAGAGCTTTGATGTAGATGGTTAAGTAAAACTACTTTATATCTTAAATTGGAAATGTTTGTGTGCATTTGTATTTTGTATCTAAAAACATTTACTCTTATTTTTTGCACCTTCATGTTATATCACATAGACCATATATTATAAATAATTAACATAATGCAATATATTTTAAAGTGTTACATATATAATCTATTACATATCCTCATATGTCAGAGTTGCAGACTCATGCAACAAAAAGGCTTATGAACGATGAACGACCAAGTACAAATGTGAATCTGTGGAAGAGTTTCTGGTGAAACCAAGACTGCCACAGCAAGAAGAGAAGTGATCTCATCATGCTCCTCCTGTAGAACTGAGATGTTTTCTCTGAGAACCAGCCAAGTGACTTACTTCCCCTTGCCTGGTCATTGCACGGAGAAGCTTATTATTTTCCATGTGCGATGACGAACTAGTGCTGAAGGGCTTCCGAATCTACCGAGTCCATGAATGTCTAGTGAGGATGAGGTATTACAGATTAGAAAGATGTAATGTCAGAAACCCAGACCTGGCCTAAATGCTCAGGTATGGTGTATCTTCATGCTGAGAAGAAATAAATTTTAAGAGAAAATTTAGAGGCCGGGAAAAGGGTGCTGATTTCTGTTGACATGTTCTCCCTAGGCCAGTCACCCCCACTAAGCTTTCCCTGGCCATCTGACCAGATGCAGTGATGCATAAATACTCTCCACAGAAATATTACTAGGTGAATGAGGTCAACTTCACCTGAAGGACCTACAGTTAGGGTCTATAGATGCTCACTGAATATTTAAAAGTCAAGAAAAGCACAGCATTTGATAAAGACCAGATTTCCTTCCATCAGGAATAACACTATTTCCTCTGCTACACAGAAACCAGAGTTTTAAATTCTTCCTCTGCTGAGTTGTACTGCCCCCTCGGAATCTTCCAGTCTACACAGCATTTCACTCCTTCCCTTATTGTTCCGGCCTTTCCTTGATAAGTGTTTTAAAATCTCCTTGCATTGGCCTCCTGAGCCAGCTGGAGTAATATCATGAAGCAAATGACCAGACATAATGACTTTCCAAGGTCCTTGTACTTCCTTATTAACATTCGGCTAGCATAAGTCCTGACTTTATTATTGACTACATTGAATACACAAGACACTGACCTCTGCCACCTGCAACTAAATCTCTTCCTGCAGATCTATCAGAATGGGTTCATAGAGAGAGAGAAAGTTTGAGAAAACACACAGCAGACACTTATCTTTCCTGGACCTAGAAACTGTAACACCCTCACATCTTCAGTCAAAAAGAAAAAATGAAAGAAACCCCCAGCATTAATTACTGCAAAATCTGGAATGAGGGTTGGCACGCAGCCAGGGTGGGGGCTTAAAAGTGGTAACTCCAAATTCATCTTCTAAGCAAGGATAAGACCACTGGATAAACAAAAGCAGATATATCTGGTTACCACGGTGCAAAATGATTTATTACCAATTCTTTAACCAACCAGTGGGACACAAGAAATGTTTGGACTGGACAATGTTGATTTCCTCCTGTGTGGATATTAGTGATTGTTTCCATTAGAGATTGTTTTACATGTCCACGTGGCCTTGCACATAAAAGAGTCAATGGCATTTCCCAAATAAAACACAAGACAGAAAATGATTCACCCTGATCTTCGCACTTTTTATGAGCCTCAAAAATGGAGGCCGGATGACCTAGGGCATGATGCCCTTGACTTGATTCTGAGGATCTGACCTGAGTCTTGAGTCTCCATTAAGTCTGGAGTAGAGAGTAACTCCAACTCCCTGTGTCTCAACTTCCAAACTTCCCAGAGGTGAGGACTACGGATGAGCTCATGTGGACACAAGCCATTTAGGTAGAAATTTATCACCATTCTTTCTCCCTGAGCCTCTCTTAAATTGGATTATACCTTCCTGGCAGTGGGGAAACCTGCCACACCATATATCTTTGTTACCAGAAGTGAAATGATTTGGTCACATGTCAATTTCCAGAGATGGTAAAAAGTAATTCCATGCCAAGATGGGCTTTCTACAAAGGACACGTTCTCTCCCAGCATACTTAACGGGGGTTTTATAGGAAAATAAACAGAAGGAAGGGCAGAGACGGTAGAGCTGAAAGGAAGTCACGCTCTGATGAGACTGTGGGGTGCATTAGGTCTGTCTGTAATTCTGAGGCTTCTGGAAAACTGAATCTGCTCTGCTTCCCTGGGGCATCTCCTGCTCCTTTTTACCCAATCTGCTCAAACAGAAAATACATACAACTACATTTGTAAAGTATCAGGGAATCTGTTAAGCTCTTTCAGATGCGCTACCTTGCTTGGCCGTTTTGCACAGCCCCCTGATTTCAATAAGCTGTGTGTGCTCACATGTATGTATTCACACTACCACTTACAGATAAGAAAATCGTGTTTGAGGGGAATCAAAGATTGCTAAAAGGTCTGTCTAATACAGGTGGCATGTGCTCTCAGACTTCAGGCTGACTTTTTACCTCATAATTTCCCCACCTCGACATATCATTGAAATATCAGTTTGAGAAGAGTCTTTCTTCCTGAACTCATGCAAAATAAATGTTAAAGAAACTAAGGGATTGAGAGGGCAATGGCTCCAGAAGAAAGCTTTGGGACTATACTACAATAGCCAGGGAATCAGCAGAAGACAAGAAGGATTAAAAGAGAGAGAGAGAGAGAGAGAGAGAGAGAGAGAGAGAGAGAGAGAAGGGAACCTACGTTACTGAGAAGCAGCCACATGAGAGGCTGTCTTAGTTGGGGTTTCCATTGCTGCAATGAAACACCATGACCAAAAAGCAAGCTGGGGAGGAAAGGGTTTATTCAGCTCACACTTCCACACTGCCCACTCACTTCCGAAGGAAGTCAGGACAGGAACCTGAAGGCAGGAGCTGATGCAGAGGCCATGGAGGAGTGCTGCTTACGGGTTTGCCCTAGGTGGTTAGCTCAGTCTGCCTTCTCATAAAACCCAGAATTCCACCCCAAGGTTGACATTGCCCCCCACCCCCGAGACATAGGCCTTCCCACTGGATCATTACTCAAGACAATACCCCACAGACTTGCCTATGGACCAATCTTACAGAGTTATTTTCTCAATGGTGGGTCCCTCTTCTCAGATGACTCCATCTTATGTTAAGTTGACATAAACAGGCTGGTACAAAAGGAAACTTTGAACACATCATAAATTCAGTTAATGTTAATGATGACCCCATCATTGATCAACGATGATTGTCCATTGTGCTCTATTTCCTTAAAACTTATTTTAAAATGCAAGAATTAGGGTCAGGTGTAAACTAAAGTAGTGTATGCACATATGTATGCATGTGCCAGCACTCACGCTCATGTGAGTGTGCGTGTGTGTATGTGTGTGTGTGTGTGTGCATGTGGGTGCACTAAGGACACCTTGGGTGTCGTTCCTAAGGGCAGTCCACTGCTTTTTTGAGACAGTGTTGTTGGCCTGGGGTTCAGCAACTTGACTAGGCTGGCCAGCCCACAAGTCCCAAAAGTCTCCCTATTTCTTCTGTTTCCCCAGTGTTGGGATGGCAAGGATCCACCACTGCACCCACTATTTTTACGCAGTTTTGGGGATCAAACTCAGGTCCTCATGCTTTCTATAGAGCACATTAGTTACCTTGCTGTCTTCTGAGCCCTACAAACAAAATTTTAACAGTAGATTACTTATAAAATTAATGCATAATTGCTCCCTAAATGGTTAAAAAGCAAATGTCAGGGATGATAAGAATATGAGTCATTATCATTTTACTCCCCCTAAACCATTGCTTCTTACAGATCTATGCTCTTTCTGGATTTTGTTGCTATAAAAACATTCATTTTTTTCTGCACTTTACGTTTGATTTTACAAGTTTTTGTTTTCATAGAAATTCGACTATTGTATTCATTTCTTATACTATTAAATATTCAATCCTAGTATCCCTGTATATGGCTGTGCAAAAATCTAGCAAATTCCATAGTTACATGGGTGTCTATTTTGATACTCATAATGAATGATACAATAACAGTTTCCGCCTTTCTGATAACTTACTACAAGACGTCTACCACAAGGGACATCTGTAAAACCATAACATCTCAGTAGTAAATGGATGTGTGTTTACAAACTTTATATCTTTATGATTTTTTTTAACTGTCAATTTTTTCCCTCAAAATCTTAAAGCAGGCTACGTCCACCAAAACTCTGAGTATAGCAACAAGCCACCAGCACTAAGACCAAGAATGGTAGAAAGTTGCTAATTTTATAGTGATAAATAATGAATATGTCATTGCTGTTTTAATTTGTGTTCGTGTCTATTAGCAGAATGTGTTGGACATGCTTTCCATCCATCTCATTCCTTTGTGAATTGCTAATTTCATGATCAGAAATGTCAATAGTGTCCTATTGCTGTAGGCCTGCCTGCACAGAAGGAATTCCCTAGAGTTCAGTGTTAGAATCATCCAAGTTTGAAGAAACAGTCCCACAGAACAAGTGAGCCAGATGAGTCTAAAGCTCTTCACTGGCCATATGGTTCATTCCCTGATGTATTCACTCAGTGATTTGCTGTGGGATACCTGTGAGTCTGTAATTCTTGACTTCAGGACTCTATCACCGAGAAGCTAATGCTGTCACTACAGCTAGTCTCCATGGCTCCAAAGCACAGGCTGCAGATGGGCCAGTGAGTATCGGTGGCTGCACTTGGGAGAAATCCTGTGCAGTGGATGTACTTTCCTACTTCCTGAGCCCTGGGGCAATCCTGCGCATCACCTCTTCCTATCCCCTCCAGCCCATGTAATTTATCTAACCCAATTAAGCAAGCACGTCTCCTTTATAAGTGATTTGGGAGCTATTCTGAGCCAGTGAGGCTAAGTGTGCTTTCCTTGGTGACATCTGGGAGAAAGGAGACAATGAGAGAAATATACATGTTCTTGCCTCTTCTGACTATTGACTTCTTTAAGCAGAGCTGTGAAATAGACACTCTAGTTTTACCTGAGACAAAGGCCAAGGGTGTGGGGGGGGGGTATGAAATAAGCCCAGAGAAATGCAAAGTAAACTCCAGCATCCTCAGCTAGAGGGCCTAAGACTGGGCAACTTGCATCTGACTTTTTTCTTACTTACAACAGAAGACTCACATGTTGCTCATCCCAGCACCGTTTCCCATGTCACCACCCAGTAATTTTTCAAGGAACGCAACTTTCCTTCCTTATTTTCTAGCCTGAAATTTCTTCTAAAAATAACAGTCAAAATATTGTAGCAACACAAAAGTTACATCCACGGAACACACATTGAAGACTGTGCTTCGTTAAATGCTATTATATTCAATATAATCACTCAATTTAACTGAGTCCAAAGATTCAGGTTTGTTCTAAAATGTGTAACTGGTTGGCAGTTTGAGTCTAGGCTGGATTCATTGTGAGAGCTCATGGGAATGCATGGGTGAACTGCAGAGCAGGTACATACAAGACTTCACATAAATAAGTTTCTCTTTAGTTGGAGGCTGGGGAAGTAGTCCATGTTCAGATGACAGAGTTGAACATCCAGGTCTCTAAACAGAGGAAGCATTTAGTACATCACAAGAAAAGCTTAAAGGAAAGAACATTCTGCACAAACATGAGTTTGCACACAGATCTGATTTGGGACCTCAGCAAAGTGGCAGACTGTTAGTAGGAGAGATACCCACCCTACTTTACAATGACTAAACTTGCATTTTGGCTCATGGTTCACCAAGTTAATTCTCGTCCTAATCAATCTGTCTTCAGCTCCCTTCCTATTGCTATGATAAAATCCCCTGACAAAGACAACTAAGGGATAACTGGTTTATACTGGCTCATAGTTCAGGGTGAAGTCTATCATAGGGAAATCGAGGAGACAAAGGTGAACCAACTTGCCACACTTAACCCACAATTGGAAAGGGATGGGTGCATGCTCCTACTCACGTCGTCTCTCCACTTGTACAGTCCAGGATTCCAGCCAGCCAATGAGGTCACGCACAGTGGGCGGGGCTTCCCACCTCAATTAACATAATTAAGATAATCCCTCTCAGGCATGCACAGAGGCCCATCTCCCAGGAGACTTTAGATCCTGTCAAGTTGAAAATGAGCACTAACCATCAGATTCCCTTTGGAACTATTGAATCGCCCATAGCATTGTATGGAGAGCATTTATCTACGAGATTATCAGTGAAGTATATGCAAAGAACTGGCTGCCGTGGCCACCGTACAGACTCTTGACTGGCTTCAAGGCCTGAGGAAAGAGTCCAGAGAAAGAGATAAAGAAAGTCATTTATTTTTATGACTATCATAGCTCAACTACTTGATTGTGACTAAATTGGAGACTAACCTTGTGTCTCAAGTAACGATTTAGGACGCAACAGGAGACTGGCTCCAGTATCACCATGAGGAACATGAGGACAAGTGACCTAGAAAGTCCTTGCTATTAGTGCAATACTGTTGGGGTAAACATCTTGGACCCTAGTTTTTTGTTCTTAGATTGAATATTTTCACAAGGAAGCTAAGCCATCAGAACACTGGACCATGTTCAGTCACTAACCGTACCTGAGAGAGTTGCACCAAGCCCTCATCTTATGTCAAGGCATAGTCCACATATCGGGAAGCTCCAGTGTTTTCATTGCAAAGATCTTATCAAGAAAAGTACAAGTCAAGACATTTATTTCAGACCTAATTGCCAGGAAAACCTCCGTCTTTCCTCAAGGATAAACTCTTTCTTCAAAGCCATGATAGCAAAGCATGTGTGTGGTTCTAGCACTCAGGAGCCTGGGGTAGGAGGTTATGAGTCTGAGGCCAGCCTGGGCTACACAGAGAGAACCTGAATCAAAATAATTGTTTTCATCCAATCTGTCAGCCTTTCTCCTTTCTTTCTGGCTTCATACAAACTTTGCCCTGTTGCTGCTGTCCTGTTTACTGTTTCTTCTTACTCTGTCAATTCTTCCCATATTTTACATGATTCTCCAGTGCAAACGGCATGTTTTAATTATTCAGGGATGGGGTTGATGGTGGGGAATAAGAAAGGTATTAGCTCTTACAGAAACTTTTTATCACACACACACACACACACACACACACACACACACACACGCAGAAATCATGGGTAAAAAGGACAGAAGAAACTTGGAGACCTGGAGTTGTTCAGGCAGGAATTGTCACCGTGGTTACATCACTTGTACAGGTTACAGATAAGGCACTTTTTATCTCAACTGTGACAAGAAGTTCCATGGGGTACATTTACTACATCACATCACCAAATCAAGTTTGTTAACAGGCTGAACCAAAGGAAAATCTGTCTGTTCTTCTAGAACTCAGAAGCTGGTTGAATCCTGAGGATGGATATCAAGTACAAACCGATTCTCTCTGGTTATCCATCAAAATGCTTCCTGAGAGCTATCTGTAGAATGCTATGGTACTATAGTATCTCATTGATGATGTGAACTCTCATCCTGGACCATAGCACTCTCATGCAAATAGCACGTGTATGTTAATAAAATGTTCTACCCACTCTTCATAGGCAGTCCCAACTGATAATACAAATCCAGGTTGTATGCAATAAAGAGACAGTGAGCAAAGGACCAAACCAGATTCTGATTATTTCGAATTAAACAGAGGATGAAACACAGCAATCAGGTAAGGGGAATGATTCGGATAACTCTCTAAGTTTGCAACCTAAAAGATAGACAAATGGACAGCTCATCAGAAAATGGAAACCTAGATGCACATCACCACACCGCCCTTGTTGATTGACAGTGCCATTTCTTTATAATAATTACTTCATTGTACAGGAAAACAAACAAACATACAAACAAACAAAACCTGTCAGAAGGACTATGCAGGAGATAGCAAATTCACATAAACTTCAAAAAGAAAACCTTTAGTCTCTATCAAGGTTCTGTGAATTTACAGGAACCATTGCAGGAGTAAAAGTAAACTGTCAAGCCACAAGCAACAGAAGGCCAAGACATCTGTAGGTAGTAGAAATGTTGGCAGTATATTTACGAGAATTACAACTGCCGGGAGTACAGGCAGTTAGATACCCGAAGTGAATACATCCCAGCTGTCAATCAACTGATAAAGTTTATAAAAGAACTCCAAGTTCAAGGAAAACTTGGAGTTTGTAAGAGAAGAAAAGAAGTTTGTAAAGATGAGAAAGGAAATTAAATACTATACTTCATTTTTAAAAAGACTTAGCTGTGTATTTTATATCATGAACAGAAATTCTGATTTCTTACTCTAGGTTGCTGATTGTATGTGTTTGTCCCCTGGACTTCAGAGTCACAGGAGGGTTGTATGGAAGCCTTGTTGTCACTCTTTGTTTCAGCCAGATGATGCGAGCTGGTGGAGGAGATGGGAAAGCCAGACTTAATGTCCTTTGGAAGAACTAATGAACTGTTGAATTATTCCAGGAAACTACAGAGGCTGAAAACCGAACCCAAGTGTGAGAAACATTTCGTCTCCCAAGACTTTTTTAGAAACTCATTATTCTTCTGGCAGCTGAGTCCAAAGACTCAGTCACCTCCAAGAAAGTTCCATCCTTTTCTAGTTTGGGTTTCTACGATATTTTTCATCTTCTAACCTGTGAGATTTGTTCTTCGTCTCCATTTTGACTTAAATTTTTACTTAGGAAATTGTGAGAGAAATGTGTTGGAGAAGTCTTACATACATGTGTGAAATTTTCAAAGAATAAACAAAACTGTTATTTTAAAAAGTAAAAGGAAGGAGACGTGCTCTGTTCATATTTGTACTATACTGTTGCTGCTTTCAGATTTGTGGAAAATTGAATAAAATATTCAGTAACTGAAAAAAAAGGGAGATAATCCCCAAAAGTAAATTAAAACCCTTTACAAATCTTTACTAACTGTCTTAAAGGGAGAACTTGTATATCATTGACTGCAGTTTATGCAAATAGGATCAGAGGAATTAACATATTGGAAGGAGTTGACATTTGTCCTGATATATTGAATCGTTAGCATGACAGAATCACTTAGGCTGGATTCACTAACATCAGGTTTCCTCTCATTATTGACCCCTACGGAGTAGGCTCTGACAAGTACAAGTGCTGCAAAGTTCATTAATAATGTGGAATAAATCAATTGTTCAGGAAATACTGAAAACACATGACACAGAACCCGTCCATTTTGCAAGTTCAGCACAAACCCATCTCCACCAAGGACACAGCATCTGCGTCCTTCTCTGACCTACCCCGTAAACTCTGCTCTGAGGCGTTCCTTTTCCTCAGAGCACCCTTCTTATGCTTGGCCTCTGAATCCCCTGTGGGCTGAGTAGCCCAGCAATCAGTCAAAAAGAAACAGCTTCAGAACTGTAGAGAAGAGGCTTTTGAAAAGACTTACAAACAGAAAGATATTGGTGACTATAACTTATTTAAGTGTATTCTTGGGCATTTCTTACATTTATGGTGAATATTTCAAAGGTACTCATCAGGTAGTCTTTGGCTCAAACTAACCATAGCTCACTCGGCTTATAAGAATTGAAGGGTCTCCCCAAGAATAGCCAAAGACTGAGAACATAAACTGACATTTGGGGGGAGGTCGAGGCACGGTTGGTTATCTCCAGGATGCATAATTCTTGGGCCCTGAAGCCACAGAAAGGATGTGTTTTAAGTGAAACCTTTGCTTTTGTATATGAGTCTCCTCAGCATACTGTTTAATTTTGCCTCCTACGGGTTTTAGTTTAAATATGTGCATTCTCCAGAAGTCTTGAGATATGCGCATGATCATGTCATGAAGTAGAGCCAGCTAAGTTGGTGTACGCGATGAGGCCAGAAATAACCTGGATGAAGGAAAGCCACAGAGAATCCAAAAAGTAAGCTGATTTGAAGCAATAGATTCTACTTTTCACACACCAAGCTTTAAATTGAAGCTCCTGTCCTTGATTGATTTTTTTCTCCTCTTCTGGACCGCTTAATAGAAATGCTAATGAATAGAATAATAACCAAATGGAAGGTGGGGAAAGGCCAGAGAATCAACAGAGAGGCACAGGCATGAGCTGCTTGGGCTGCTGGGGAGAAATGATCTCTTTTGAGAATCTTTTGTTCTCTGTGCTTCATTTTCCACCCCCACCCCCCCACCTTCCTTTCTAGGATATATTTCTTTAACAATAAGGGTGGGTGAGAGGTGACTGTCCAACATTGCCCACAAGATTTCTTGAGATAAATGGACATATAAACACATTAGGATGCTCTGTGATTTTTTTTTTTAAACCCGAGGCTCAAAAAGTTCAACAACATCATACTGTAGAATGACAAGATGGTAATTATGGTTGATTTAGATGATCTCAACTTGATCAGATCAGCTAAGATCCCTAAAGAGGCATGCCTTTGGGTGTACCCATGAGAGTGCTTAAGAGAGGTTTAGCTGAGGAGAGACTAGCTCGCCTGTGACCTGGACCAGCAGGTCATCCTTTAGTGACAGGGTCCTGAGAAGGAAGGTTCAGGGAATCAGAGAAGAAGAAGATAGAATGAGTGGTCTCAGAGGTCTTGCATAAACTGCACCTCATGCCAAGCAAACCTATCAAGAAGTAGAGCATCTTATATGTTTCAGGGGAGAAACAGGACAGAGTCGATAGGAGGCTAATCAAGGGGTGCAGGGTCTCTCATAGAAAATTACAGACCCAACACACAGCCTCTGCACTGACAACTCCAGCATCTTCATGGGGAAAGGCCAGGTTCCCAGGCACTAAAACCTTACCTCCTTTGCTGCCCTGGCCTCAGCCGAAGACAGGCCTTGCCAATTCCACTCCTAAGCAAGGGCACGGAACTAGGTTTCTTTTGTCCTACCATCAAGGCCTCTGGGGAAGCCTTGGATTAGCCATGCTCTCAACCTATCAGAAGACAACCAGTGCCATCCCATTGGCTTGGGTTCTGAGCACTGCACTGCCCTATCTGTACTTCCTAGTTGGCACCAAAGACCAAGCATATTCCATGTCCGCTGTACCATGATGACTATACTTCTCTGAGCTACAAATAAAGCTTTCTTCCCTTAAAAAAAAAAAAAATGTTTGCATTAACTGTTTTGCAAAGACTGTGGATAGTATTGGTAATTCCTAAATTGCCTTCATGTTTCTGCATCTCCAGTGTTTAGGACTTTTTTTTTTAACTATGAGCTTCTGATAAATATCTAATATGCTACAGAACTTCCATAAAGCAGTCAATGGAAGGCCTAGGATACCTAAGAGTGAAGCTTACTGACTATGGCCTTCCTCAATCTATAAAAACTGAAGTTTCTTTACCCCTCTGGTATCCTTAGAAGACCAGCCCAGATCGTGAGCTCCAGATTATTCCTTATTTTTATGCCACACTGATTTCCTGTCTAACCTTAATCATATCTTATTATTGCATTTATTCATTTGTTTATTTTTTATTTTTTAGATTCTCATCCATCTTAGTTAAGGTTTCTATTGCTGCTATGAAATACCATGACCAGAAAGCAAGCTGGGAAGGAAAGAGTTCATTTAGCTTACACTTCCACTGTCCTATTCATCGTTGAAGGAACTTAGACAGGGCAGGAACCTAGAGACAGAAGCTGATGCAGAGGCCATGGAGGGGTTCTGTTTACTGGCTTGGTCTTCATGGCTTGCTCCCCATGGCTTGTTCAGCCTGATTTCTTCTAGAACCCAGGACCATAGCCAAGGGATGACACCAGCCACAATGGGCTGGGCCCTTCCCCATCAATCGCTAATTAGGGAAATGCCTTACAGCTGGGTCACATAAAAGCATTTTCTCTATTGAGGTTCCCTCCTTTCAGATAACTCTAGCTCTGTCAAGCTGGCATAAAACTATCCAGCATAATTGGCCCCTTGTCAACTTGCCTTAGAAATGCATCACTGTTAAACAACAAACTTTGTTTATCGTCATACATTAAGACATCACAATATAAAACATTTCACAAACTTAAAGTCCCGTACAAATTCAAATGTTTTAAAAATAATTTCTTCAAAAATATCCAGTCTTTCATAAAACCCAAATTTTCTGTAAAACCCCCAAAATCTGTTTTTTAAAAATGTTAAAGTCTCTCAACTGTTGGCTCCTGTAAAATCAAAATTAAATTAAGTTCTTTCTTTAAGAGGGATGAGACCAGGGCACAGACACAATCTGAACAAAGCAAACTCAAACTCCCAACAGTGTAATTCACAATAACAAATGGCCCAAAAGTTCTTTAAACTTCCCTCTGAAACGTCACAAGCCAGACCTCCATCTTCTGCATTGTCTTCAATATTCTTATCTTCCAAGCAGATCACCTTATCTACACAACAGGTCACCAAGCACTGAACATTCAATGGCTTTTCTTGCTCAAAGTTCCAAAGTTCTTCCACAAACAATCCTCCCAAAACATGACCAGGTTTATCACATCAGTACCCCACTTCTTTTACTAACTTGTCTTAGTTAGGGTTTCCATTATTGCAATGAAACACCATGTCCAAAGAACAAGTAGGGGAGGGAAAGGTTCATTCAGATTATACTTTCATGGCACTGTTTCATCATCAAAGGAAGTCAGGACAGGAACTCAAACAGGGCAGGAGCTGATACAGAGACCAAGGAGGGGTGCTGCTTACTATCTTGCTCCCATGGCTTGCTCAACCTGCTTTCTTATAAAACCCAGGTCCACCAGCCCAGGGATGGCACCACCCACAATGAGCTAGGCCTCCCCCATCAATCACTAATTAAGAAAATGCCCTACAGCTGGATCCTGTAGAGGTATTTTCTCAACTGAGACTCCCTCCTTTCAGATGGCTCTATCTTGTGTCAGGTTGACATAAGACGAGCCAGAACGCCACCTTATCCGAAGGTTTACAGCAATTTTATTAATATTTTCATCGTTGTGACTGGCATATAAAATTAGCGGTAATAATCTTTTATTAAATAATAAACGAGAGTTCTCCATTCATTGTTTCCTTGTTTCTTGGAAAAATTAATTTAAAGATTCTTCTAAATTCTAGGTTTCTTGTGGTTATCTCAACCCTGAGAAGTCCAATCAGAAATGAAGCCAATGCAAACAGATTTGTGCAATATTTTAGCAATGTCTGTTTAAAGTGAACATCATCAATATGGAGAAAATGAGTGCTATCAATCCTTATTAAGAAAGCAAAACAAGAAGGAAAACTCTCCTTGTATTTCTTCCTAAATGCAGCCATGTAGAGATGCCTTTGTATGCTGAGTGCTATACTGGAACACCTCAGTGAGAGAGGGTGACTTCAAAAATCAGCAGCACTGCCATCCAGATTCAGTTTGTTCATGGATTTATTTCAGGCTCCGGTCCCATGCCAGGAACTGGAGCCAATGCTGAGGTTGTGAGATCAGTGGCAGACCTTAAGAGCACCTTATACACACAGACCCCTATGTGCCAGTGGGGTGTATTACCACCTACAGTCCCTTGAAACATGCAAAAGTGGGTTCACTGATACTTACTAAAAATGACAAAGTGTGACTTCTATACTCAACCTCCAAGTAAGCAAAGTAAAATAAGCCTGAGGTGTCTCTATTTCACTGTGACCTGGTCATAGAGTGTCTTCCATGGATGAGTGTTCTAAACACTTCCTCTTTGGCTTTATTTTAAAGGCTTTTAGAGCCTTTGTAAGGAAGAGCCCTTAAGACTAGTCCATCACTTGGGGTGGGCTTTGCAAGTCATTTCTGTTCCTGGTACTGGACTGTTTTCTCTGCTTCTTAGCCTACCATGATATGAAGGGCCCCACATGTTCTTCTTGGCATGTCATGCTTTCTCCACTGTGGTAGATTTGACTCTCTGAAACCATGAGTGAAAGCAAACATCTCCCTCCTTACATCAATTCTGTCAGGTGTTTTTTCAAGTGAGATGAAAAGTAACTAACAACTATACAGCTAAGGGAATGTTCCATCACATCCCTCTCCCTCATCTTAAAGGGAAAGAAATAACACCCTTATTTGTTTTTACGTATTTTGTTTTCTGTCCACAGACAAATAATTCTGCTTCTACTATGTCAATGCTTGAACACTGATAGAATGAGAAGGCCCATTAGAACATTTAAACCCTTGGGCCCGATGGTGATGGATTAAGCCATGCAATGTGACTGGTTCAAGTAGTTCTGATGCTCATTAGGAAGAGGCAATCACCATGCAGTCCGTACAGTAAGTGAGTTCTTGGAGGTCCTGTTATTGCTTTAAAAGTACCTACGTGATACTATTCATGTCTCATGAACTTCCAGCTACTTTACAAGTGCTAATTTGTCTTCTCAACAGAGAAGCCATGAGGTAGGCCATGCCAACCACATGAGCATTTTACAGAAGAGGGAACCAAAGGAGAAACTGTTCTACACACTTTACTGTATCTATGAGGTTGAATGGCCATAGGTGGGGTAAAGATGAACCCTGGCAATCTGAGCCCAGAGTCTGTACTTCCCTGTTCCTCTTGGCAATGTTATCTTTTAGAGAATAAAGGCATTCCAAGGTAATAAAAATAAAAACTCAATTTTAACATAGATTCCAAGCCAAGACCAGCACACAGCTATACTCACTACTGTGCTCTCCAATTTAGGTTTATGATAGCAACAAAGGAAATAAAATTCAGAATGGTTAATGAATATGCTCCCTATCATGTAGCTAGTAGGTGGCGAACAAGGATTGCAATCCAGGCATGACTCCATGGTGAATTTACAAATCCTACTTCATGTGAGACACACTCCTGGCATTTGTGCATTAGCCATGACTCTAGGCATGTCCAACTTCCCTACTGAGAAGACAGAGAATCAAGACAAATCTCTGTAGCACACTCAAAAGACTCTGCAAGGCAGTGCTGTGGATGACATGTCAATTCGATTAGATCTCGAATACATAAATGCTTAGATTGTTCTTAATTTGAGAAGGTAGTTTCAACCCTCTCTGCTCTGCTCCTCACTGGTGATCCTCAAATTACAGATTCCATCTGTTGAGTCTTGTGAAGTAAGTATTCATCAATTACCCTGGAAAGTAATTCTAAAATATGTTTCATAGTGCTAACCAAAACTTCCTCTTCATTCTTAGTAGACTAATCAAGGCATAGCTTTTAATAGGTGTTCTAAGATAATCAATGTTCATAACTATTATAGACCTGTATCAGTCTTTCCTTTAGTTATTTGGTTTACATGCTACAGATAGCCTTAGAATGTACTTCAGTAGAATAACTAAATGTAGTCAGAAAATTGTATAATTACATGACCACAATATATTTGAAGTGACTTCTCCCATCTAATTATATTCTTTTCAGTGGTTCATCTTTCTTTGCTCTATTGATTACTGTTGTTAGCTTCTTTCCAACAGATCGCTAATACCTGTAGGAGACAGTAAACATTGCACTCTGGGACCAGCTACTTCCTGCATAATTAAAAGGCAAGTAGTGGAGAAAGAAACAATGGAAGCTTGGATGTACAAAGGCTTTCTGGCCAAGATAAAGAATGTTGGGATGTCTCTCAGAAGAGCCATAACCTTATGATCTATCCGGAGGTAAAGCCCACTTCATTCAACCACTGCCTTTGGGTTTCTCTCAGGAAGCCTTCAATCCCTCAGCTTCCCACTGTGCCCCAAAGCAAGCTAAATGAATAAATTATAACTTCTGCCTGTGGAGAAAGAACACTACAAAATAGCAAGGAAACATTTCAAAACCTTAGGAATCAAAGAGAAATGGATAACTTCAGTGCTTTGGCTACTTCGCTTTCAGAGCAACAGAATAACAACAGTGCCTATGTCAGCCCTTCATCGATGAGTGTTCCGTATCTGGACAGAGAACCTTCCAAAGGGACATGAACACCAGCAAGGCAGTATGCATACCATTGTTGCATTCAGGAACTACAAATAGTTGGGTGACTAGAACACTCTCTCTCAGATGAAGCTGCTGTGGACTCAGCCTGCCTCGACTGACTCACCTTGAGCCATGTCACGGGGTCAGCATTCCTTTCTGTCTTTCTGTTACAACTTGTACAGAACATAAATGTATCACAGTAATGTGCCAAGGTTTACAACCTCTTCTGACCTTGGTGTTCTAAAGAACTCAGTCTACTCAATCCCTTCCTGACCTCTACACAATTGGTCCTCTCCACACCTCCTTCTAGCTGGAAAGTGGTGTATAGTTTATGAGCATATTTTGCTTGGTCTATAAAGGGTTTAGTTGTAACACTATTTTTTCAACATTTAAAAATTTGGGCACATAACAATAACAAATGTGACTCTCAGTTCCTCTGGTAATAAAAGAATTAACTAGTTATTCTTTGTCAAAACAAGGATGTTGGAGTTTCCACTACTCCCTGTCCTCTCATAATGGTGAGACTGATGATCAAATCATTCGTGTCATTATTACTGTGATAGAGTGACTAAGATATGGTGACTTCCAAGGGCTTTAGACCACACTTCCTGAGTTTGAGTTCCAACTGATTTCCCTCAAAGCCAGATGACCCCAACTATTTGTTGAATATAGTTTTAATCTTCATAAAGTTTTAATTTTCCCAACAATGAAACAGGTGATACTGGTAAAGTCAATAACACAAGTCAAAACTAAATGAGTTTGTATGAATAAAGTGCCAAGAACAATGAATGTCTGGTACTAGATTCATGTTTTGATATTTTAATTATTTTATTGACATTATATTCTTGACTGTAGTAGGAGTTTGGGTTTTCACTCCTGAGCTAATCATGTTCGATTGTCCTTTTAACAATAACAAAAAGACCTTTTATCCTCTGAGAATCACACAAGGGCTTTTGGTGCTTTTGCCTGTCCCATCTGAGGGAGCTTCATGACTGTCTAGATTTATCTTATTCATATTTCATATTAATCTTCCACTATAAGCACAGTTCTTAATACATAAAAACTGCCCAGAAAGTAAATTAATGATGCAAATTTCCCATTCTATTATGCATACATTTGGATTTCTATTAAGCAGTTTGTCCTTATTGATTAATGCTTTGTGACAGTTCTTCTGGCATTGTCTGTTAATGTGACTCTCAGTTCCTCTGGTAATAAAAGAATTAACTAGTTATT